>CM042011.1:83222905-83273887 GCA_023525715.1 Cichorium intybus
TTTCAATTCTGATTGGGTTCGATTCCAACAGTTTTTTTTTTTTTTTTTTTTCTAACTTCTACGATCATTACTTGTTAGGATTATGTCATCCACGTAAACCAGTAGATAAATTATGCAAGATTCATGGCGAAAGATCTAACGCCCAACTTTTGTAACACCCCGTTTTCCGGAATGTTCGTTTTGGCGAAATACTTATATTTTTGTAGCGAATAATAATAATAATAATAATAATAATAATAATAATAATAATAATAATAATAATAATTAGCAAAGTAATATTAATAATAGAATTAATAAGTGAAATATATGTTGAAGGGAGGGAATTAAATGTCAGAAACTTTGGTTATAATTTAATGTTAAAATTAGTATTTTGTTTCGTCCTTCGAAAAATCATAACTAATTCTAGAAAAAAACGTTTTGACCTCAAACCAGTGCACAAAGTTTATAAATTGAGTCTAGTAAAATTAGTAAATACGATAGTAAGCTTGGAATTGACATTAGCTATGGTGAAAAGCGCAATCTTCACTGATTGGTTCGAAATTGACAAATTGGATAGCCTGTTTTCAAAAATTCATCATAAATCATAGGAAAATCGTATAAATACGTATAATACGTCCTTGAAAATGTATTGAGTTGAATTTTCTGAATATGAGATAATAATATGGATTTCGTGGGTTTAAGGATGGATAAAGCAGTCTTGAACAGGCTGCTACTAGAAGGTCATAAAAATAATTAATAAATTCTTTTGTCAAAAGTGGCATGCAAGTTTTTCAAGTATAAATACCCCCCAAAACATCTCATAAACCACACAAATAAATCACAAACCATTCCATAGAATTTGCTAAGTACTTGAGAGTAAGTAGTGAGCGGAAGGAGGCTCAAAAGCCAAACGCATGAGTTCTAGATCCCGGCGAACTATCATAAGGTAACCACAAGACTTTCTATAACTTAATTAGGTATTGTAAAATAATTTGTGTGTTAAGAAGTAGAATATTTAATAAGTATAACATATGTTATATTATACTCATTTCCAGCAATAGTAAACAAAAACCTTAAAAACGTCGTTATTATAACAATTCGTAATTCCGAAAATAATACCGATTGATTTACTTACGAGGACGGTGACTAGGCCGATTACTTAGGATCTGGTTGTTGGATTTTCCGAAATGCTAAAATGCTGAAAGGATCCTGCCATCCCATCTAATCTTCTACCTGGCCGTTCTTTACTTGAGAAATCATGGAGTATCATGTTGGAATTATTGAAGGGTTTAATCATGCGACTATAATATAGTTAAGGATTAAGAAATGATAAATTTCTTATTATGTTAACAGTTAATGTTAAAAGGGAATACAAAGCAGAGAAAGATAATCAACTACAATCAGGTGAGTTTCTCACTACATTGTGTGGAAGTTATATGTGTTTTACTGTAGTTTTGTGTGCTTATAAGATGTTTGTGGATAGTACCAAGCTGTGTGCATTTTATTAATATTATACCTTCATATTATAGTTGTATGTGTTGAGGTTATGGTGTGTGGTTAGTACTAGACGTGTCTAGGTCTAGTATGTAGATGATACAGGCTCGACGCACTGAGCAATATAGGGTGGCTCGACTTACTCAGTAATATAGTAATATAGGGTGGCTCGACGCACTGAGCAATATAGGGTGGCTCGACGCACTGAGCAATATAGGGTGGCTCGGCGTACTGAGCAATATAGGGATGCCCGGAAAGATGCACTGAGCGGATACGTATGGCTCGACGAACAGAGTATGCGCGGCTCGGAGTGCTGAGCAGGGGAGTATAACTCAATACACTAGGTAGAGTAGGCTATGTGTTTATTTTACTGTGTTGTATGGTTGTATTCTTCCTTATAGGGGTAGGGTATGTGTAACTGATATGTCGTGTGGGTGTTGGAACTCACTAAGCTGTGTGCTTAACCTTTCCCTATTAAATTACTGTTTCAGGTTTTACAGGTGGGAATGACGGCTAGGCATGACGTGTACACACTGATGCTGCTTATTTGGATATTTATGTTTTGAATTGATGTTTAAATGTTTTTGAGTGTTCGGGAAATGTTAAATTTTGAATATAGTGATAATTATTAAATGAAAATGTTTTCTTAAAACTTTTAAACTTGTCATAAAAACTGGGACGTTACAAGTTGGTATCAGAGCAACAACTTGAGTGAATCAGACTCACTTGGTGGGTTTTGATATCAAGTTTGAGGCTTAAAAGTTTTCTTTAAAAATATTTTACAAGAAATAAAAAATTGTTTTTTTTTTTCAAGTAAGGGATTAAATGAACGTTGTAGCAAAGACGCACTGTGTACCGCCAGCCAACGCCAGTGGGGAAAATGTTTAAGTGCTTAGTCTTTGTTGATGTTTTCTGTAATATATGATGTATGTATGCTAGATTTCCTGTTAAAAAAACCACATATTGATGTACAATTACTTGTTGCCTGAATAAATGCTAGTGTTGATAGGTTGTTTAGGGAATGCTATTAAGATGTATGCAGTAGGAACTGAATAGCCTTAGAATACTAGATTTGGCCTCATTGCATGCTCCTTGTTTGATTGTTACCTTAGGGTAGGATCTGCTATTCGAAAGTCTATTTAATTTTATATTGTATATAACTGGACATTCACGAGGCGACTCGTCATCATTAGAGAAAGTTCCATATTAGTTAGAGTAGCAGGATCGGGGTGGGAATCCTAGTGTTCTAGGAATGTGTAGGCATATGTGTCTGAATTCTCGGTGAAAAGCGAGTTGGGGACTTCAGGACGGGTCTTGGAACGAACCTGGATAGGTGTGGAAGGTAGTAGTAGAGCTCCTACTATTGAAAGCACAAGATCCACGTTTGAGTCGAGAATTGGTCAAAAGGAATCTAATGAGCTGAGGGTGTAAGCAATTAGCATATTACATGTGAGTGCTAATGAAATGTATTAATCTTTTATCATTCTATTGTTGAATGGTGATCTTTGGGTTCAGTGGAAACAACTAGGGTGCTGGTTTGGGTGCACATATTTTCTAAAATAAAATAATAATAAATCAAAGAAACGGACTTAGACTTTAGTCCAAGTGGGGGAGGAATACAAAATTCAAGTAACAACATGAATATTGTTTAGAATCGATGAAATTATTAAAATTATAGTAACACGTCAATATATTTAAATATAATGATATATTCATAAAATATTCCCCTACTAGAGTATGACATTGTGAGAGAATTGAATTAGATTCAAATCCTTCCATGGGGTTAATATTGGTATGAATTCAATCAAAAAGCTGAAGCCATGATAGGTCACCTGCTAAGTCTTCAAAATTCCTTTCACTTATAGGCTCAAGTAAATCAGGGTTAATACTACTCATAGCAGAATCAGATGGCAGAGATTGCTGCTGTGTATGAGTTCCTGATGAAGCTTCCTACATTTTCTGAATTCTCCTTTTCTTATATGCAACCTTATGAGCAGCTTGTCTCAGTTTCTTAGTGGTATCTGTTAAACCCGAGTGTGAACCCTCGATTATCGCTTCTTTCTCCTTTTCTAGTTTGGGTATTATATCTCTCGAAAATTCTGTTTCTTCATTAAACTTATTACCAAATTCCTGCGGCATAAATAACTTCAGTAATTACAACCTTATGATATAAAGGAATTAAAAACAAAAATGTAATTCTTTACCTTAGTACGATCAATAAGAGTTTGCAGACTTTTAATCTGTCGTTGGGGCCAACGTTTGATACCTAACTCCCTACAGCGTTTTTTCAACTGTGTTGTTCCAACGTTGAGATCCTTTGCAGCATGTTTAATAGGCTTGTTAAAATGCTCGGCTATTATTTCCCTACTTAATACATGTCTGGAACTGCTTCCACTGTCAACTACGGTGGATTTTGGAATCGAAGGATCGAATACAGTTGTACTATTATCATTGTGGATCATTTGAACATGATCCTGATTTTCTAACCCAAAGACAAACATTGATTCATTAAAATTTGTAGCTTCTGTCGGTAGCAATTGTTGGTTTCAGCCATGAACCCAGGATTCTGGAATCTCTCTAGATTCCTTTGAATCATCTGAAGGTGATCCTGGTATTGAAAACCACCCCCAAACTCGGGATTCATTTCAACATTGTCGTGATGAATTGTCTGAATTTGATCATCATTCTGTATGTCAGCCATGAATCCTTGATTCATAGGGATAATCTCACTGTTCGTTGAGTGCACGTCCATGAATGGATTGTAATCAGTTAAACCATCTATAAATGGATCTACAAATAACATATGTCAAATGATAAAATAAAATAGAATACTCCTAAAAGCAATCATTCAAAAGAATTTAACCTGAAAGAAGGTATGGAGTCTGCTCAAGTGCAAAATCTAAAGATGAATGCACTAGATCTTCTAAATTAATGCTCATCTGGTAAAAAACTTCCAGCTCACTTTGGAGTTGCTCCATTGATAGTATATCTGGAAGTCTGTACCATAATTCAGAACCAATCAAAACATTAGAAAGATAAACAAAAAATAGATAATAAATGTCTAGAATGTTAAAGTCACCAAACTCCATTAAAGACGCTTGATTTGAAGTACCCTCTCCTCGCGAGAAACCAGGTCCAGAGTTCGACACATTGCTCATTGAAGATCTGTTCTCCATGACTCAACTTTAAATATGAGTTCGTTTACGAATAAACTAGTGGTAGGAGAGGATGAGACTGAAAAGATTGTAGATATGGATGATACTGCATACCCGTTTATATAGTATCTTGCAGCTGGAACTGAAAGGACAACCCACGTTTTTATTACCGAAATTCAAAACATCTACAGTAGGTGCGACTTTTCACTACCCTAAGTGACATTTTTTTTCAAAATTCGCTGCTTGACTCCGGTGAGAACGAGATAATGAAAAGACTTTTTGAAATAAAAATGTATATCTTCTGATAACGGAGATAGTTGAAAGAATTTTCAGTGCTAGAATTGAATTTCGGGGACGAAATTCTTATAAGTGGGGGAGAGTTGTAACACCTCGTTTTCCAGAATGTTTGTTTTGGCGAAATACTTATATTTTTGTAGCGAATAATAATAATAATAATAATAATAAGCAAAGTAATATTAATAATAGAATTAATAAGAGAATTATATGTTGAAGGGAGGGAATTAAATGTCAGAAACTTTTGTTATAATTTAATGTTAAAATTAGTATTTTGTGTCGTCCTTAGAAAAATCATAACTAATTCTAGAAAAAACGTTTGGACATCAAAGGAGTGCACAAAGTTTATAAATTGAGTATAGTAAAAGTAGTAAATACGATAGTAAGCTTGGAATTGACATTAGCTATGGTGAAAAGTGTTGGATTAGGTGTCTAAGCCATGACTAATAATTAGTATTTACCTAATTAATAGAAGCACAGTCCATTTGGGTTGCCCTCATGGCTGGAGGTTTGGTAGAAAATTCGGTAGAGAGAAAGGTTGATTTATTATGGAATTAATAAATCAGCAGGAATTAAATATATGGTTTATTAATATATTAAAGACATAATATATTAATTAGAAACTATAGTAATTAATTAGAAATTAATCTGGAATTAATTGGATTTAATTTGGTGATTAATTTGATTAATTGAAAGTGCAGGGGCTGAATTGTAATTATTCAATAGTTCAGTAAGTGACAATTTTAGCAAGGACAATAACCACGAAATTTATATATTAAATATATATAATTTTGATGATAATAAGTTAGGATAAATAGATTTGAATTGTAAGATAAAGGTTTATCTTATTTGAATTCAAAAAAGGTTTATCTTTAAGGCTTATCTGGTTATCTGTTGAAACCTATAAATAGGGAGCCCTAGGCACACCATTTGGCATGCCATTTTACTCATTCTCTCTCAAGATTTTCGTGACTCTCTCCTCTAGCTTGGGTGTGATCTCATTTGAGGCAGGATATTTTTGCTGCTCAGCTTCCAGAAAATTCTAAAAGGTTGGTTTTCTAATTTTATTCTTTTAGTTAATTTTATTACGGCCTTTAGGTTTTGTTATATGTTCAATTAGAAGAAAACATAGATCCTCATAGGTTGCATATGAACTTAGTTTATTTAGTTCATGGTTTGCAGAAAACCTTTCAGTGGTATCAGAGCCTGTTTTGTTTTCTTGTTGAATTGCTATAACTGTTTTAGGGTTTAAAGCCTATAAACCCTAATTATAATGTGGATCGATTTCTAGGATTAGGGTTTTGGAAACCCTAATCCCCCCCTTGCTATTTTCGAAATTTGCTATTAGGGTTTTAGGAGGTTTTCTATTTTTGGTAACTTTATTTGTTAATTAAATGGATAACCTTAAACCCTATTATTTGAATTCGAAATCTAGGGGGTTTAGGATAGGTTTTAATTAATTTTATTAATTTGGATAAACCTATCTTCATTGAATTAATTTAATTAATTGTTAATTAAAAGATAATTCAAAAGGGATTTATTTAATTTTAAATTATCAAAAATTAATGGAAAAATCCGAAAAAATTATTTTAAAATGTTTAAAATATTTAGATTTAATTAATTTAATTAATTGGTAATTAAAATTGATTAAATCGATTTTAAGGTTTAATTTAATTTAAAATTTAATTGTTATATTTGGTAAAATTAAAAGATAAACCTTGAATATTTTAAAGGGTTTTTAAAATACATCTTATATATGTTATTAAAAGTTAATACTATATATATGAGATAAATTTGGTTAGTCAAATCAATAGTAGGCCTCATTCACGAAGCTGGTTTATAAATTGGGTATAAGGAGACTGCCTATAAAATGGTAGTCTAATGGATGAACACTCTCACCCACCGCTCGGCTGATCAGTGGAGGGTCGTTAGCCGAACGGGTTTGACAGAACCGCTTAATCATTAAAAGTATAATGATCAAAGTACTAGAACTATTTACAAAAAATCTCAATCTATTTACTTTAGGGAAAAATGTGAATTTGATGCTAACCCATGAAATTGCACATTGCACTTTATGAAACGTTGGTGGAGCGTGTGTGGTTTACCGGCACACCAATGGGGGTTCATAAAGAGTGGCAATGGGTGTCTCGGGTGTTATCATTATTGATGGAGTGTGTGTGGTTTACCGGCACATCAATTTGAGATGATAATGGACCCCGAGAGTACCAAGCTAATTTGCATGGTTATTCACACCCGGTTTGTGATCCTCGGCATCCCAGTCACAAACGGTGGGGCATATCCGAGATTAAACATGCTATTGAACAGTTCAATAAATCTCAAAAGAAACTAGGAATTCCATTTATAATAAGATTATTTTTCCACGGTGGAATTGGCTGAATCGTCATTCGCCTACCTTTATAAAATTTGCTTATAGATTACGGCATCCCTCTTCTATGTTGCAAATTGTTATAGTTGGATCCTAGCCTTATTTTATATTGGGTTATTATAAGTACCGACATGTATCTAATTAAACTTACCTTCTTTTATAGATGTCTTCTGCTGATCAATCCGCTCCCCAATCAAACTCCAGTGTTCCCTCTATCCTCTCACTGTGTTCCAAGGTTCAATTGAACGGGACAAACTACAATGACTGGATTAGAAATATCAAGATGGATCTGAGGTATGAGAACAAAGAGTATGTCCTCGAGACCGAGCTTGTCGATATTGACCCTGAAACTGCTACTCCCAAGGAGATTGCCTCGTACCAAAAATATTCTGATGATGCGACCAAAGTGGCCTGCATCATGATCGCCACAATGAACCCCGAATTGCAAAGGATATACGAAGACTACTGGCCCTTTGAGATGCACAAGGAGCTTGCGGAAAAGTTCCGCAAGCAAGAGCGCATCGAAAGGTGCGAGGTGGTCAAGGATTTCACGAACAGCAAACCTAAAGATGGAGAGTCCATCTGCGCTCATGTGCAAAGAATGCAAGGTTACGTGGAGCGGCTTAGAAAGCTTGCGATGCCTGTACCTGAGGAGTTGGCCGTTGACATAGTGCTTAACTCCTTACCGAGTTCTTATGACCAGTTCAGGCTGGCTTATCATTTGAACAACAATCAGGCTAACCTGACTGAGTTGCATCGCATGCTTCGAGTTGCTGAGGACGGGATGAAGGGTAAAAGTGTACCCTCGGTTAATCAGCACGTCCTAGCCATTGGAAGTGGCAAAGGAAAGAAGAGGAAGGGCCCTCATAAGCAAAATTGAAGGGAAAAGGTTCAGGTCGGGTCGTCAAGCAATGGCTCGAGAACCAAGTCTTCCCAGATTCCTTATGTGGCCAACCCCGATGAAGCCAACTGTTTTTACTGCAAAGAGAAGGGCCATTGGAAGAGAAGCTGCCCCAAATACTTGCAGGATGTCAAGGATGGGAAAGTAAAGCCATCGACAGCAGGTATATACACTACCTCTAAAAACTCACCATCTTCTAATTCTTGGGTCCTTGATACAGGATGTGGTTTTCACATTTGTTCTGATCTGCAGGGCCTAAAGGAAAGCAGGGAGGTGGAGCACGGTAGACTGAACTTGATCATGGGCAATAGGAGATCGTCCCCTGTTACCAAGATCGGCGTTTACAGTTTAGTGCTTAGTAGTGATGTTAGTATAGAGTTATTTAATTGTTGCTATTCGCCAGAAATGGCAAGAAACATTATTTCATTTCACGCATTGTTCAGACAAGGATTTCAATTTTCTTTTGATAATAAAATTGGTTCGATTTCTGTTTTCAAAAATGGTATTTTGATTTTTACTGCTTATCCTTGTGATGGTGTGTATGAAATTGTTGAATGTATTGACAATTTAGGACATAGTGTAAATTATATTGATTCTACTAGTGGTGTAGAAAAGGCATGTCTGTGGCATAGTCGGCTCGGGCACATCAGCAAGAAATGCATCGCCCAACTCCAAAAGGATGGAGTGTTGGAATCATTCGACCTCAGGTCGGATGATGTATGCGAATCTTGTCTGTTGGGCAAGATGACTAAATCACCTTTCAAAGGGTCTTTTGAAAGAGGTGAGGGTCTACTGGACATCATTCACACGGATGTGTGTGGTCCATTCAGATCAACCACAAAGGATGGCACGCGGTTCTACGTAACCTTTACTGACGATTTTAGTAGATACGGTTACATCTACTTGATCAAGCATAAGTCAGACACCTTTGAAAAATTCAAAGAGTTTAAGAACGAGGTAGAGAATCAATTAGGCAGGAAGATAAAGATGCTCAGGTCCGACAGAGGCGGAGAGTATCTAAGTATCGAGGTCCTAGACTATCTAAAGGAATGTGGAATAGTTTCGCAGTTGACACCTCCCAGGACACCACAGTTGAACGGTGTTGCAGAGAGGCGGAACCGAACCCTGTTGGACATGGTCCGTTCCATGATGATTCGAGCTTCACTTCCCATTCACTTCTGGGGGTATGCCTTAGAGACTGCCGCCCACATCCTCAATCTTGTCCCTACTAAAAAGGTTGTTAAAACACCTCATGAAATGTGGACGGGAAAAGTTCCCTCGTTGGCACATATCAAAGTCTGGGGTTGTGAGGCTTTCGTCAAACGAGAGACTCAAGACAAACTCGCAGAAAGAAGCGAAAGGTGTTTCTTCCTTGGTTATCCCAAACAGTCCTTTGGATATCTATTCTACAGACTGAGCGAGGACGTGGTCTTTGTAGCTAGACGAGCGGTCTTTCGAGAGAGAGAGCTCATATTCAATGTAAGACCCGTATCCTGATTATAACATATACTTAAAATAAGAGTGTTAGGAATTATATGATCATTGGTAGTTATAAAGCTAAGAAAAACTTTAGTTACAATTTCATATGAAAATCAGCATTTTGTGTCGTTTTTAGAAAAATCATAATTAATTCTAGAAAAATCGTTTGGACCTCAAACCAGTGCACAAAGTTTACAAATTGAGTCTAGTACAATTACCAAAAATAATAGTAAGCTTGAAAATGACATTATCTATGGTAAAAAATGCAATCTTTACTGATTAGTTCGGAATTGACAGATTAGATAGTCTGTTTTCAAAAATTCATAATAAATCATAGAAAAAACATATAAATACGTAAAATACATCCTTGGAAAGGTATTGAGATAAATGTCTGGAATACCAAATAAAAACGTGAATTTCATGGGTTTAAAGTCGGCTAAACCAGTCTTGAACAGACTGATTCTAGAAGGTATTAATTTCAACAAAGTTATATTATTAAAATCTTTTGTCAAAAGTGTCATGCCATTTTTTATTCAAGAATTCAAGCATAAATACCCCTCAAAACATCTCATAAACCACACAACTAAATCTCAATCCAATATATAGAGGTTTCTAAGCACTAGAGTGTAAGCAAGTGAGCGGAAGGAAGCTTAAAAGCCTAACGAAGGAGTTATAGATCTCGACGACTGGTCATAAGGTAACTACAAACCTTTCTATAGCTTAATTAGGTATTGTAAAATAGTTTTTGTTAAGAAGTAGAATATTTAATAAGTATAACATATGTTATATTATACTCATTTCTAACAATAGTAAACAAAAACCTTAAAATGTCGTTATTATAACAATTCGTAATTTCCGAAAATAATACCGATTGATTTACTTACGAGGACGGTGACTAGGCCGATTACTTGGGATCTGGTTGTTGGATTTTCCGAAAGGCTAAAATGCTGAAAGGATCCTGCCACCCCATCTAATCTTCTACCTGGCCGTTCTTTACTTGATAAATCATGGAGTATCATATTGGAATTATTGAAGGGTTTAATGATGCGACTATAATATAGTTAAGGATTAAGAAATGATAGATTTCTTATTATGTTAACAGTTAAAGTTGAAGGAAATACAAAGCCGAGAAAGATAAACGATATAGTCAACTATAATCAGGTGAGTCTTCTCACTATACTATAGGTGATATTGCATGCGTAGGAAGGAAGATATGTAAGACTAAGGTGATCTTACATGTTATGGTAATTGTATGAATTATTGCTATGATAATGATTGTTTGTATATGGAACGGGATAGCCCGTGAGCCAATAGGCGGAACGGGAATAGCCTGGGAGTCATTAGACGGAACGGGAGAAGCCTGCGAGCGATAAGACAGAACGGGAACTGCCCGTGAGTCTTCAGCGGAACAGGGATAGCCCGCGAGTCTCACAGACATATGAATGGTTATGATATGGTGTATGTTGTGTGATGGATCGTATGGTATTTTGAGGAACTCACTAAGCTCCGTGCTTACCCTTTCCCTATATAAACTACTGTTTTAGGTACATCAGGTACAATGGATGGCAAGGCGTGACGTGTATACACTGTGCTGCTTCATTGGAGGACTGTTTTTGAATTAATATTCCGCTATATTGTGATTTCGTTAACTTCCGTTAATCCTAGGGTGTTTTCATTAAACTTATAAGTTATGGAATTTTATGAAAATTAATTAAGTGGCTTTTCTTATATTGAAGTGTTCGTTTAAATTTTTTTTAATTTTACCCTAAAATTTTGGGATGTTACAAGTTGGTATCAGAGCACAGCTTGAGAGAATCAGGCTCACTTAGTGAGTTCTAGACTCAAGTTGAGGCTTAAGAGTTTTCTTAAAACATTTTTGCGAAAGAAGGATGTTTTATGAAGGGTGAACTGAAGACACAGTGTGTACCGCCAGCCGACGCCAGTATGAGAAAAGGGTTAAGTATTTAATATTGTGGATGTTAAAAAACATATGGTATATGTTTGCTGAAATGCCTGGTAGAGATCACACATTGTTGTATTATTATCTGCTATTTGCTAATAGAACTGCATGCTAGTGCCGATAGGTTGCTTAGAGATTTACACTAAGTTGTATACAATATGGACTGAATAGTCATAGAATGTGAGTTGACCTTATTGCATGTTCCTTGTTTGGTTGTTGCCTTAGGGAAGATTCTCTTATTTGAAAGACTGTTTAGTTCGATATTGTATACAACTACGTTCGCGAAACAACCTGTCATCACTGGAGGAAGTTCCGTCTTAGTTAGAATAGCAGGGTGGGGGTGGGATTCCAAGTATTCCTAGAAGGGTTGACATATGCCTTGTAAGGGCATATGTGTTAAAATTATCGGTGAGAAGCGAATTGGATATTTCGAGACGGGTCTTGGAACGAACATGGATAGGTGTGGAAGGTAGTAGTAGAGCTCCTACTATCGAAAGCACAGGATCCACGTTCAAGTCGGGAGTTCGTCACGAAGGATCCAAGGAGCTGAGTATGTGAGTGTCTAGCATAATTAACTTAAATGCTAGTGTAATGTGGTAAACTTTTATCCATTCAATTTTTGAATGTTGATTGTGAGGTTCAGTAGGAACAATTAAGATGCGATCATACCAGTTTGGTTGGACCGATCATGCTTAAGTTGATTACTGAGCTTAAAGACTGTTGAAAGGGAGAATGCCAAAATGCTATTGTGGTAGCTATTTTCATGCAACTAATGGGCGCACAAGTCAGACAGGGACTAGAGGATGAAAGGGTGAGTTTTCCAACTCACGGTCAAAGAGGTGCAAGCGGCGCCTGAGATGATAGCGGGTATTTTTTAGTCGACTCTATACATGCCTAGTGCTGTGTAATAGTGGGGCTACCTACCCTTGTATTGATCTTGCTTGAGTGATTGATCAGGTCGTGTGGGTTGAGAGTCTGGATCACTCGCTCGTGATTGAGGTAACTGACGATAGAGGTGTTGACTAGGGTCGCAAGCGGATGAGTAACATATGGTGGTTGATGTAAACGTCTTTACATTATCGAAACATGTTTATTGAGATGGTGTTTGCCCCTGATGCAAGTTGTTGGCTGAGCAGAGTGGGCTTGGTTTTTGTTCGAGAGTAAGGGCTCGTAAAAAAAAGGTTATAAATCGAATAAACAGACTTGGACTTTAGTCCAAGTGGGAGAGGAATACAAAATTAAGGGAACAACATGAATATTATATTGAATCGATGAAATTATTAAAAATATAGTAACACGTCAATATATTTAATTTGTAACACCCGTTTCCCAATTCTTTATTTTTAGCAACTAAGTATTTATTTTAACGAAAAAATAAATAATAATATTGATAATAAAAGAAAATAATGGAAGTAATGTTTTTAGATTGGAAATTATAGTAGAGGGTTTATGTCATATTTATAAACTTAAATTTGTTGGAATAAATGGGAAATTGGGGTAAAAATGAAAAGATTTAATTCTTAAACTTTAAAAAAAATTAATATGTAAATATATATACGGATTTGGGAAAAAGTCATCAAGAAGACTTTTATAGATCTTGATGAGATAAGATGATAGGAAAAAGATTCATATCATTTGGAGTTAAAACGAAGAAGTTATGACAGGTCAAAGTTGACCAAAAAGTGACCAAAATGGTTGTTAGTCCATGTTTGAGGGTCTGTAACGTAAACTCTAATTAGATTCAGACTTAAGTCAGTAGGAGAAAGTTGTAACTTTTATTCTCACCTTTCTAAAGATATAAGTTTTGTAAAATTCAGATGTCGCAAGTAGAAGTTACGACTTTGGGAAAATCAGGACAAATTCATGAGTGTTGCTGAATTTTCTAAGGCATCAAACAAGTAAGGGTATTTTCGGAATTTCCATTTAACTAGGTTAAAAATCAGATTCCTTCTCTTCTTGGGGTCACGTATCAGAAAAAAATGGGGAGACCATCTTGTTACACCAAAACAAAAACCCTCCTCCATCACTCTCTCCTCTCTCTCGTTTCTTCCGGTCGCCGCCATCAAACCGGAGCAAAGAAGGAGCCAGGGCTGGAGCCTTAGTTGTGGTGATCGAGTCTCAAGACCCTCATGCCTCCCTAACCTTTTGGAACACGAAAATCTATGGTAAAACCCTTTTCTTCTTTGCTAAATTTGAGATGGTGATGTTTGATTTTCGGACAGGAATCTGTCCTATGTTGTAAAATTCGTAGAAATATCATACAGTGTCCAAATCAGGTGATTCCATTGCCCATGGTTTTGTCTCGATGTCTATTTTATTTCATCAGTTGGAGTCCAGACCTTATTTGGTCGTTTTCTAGGGTTTTAAACCCAATTCCCATGAGTAGGATTTCTGTGTCCAATTGTGTTGTGAAATTCTTTTAAAATCGTGTGTTCACTGGATTGTTCTGAAATTTTGTGTGGAGAAGAACCTTGTCATGATCCATACTCGATCAAAAGGTCTTGACTCAGTTCATTGTTTTGGTTTTGATTTTTGTGTGTGCAATCCGACCTCCACAGATTGGTTGCTGCACACCTAAGTCAACTTGTGGGATTTTTAATTCCTAAATGGTTCATAGTTTAGGTCTGAAAGTTTGATGGAAAGTCCATCCTCATGTATAGTGTGTTCCATCCAGAGGTCTTGATCCAATTCCATTAGGAAGCCAGGTTTTCAATGTCTTCTACTTGACTGAACCAGAATTTGTAGCTCTGCACATTGTCCTTGTTGCACGATTTTTATTTCTCAATTGGCTTATGCTTTGAGTTTGATATTTGGATGCGAGCTTTATTTTCATGACTAGTGTAACTCATCCAAAAGGCTTGACTTATTTCCTTTCAGAAGTTAGGTTTTTGGACCAATCTTGTCAAGCTATGCTGAGTTGTGACAGAAATGTTGCTGCTCATTTCCTTCATTTTGTGTGATTGTTAATTCGTAAATTGGTAAATTCATATAAAATCGTGTGAATGTCCAATTGGATTGAATTTTATGTCCCTAAATTGGTAATTGTGTCTAGTTTGTTCTCTTAAAAGGTTATGAATTGATTCAGATCCTAAGTCATGTGGAATTGTCCATTTCCACTAATTGGTCCAGGTGCTGTCAGTTTTGGTCCCCTGTCTTGATTAATTCATTATAAATTGTACAAAAATATTTTGGGGGCAAGGTCTGTGGCCTTAGTTCACTTTTGAAGTCTATTTGGTCCATACCAAATTTCAAAGTTCAATTCGTAACCCATTTTGAGCGACAAATATTTCTTTAAGGTGTCGTCCTGTGAGTGGACTGATCAATTCATTCAACTTTGTCGATTTATCATTTCTTATTGGTGAATGCAAAATACCTGAGGTCAGGCCCTGTGATATTTCCCTTGGGTCTAGTTTACCCATGATTTTTATTGGATTTTATTTTCAATCTTTCCTTGGTCTAATATTGCAAATCTTGTTGAGGGTCCAGAAATCAGCCTTGCTGTTGGTTTCTTCTCTTATGATAATCATCTTAGTTTTTGGTTTTGGGTGTCATGATGTGGGCTTGGGTTTACTTAAAATTAATTGAATCATATAATAACTTATTTGTTGAGTAAAAATGAATAAAAGAGGGTGGGGGTATATGTCGAGACAAGGTGCATGTCGAAAGTTATAAACATTTAAACTATAAGCAACGCTATAAGTATCTATTTATAGTAACGTTAATTAGTGTATTTGGTAATAATTAACTTAATATACCTTATAGGAGTATAAGGTGTGCGATTTTAAGCTTGGTTGGATTTGCGGAGTTGCCGCACGGATTTCTACATTGCCAACTCGAGGTGAGTACATGCAGTATTTTTACCTATTCTGGGGTACATGGCAAGTAAGTATTTCCAAGATTTCTTACAAAATCTTATATGTGAAACTATATGCAAGAGTTTTATTTCTAACTTGTTTGTGAAAGTATAATGCTATAATATAGAAGTTATGTTTTGGTCTATGAGCCAATTATGTGAAAGTGTGTTTTGGTCTATGAACCAATTATATGAAGGTATATATATTTTGAATACAAGTTATACATGTTTGAAAGTATGTTTTGCAAGTATTTTTGTAAGAAGTTCCTTATGGGAGCTAAGATGTCGAAAGCAGTTTTTGAAAGTATTTTTAGTAAAGAGTCATAAAATGTTTGAGTAAGAATAGTTTACAAATTGTGTCCCACTTTGACCAATTTGAGATGAAATGAAGCAAGAATTAAAGAAGTATGAGCCAGTTGTCCGGACTAGGATCACCCACATAATCGGGGGATCAGAAGACACTACTGGGATGGTACCTCCCGTCGCGAAGTAGTTGTCTAGCTTAGTATACCCTTGTGCTTGAATCCGTTCCAAGTCACAAAGGGGAGACAGAATGAGCATAACCAAGCGGACGGATCTGTTCTGTCCCGCGAGGGGAGCTAGTTGAATGAATTAATTAAAATAATTCATAAGTTTCAGTTGGTCATGAGTAAACGAGAAAGAAAGCAGTTTTAAAGAATAAAACAGTTTTAAAGTAAGAAGCAGTTTTGAGAAAGAAAGTATTTTGAGTTTGAAAGAGAAAAGCAAAGAGATTTAAGATTTGTATTGAAAATAAGTTTTTAGCGGTTTATCAGTTTACTTGTTATTAATTCAAGCTTTGAGCAGAAATATTTTGAGTCTAAAACTCATGTAACTCACGAGACAATTTTTGTCTTACGTATTCTATTTTTATGCCATGTATTCCAGGTTAAATGCTATGCTATAATTGGATGAAGTTTAGCTGGAGTGGAGCCCACATAGCTCCTATCTTGGACGCAAGGTTTAATCCTTTTCTTGCTTACTATGGTTAGTTTGGTATGGATTTGTAACACCCACAGTTTTAAATATGTAAATAATCGGTTTTTGTTAAACCGTATTTTTGTATTCAAGTATTTATACGAAAAACCATATTATTTGCAAACAGTAGAAATGGGGTGTCACAAGTTGGTATCAGAGCCATAGTTTAAGCGAATTAGGATTGGCTTGTTCCACTCCTAGGCTTAAACTCATACTATAAAAATGATAGTTTATAAAAGTATGCTATATGGTGTCTTAAATGATTAAGACATTATGCATTATTTAAAGTATGGCAATATATAAAACAAAGAAGTGTTAAGTTAACGTTTAAAGTGAGCAAAAATCTGACCGTTAGGAAAATTATATCATATTTTCCATAACCGTCTAAATTTATTAAAGTCTATGTTTATAAAGTAGTAAGATTTCTAGTAATGATCACCATGTACTTGTAATGGTGTTATATATTAAAAAGAACCAGTGTCCCATGAAACTTTGTGGTAACAACAGAATCAATAGGTATAGGTGGTTATGGTAATATGGGCCCGTATTATCATAATCACAGGATATGTATTGAGACTGGTGGAACCGTAAAGGAATTATGGTAGTCTGGTGAGTAAGGTTTTGAAGAGGATAGTAAGAATAACATAGGGATTATATGCCTATGTAATAAAAATAAGTAAGATTATAAATATTAAAGGTTAATGCAGTGGATATATACCACTTAGTATGATAAGGTAAAAGAAATTAATAAGATAGTTAATACTCCCGAGACAATATGAAAGGAACTAGTAAAAGAGACATGGCCAGAAGGTATAAATATAATGAAAATGTTAATGGAGCATATAGTACAAATATAAAAGAAAGAGTATAACTGAAAATTTCGTTGTCTAACGGAAACGAATTATGATTATAGAATAAAGATAAAAGTAGTGTCACTGCAGTGACCAAAGAAAGAAAGATTGGAAAATAATATTAATAATAAGTAAAAGTAGTAACACATCGATACATGTGACCCATTACTATAACTTTATAGTAATACATTAAGAAAAGTTTACAGAACTAGTAGCCTAAACTGAAGAATCAGAAGGAAGCGAAAAAAGATCATCTACATTCCACTCTTTGTCATCTGTAGGTCGACTTGTACCTTCTTGAGGATTAGGAAGGGGTATGTTTTCAGTTATTGGAGGAGTAGCTCCAAGGCGTGGGGTCTCGATAGGGTTGGAACCCGTAACCCCATGAGTATGGGTTAAAAATTGACTCGTCTGAGGAGTGTGTAAGTAGGGAAGTGATGAGGAAGGGTTCCAATTTGGAACCAGCTGAGGGTAGCTATAAGAAGGAGGAAACAAGGCTAGGTTACCTACAGAGCCTCCAAAATTATCCTCACTTGCATGTTCGAGTAAACCAGGATTAATACTGCTCGTACCAGAATTAGATGGCAGCGGTTGCTGCTGTGTATGAATTCTTGATGAAGTTTCCCCCTTTTCCAGAAATTTTCTTTTCTTATATTCAACTTTATGAGCAGCTTGTATTAGTTTCTTTGTGCCTTCTGTTAGACCTGATTGCGACCCTTCAATTATTGCTTCTTTCTCCCTTTTTAGGTTGGGTATTAAATCTTTCGATAATCCTGCTGCTCCACTAAACTCGTTACCAAATTCCTGTGACATAAATAACTTTAGTAATTACAATTTCATGATATATAAAAAGAAATGTAATTCTTTACCTCAACACGATCAATAAGAGTTTGCAGACTCTTAAGTTGTCGTTGGGGCCAATGATCGATACCTAAATCTCTACAGCGTTTTTTTAACTGTGTCGATCCAATGTTGAGTTCTTTCGCAGCTTTCTCAATTGGTTCATTAAAGTGTTCAGCTATTATTTCTCTACTTAATGAGTGTCTGAAACCTCTTCTACTGCCAGCTACTGTGGTTGTCGGAGTTGAAGGATTGAGTTCAAATGTATTATTATTATTATTTGGGATCATTTGAACATGATCCTGATTTTCTGAACCAAAGATGGACATTGATTCTTTAAAATCAGTAGCTTCTATCGGTGGTAATTGTAGATTTTCAATCATGGACCCAGGATTCTGAAATCCTTCTAGGTTCCTTTGAATCACCTGAAGCTGATTTTGATATTGAAAACCAACCCCAAGTTCGAGATTCATTTCAATATTAATGTTATGAGTTGTTTGTAATTGACTTTCATTCTGAATGTCAGTCATGAATTCTTGATTCATGGGGATGATCTCATTACTCGTTGAGGGTACGTCGATGAATGGATTGTAGCCAGATAAATTATCCACAGATGGGTCTACAAACAACAATTATCAGATGATAAAACAAAATTGAATATTCATAAAAGCAATCATTTAAAAGAATTTAACCTGGTAGAAGGTGTGGAGTTTGATCAAGTGCATGGTCTAAAGATACATTCACCGGATCGTCTAAGTTGATGTTTAGCTCGGGAAAAATTTCCAGCTCATCGTTGAGTGGCTCTATAGATAGTATATCTGGAAGACTGTACCATAATTCAAAATCAACAAAACATTAGAAAAAAAAATAATAATAATGGATGTTTAGAATGTTAAAGTCACCGAACTCCAGTAAAGATGTCTGATTTGAAGAACCCTCTCCTTGCGGAAAACCAGGTCCAGGGTTTGACAGATCGCCCATTGAAGATCTGTTTTCCATGACTTAGCTTTAAATGTGAGTTCGTATACGAACAAACTAGTGATAGAAGAGAATGGGACTGAAAATGAATGTGGAAATAAATGATGCTACTTACCTGTATATATAGCATTTTGCAGCTGGAACCGAAAGGACGTATGTAATTGAAAGGACACTTTACGTTCTTATTACCAAAATTCAAACCATCTACAGTGGATGCGACCCTCCACTACCCTGAATGCCGGTTAATTTTCAAAATTCGCTGCTAGACTCTAGTGATAAAGGGATATTGATGAGATTTTTTTGGAATAAAGGTGAATATAATGGTGTTGGTTACTGATGACTTTAATACAGACTGATGAACGCTGTTGATCAATAGTGATGTGATATCACATAAAAACAAAGTGTTGGACTTTAGGCCTAATGGGCTAAAGTTTAACTTATTTGGGCTCATATCGTTGGGCTAGTAGTTATGGGCAAAATACTAGACCAAAATGAAAATGAAAAATGGGCTGTTATATTCACAGATAATTAATCTTGTGGAATTATGGGCTAATGAAAGTTTCAACCTTGATTAATTAATATCTTGGTGTTGAATTTCGGGGACGAAATTCTTATAAGTGGGGGAGATTTGTAACACCCGTTTCCCAATTCTTTATTTTTAGCAACTAAGTATTTATTTTAACGAAAAAATAAATAATAATATTGATAATAAAAGAAAATAATGGAAGTAATGTTTTTAGATTGGAAATTATAGTAGAGGGTTTATGTCATATTTATAAACTTAAATTTGTTGGAATAAATGGGAAATTGGGGTAAAAATGAAAAGATTTAATTCTTAAACTTTAAAAAAAATTAATATGTAAATATCTATACGGATTTGGGAAAAAGTCATCAAGAAGACTTTTATAGATCTTGATGAGATAAGATGATAGGAAAAAGATTCATATCATTTGGAGTTAAAACGAAGAAGTTATGACAGGTCAAAGTTGACCAAAAAGTGACCAAAATGGTTGTTAGTCCATGTTTGAGGGTCTGTAACGTAAACTCTAATTAGATTCAGACTTAAGTCAGTAGGATAAAGTTGTAACTTTTATTCTCACCTTTCTAAAGATATAAGTTTTGTAAAATTCAGATGTCGCAAGTAGAAGTTACGACTTTGGGAAAATCAGGACAAATTCATGAGTGTTGCTGAATTTTCTAAGGCATCAAACAAGTAAGGGTATTTTCGGAATTTCCATTTAACTAGGTTAAAAATCAGATTCCTTCTCTTCTTGGGGTCACGTATCAGAAAAAAATGGGGAGACCATCTTGTTACACCAAAACAAAAACCCTCCTCCATCACTCTCTCCTCTCTCTCGTTTCTTCCGGTCGCCGCCATCAAACCGGAGCAAAGAAGGAGCCAGGGCTGGAGCCTTAGTTGTGGTGATCGAGTCTCAAGACCCTCATGCCTCCCTAACCTTTTGGAACACGAAAATCTATGGTAAAACCCTTTTCTTCTTTGCTAAATTTGAGATGGTGATGTTTGATTTTCGGACAGGAATCTGTCCTATGTTGTAAAATTCGTAGAAATATCATACAGTGTCCAAATCAGGTGATTCCATTGCCCATGGTTTTGTCTCGATGTCTATTTTATTTCATCAGTTGGAGTCCAGACCTTATTTGGTCGTTTTCTAGGGTTTTAAACCCAATTCCCATGAGTAGGATTTCTGTGTCCAATTGTGTTGTGAAATTCTTTTAAAATCGTGTGTTCACTGGATTGTTCTGAAATTTTGTGTGGAGAAGAACCTTGTCATGATCCATACTCGATCAAAAGGTCTTGACTCAGTTCATTGTTTTGGTTTTGATTTTTGTGTGTGCAATCCGACCTCCACAGATTGGTTGCTGCACACCTAAGTCAACTTGTGGGATTTTTAATTCCTAAATGGTTCATAGTTTAGGTCTGAAAGTTTGATGGAAAGTCCATCCTCATGTATAGTGTGTTCCATCCAGAGGGCTTGATCCAATTCCATTAGGAAGCCAGGTTTTCAATGTCTTCTACTTGACTGAACCAGAATTTGTAGCTCTGCACATTGTCCTTGTTGCACGATTTTTATTTCTCAATTGGCTTATGCTTTGAGTTTGATATTTGGATGCGAGCTTTATTTTCATGACTAGTGTAACTCATCCAAAAGGCTTGACTTATTTCCTTTCAGAAGTTAGGTTTTTGGACCAATCTTGTCAAGCTATGCTGAGTTGTGACAGAAATGTTGCTGCTCATTTCCTTCATTTTGTGTGATTGTTAATTCGTAAATTGGTAAATTCATATAAAATCGTGTGAATGTCCAATTGGATTTAATTTTATGTCCCTAAATTGGTAATTGTGTCTAGTTTGTTCTCTTAAAAGGTTATGAATTGATTCAGATCCTAAGTCATGTGGAATTGTCCATTTCCACTAATTGGTCCAGGTGCTGTCAGTTTTGGTCCCCTGTCTTGATTAATTCATTATAAATTGTACAAAAATATTTTGGGGGCAAGGTCTGTGGCCTTAGTTCACTTTTGAAGTCTATTTGGTCCATACCAAATTTCAAAGTTCAATTCGTAACCCATTTTGAGCGACAAATATTTCTTTAAGGTGTCGTCCTGTGAGTGGACTGATCAATTCATTCAACTTTGTCGATTTATCATTTCTTATTGGTGAATGAAAAAGACCTGAGGTCAGGCCCTGTGATATTTCCCTTGGGTCTAGTTTACCCATGATTTTTATTGGATTTTATTTTCAATCTTTCCTTGGTCTAATATTGCAAATCTTGTTGAGGGTCCAGAAATCAGCCTTGCTGTTGGTTTCTTCTCTTATGATAATCATCTTAGTTTTTGGTTTTGGGTGTCATGATGTGGGCTTGGGTTTACTTAAAATTAATTGAATCATATAATAACTTATTTGTTGAGTAAAAATGAATAAAAGAGGGTGGGGGTATATGTCGAGACAAGGTGCATGTCGAAAGTTATAAACATTTAAACTATAAGCAACGCTATAAGTATCTATTTATAGTAACGTTAATTAGTGTATTTGGTAATAATTAACTTAATATACCTTATAGGAGTATAAGGTGTGCGATTTTAAGCTTGGTTGGATTTGCGGAGTTGCCGCACGGATTTCTACATTGCCAACTCGAGGTGAGTACATGCAGTATTTTTACCTATTCTGGGGTACATGGCAAGTAAGTATTTCCAAGATTTCTTACAAAATCTTATATGTGAAACTATATGCAAGAGTTTTATTTCTAACTTGTTTGTGAAAGTATAATGCTATAATATAGAAGTTATGTTTTGGTCTATGAGCCAATTATGTGAAAGTGTGTTTTGGTCTATGAACCAATTATATGAAGGTATATATATTTTGAATACAAGTTATACATGTTTGAAAGTATGTTTTGCAAGTATTTTTGTAAGAAGTTCCTTATGGGAGCTAAGATGTCGAAAGCAGTTTTTGAAAGTATTTTTAGTAAAGAGTCATAAAATGTTTGAGTAAGAATAGTTTACAAATTGTGTCCCACTTTGACCAATTTGAGATGAAATGAAGCAAGAATTAAAGAAGTATGAGCCAGTTGTCCGGACTAGGATCACCCACATAATCGGGGGATCAGAAGACACTACTGGGATGGTACCTCCCGTCGCGAAGTAGTTGTCTAGCTTAGTATACCCTTGTGCTTGAATCCGTTCCAAGTCACAAAGGGGAGACAGAATGAGCATAACCAAGCGGACGGATCTGTTCTGTCCCGCGAGGGGAGCTAGTTGAATGAATTAATTAAAATAATTCATAAGTTTCAGTTGGTCATGAGTAAACGAGAAAGAAAGCAGTTTTAAAGAATAAAACAGTTTTAAAGTAAGAAGCAGTTTTGAGAAAGAAAGTATTTTGAGTTTGAAAGAGAAAAGCAAAGAGATTTAAGATTTGTATTGAAAATAAGTTTTTAGCGGTTTATCAGTTTACTTGTTATTAATTCAAGCTTTGAGCAGAAATATTTTGAGTCTAAAACTCATGTAACTCACGAGACAATTTTTGTCTTACGTATTCTATTTTTATGCCATGTATTCCAGGTTAAATGCTATGCTATAATTGGATGAAGTTTAGCTGGAGTGGAGCCCACATAGCTCCTATCTTGGACGCAAGGTTTAATCCTTTTCTTGCTTACTATGGTTAGTTTGGTATGGATTTGTAACACCCACAGTTTTAAATATGTAAATAATCGGTTTTTGTTAAACCGTATTTTTGTATTCAAGTATTTATACGAAAAACCATATTATTTGCAAACAGTAGAAATGGGGTGTCACAAGTTGGTATCAGAGCCATAGTTTAAGCGAATTAGGATTGGCTTGTTCCACTCCTAGGCTTAAACTCATACTATAAAAATGATAGTTTATAAAAGTATGCTATATGGTGTCTTAAATGATTAAGACATTATGCATTATTTAAAGTATGGCAATATATAAAACAAAGAAGTGTTAAGTTAACGTTTAAAGTGAGCAAAAATCTGACCGTTAGGAAAATTATATCATATTTTCCATAACCGTCTAAATTTATTAAAGTCTATGTTTATAAAGTAGTAAGATTTCTAGTAATGATCACCATGTACTTGTAATGGTGTTATATATTAAAAAGAACCAGTGTCCCATGAAACTTTGTGGTAACAACAGAATCAATAGGTATAGGTGGTTATGGTAATATGGGCCCGTATTATCATAATCACAGGATATGTATTGAGACTGGTGGAACCGTAAAGGAATTATGGTAGTCTGGTGAGTAAGGTTTTGAAGAGGATAGTAAGAATAACATAGGGATTATATGCCTATGTAATAAAAATAAGTAAGATTATAAATATTAAAGGTTAATGCAGTGGATATATACCACTTAGTATGATAAGGTAAAAGAAATTAATAAGATAGTTAATACTCCCGAGACAATATGAAAGGAACTAGTAAAAGAGACATGGCCAGAAGGTATAAATATAATGAAAATGTTAATGGAGCATATAGTACAAATATAAAAGAAAGAGTATAACTGAAAATTTCGTTGTCTAACGGAAACGAATTATGATTATAGAATAAAGATAAAAGTAGTGTCACTGCAGTGACCAAAGAAAGAAAGATTGGAAAATAATATTAATAATAAGTAAAAGTAGTAACACATCGATACATGTGACCCATTACTATAACTTTATAGTAATACATTAAGAAAAGTTTACAGAACTAGTAGCCTAAACTGAAGAATCAGAAGGAAGCGAAAAAAGATCATCTACACTCCACTCTTTGTCATCTGTAGGTCGACTTGTACCTTCTTGAGGATTAGGAAGGGGTATGTTTTCAGTTATTGGAGGAGTAGCTCCAAGGCGTGGGGTCTCGATAGGGTTGGAACCCGTAACCCCATGAGTATGGGTTAAAAATTGACTCGTCTGAGGAGTGTGTAAGTAGGGAAGTGATGAGGAAGGGTTCCAATTTGGAACCAGCTGAGGGTAGCTATAAGAAGGAGGAAACAAGGCTAGGTTACCTACAGAGCCTCCAAAATTATCCTCACTTGCATGTTCGAGTAAACCAGGATTAATACTGCTCGTACCAGAATTAGATGGCAGCGGTTGCTGCTGTGTATGAATTCTTGATGAAGTTTCCCCCTTTTCCAGAAATTTTCTTTTCTTATATTCAACTTTATGAGCAGCTTGTATTAGTTTCTTTGTGCCTTCTGTTAGACCTGATTGCGACCCTTCAATTATTGCTTCTTTCTCCCTTTTTAGGTTGGGTATTAAATCTTTCGATAATCCTGCTGCTCCACTAAACTCGTTACCAAATTCCTGTGACATAAATAACTTTAGTAATTACAATTTCATGATATATAAAAAGAAATGTAATTCTTTACCTCAACACGATCAATAAGAGTTTGCAGACTCTTAAGTTGTCGTTGGGGCCAATGATCGATACCTAAATCTCTACAGCGTTTTTTTAACTGTGTCGATCCAATGTTGAGTTCTTTCGCAGCTTTCTCAATTGGTTCATTAAAGTGTTCAGCTATTATTTCTCTACTTAATGAGTGTCTGAAACCTCTTCTACTGCCAGCTACTGTGGTTGTCGGAGTTGAAGGATTGAGTTCAAATGTATTATTATTATTATTTGGGATCATTTGAACATGATCCTGATTTTCTGAACCAAAGATGGACATTGATTCTTTAAAATCAGTAGCTTCTATCGGTGGTAATTGTAGATTTTCAATCATGGACCCAGGATTCTGAAATCCTTCTAGGTTCCTTTGAATCACCTGAAGCTGATTTTGATATTGAAAACCAACCCCAAGTTCGAGATTCATTTCAATATTAATGTTATGAGTTGTTTGTAATTGACTTTCATTCTGAATGTCAGTCATGAATTCTTGATTCATGGGGATGATCTCATTACTCGTTGAGGGTACGTCGATGAATGGATTGTAGCCAGATAAATTATCCACAGATGGGTCTACAAACAACAATTATCAGATGATAAAACAAAATTGAATATTCATAAAAGCAATCATTTAAAAGAATTTAACCTGGTAGAAGGTGTGGAGTTTGATCAAGTGCATGGTCTAAAGATACATTCACCGGATCGTCTAAGTTGATGTTTAGCTCGGGAAAAATTTCCAGCTCATCGTTGAGTGGCTCTATAGATAGTATATCTGGAAGACTGTACCATAATTCAAAATCAACAAAACATTAGAAAAAAAAATAATAATAATGGATGTTTAGAATGTTAAAGTCACCGAACTCCAGTAAAGATGTCTGATTTGAAGAACCCTCTCCTTGCGGAAAACCAGGTCCAGGGTTTGACAGATCGCCCATTGAAGATCTGTTTTCCATGACTTAGCTTTAAATGTGAGTTCGTATACGAACAAACTAGTGATAGAAGAGAATGGGACTGAAAATGAATGTGGAAATAAATGATGCTACTTACCTGTATATATAGCATTTTGCAGCTGGAACCGAAAGGACGTATGTAATTGAAAGGACACTTTACGTTCTTATTACCAAAATTCAAACCATCTACAGTGGATGCGACCCTCCACTACCCTGAATGCCGGTTAATTTTCAAAATTCGCTGCTAGACTCTAGTGATAAAGGGATATTGATGAGATTTTTTTGGAATAAAGGTGAATATAATGGTGTTGGTTACTGATGACTTTAATACAGACTGATGAACGCTGTTGATCAATAGTGATGTGATATCACATAAAAACAAAGTGTTGGACTTTAGGCCTAATGGGCTAAAGTTTAACTTATTTGGGCTCATATCGTTGGGCTAGTAGTTATGGGCAAAATACTAGACCAAAATGAAAATGAAAAATGGGCTGTTATATTCACAGATAATTAATCTTGTGGAATTATGGGCTAATGAAAGTTTCAACCTTGATTAATTAATATATTGGTGTTGAATTTCGGGGACGAAATTCTTATAAGTGGGGGAGATTTGTAACACCCGTTTCCCAATTCTTTATTTTTAGCAACTAAGTATTTATTTTAACGAAAAAATAAATAATAATATTGATAATAAAAGAAAATAATGGAAGTAATGTTTTTAGATTGGAAATTATAGTAGAGGGTTTATGTCATATTTATAAACTTAAATTTGTTGGAATAAATGGGAAATTGGGGTAAAAATGAAAAGATTTAATTCTTAAACTTTAAAAAAAATTAATATGTAAATATCTATACGGATTTGGGAAAAAGTCATCAAGAAGACTTTTATAGATCTTGATGAGATAAGATGATAGGAAAAAGATTTATATCATTTGGAGTTAAAACGAAGAAGTTATGACAGGTCAAAGTTGACCAAAAAGTGACCAAAATGGTTGTTAGTCCATGTTTGAGGGTCTGTAACGTAAACTCTAATTAGATTCAGACTTAAGTCAGTAGGAGAAAGTTGTAACTTTTATTCTCACCTTTCTAAAGATATAAGTTTTGTAAAATTCAGATGTCGCAAGTAGAAGTTACGACTTTGGGAAAATCAGGACAAATTCATGAGTGTTGCTGAATTTTCTAAGGCATCAAACAAGTAAGGGTATTTTCGGAATTTCCATTTAACTAGGTTAAAAATCAGATTCCTTCTCTTCTTGGGGTCACGTATCAGAAAAAAATGGGGAGACCATCTTGTTACACCAAAACAAAAACCCTCCTCCATCACTCTCTCCTCTCTCTCGTTTCTTCCGGTCGCCGCCATCAAACCGGAGCAAAGAAGGAGCCAGGGCTGGAGCCTTAGTTGTGGTGATCGAGTCTCAAGACCCTCATGCCTCCCTAACCTTTTGGAACACGAAAATCTATGGTAAAACCCTTTTCTTCTTTGCTAAATTTGAGATGGTGATGTTTGATTTTCGGACAGGAATCTGTCCTATGTTGTAAAATTCGTAGAAATATCATACAGTGTCCAAATCAGGTGATTCCATTGCCCATGGTTTTGTCTCGATGTCTATTTTATTTCATCAGTTGGAGTCCAGACCTTATTTGGTCGTTTTCTATGGTTTTAAACCCAATTCCCATGAGTAGGATTTTTGTGTCCAATTGTGTTGTGAAATTCTTTTAAAATCGTGTGTTCACTGGATTGTTCTGAAATTTTGTGTGGAGAAGAACCTTGTCATGAGCCATACTCGATCAAAAGGTCTTGACTCAGTTCATTGTTTTGGTTTTGATTTTTGTGTGTGCAATCCGACCTCCACAGATTGGTTGCTGCACACCTAAGTCAACTTGTGGGATTTTTAATTCCTAAGTGGTTCATAGTTTAGGTCTGAAAGTTTGATGGAAAGTCCATCCTCATGTATAGTGTGTTCCATCCAGAGGGCTTGATCCAATTCCATTAGGAAGCTAGGTTTTCAATGTCTTCTACTTGACTGAACCAGAATTTGTAGCTCTGCACATTGTCCTTGTTGCACGATTTTTATTTCTCAATTGGCTTATGCTTTGAGTTTGATATTTGGATGCGAGCTTTATTTTCATGACTAGTGTAACTCATCCAAAAGGCTTGACTTATTTCCTTTCAGAAGTTAGGTTTTTGGACCAATCTTGTCAAGCTATGCTGAGTTGTGACAGAAATGTTGCTGCTCATTTCCTTCATTTTGTGTGATTGTTAATTCGTAAATTGGTAAATTCATATAAAATCGTGTGAATGTCCAATTGGATTGAATTTTATGTCCCTAAATTGGTAATTGTGTCTAGTTTGTTCTCTTAAAAGGTTATGAATTGATTCAGATCCTAAGTCATGTGGAATTGTCCATTTCCACTAATTGGTCCAGGTGCTGTCAGTTTTGGTCCCCTGTCTTGATTAATTCATTATAAATTGTACAAAAATATTTTGGGGGCAAGGTCTGTGGCCTTAGTTCACTTTTGAAGTCTATTTGGTCCATACCAAATTTCAAAGTTCAATTCGTAACCCATTTTGAGCGACAAATATTTCTTTAAGGTGTCGTCCTGTGAGTGGACTGATCAATTCATTCAACTTTGTCGATTTATCATTTCTTATTGGTGAATGAAAAAGACCTGAGGTCAGGCCCTGTGATATTTCCCTTGGGTCTAGTTTACCCATGATTTTTATTGGATTTTATTTTCAATCTTTCCTTGGTCTAATATTGCAAATCTTGTTGAGGGTCCAGAAATCAGCCTTGCTGCTGGTTTCTTCTCTTATGATAATCATCTTAGTTTTTGGTTTTGGGTGTCATGATGTGGGCTTGGGTTTACTTAAAATTAATTGAATCATATAATAACTTATTTGTTGAGTAAAAATGAATAAAAGAGGGTGGGGGTATATGTCGAGACAAGGTGCATGTCGAAAGTTATAAACATTTAAACTATAAGCAACGCTATAAGTATCTATTTATAGTAACGTTAATTAGTGTATTTGGTAATAATTAACTTAATATACCTTATAGGAGTATAAGGTGTGCGATTTTAAGCTTGGTTGGATTTGCGGAGTTGCCGCACGGATTTCTACATTGCCAACTCGAGGTGAGTACATGCAGTATTTTTACCTATTCTGGGGTACATGGCAAGTAAGTATTTCCAAGATTTCTTACAAAATCTTATATGTGAAACTATATGCAAGAGTTTTATTTCTAACTTGTTTGTGAAAGTATAATGCTATAATATAGAAGTTATGTTTTGGTCTATGAGCCAATTATGTGAAAGTGTGTTTTGGTCTATGAACCAATTATATGAAGGTATATATATTTTGAATACAAGTTATACATGTTTGAAAGTATGTTTTGCAAGTATTTTTGTAAGAAGTTCCTTATGGGAGCTAAGATGTCGAAAGCAGTTTTTGAAAGTATTTTTAGTAAAGAGTCATAAAATGTTTGAGTAAGAATAGTTTACAAATTGTGTCCCACTTTGACCAATTTGAGATGAAATGAAGCAAGAATTAAAGAAGTATGAGCCAGTTGTCCGGACTAGGATCACCCACATAATCGGGGGATCAGAAGACACTACTGGGATGGTACCTCCCGTCGCGAAGTAGTTGTCTAGCTTAGTATACCCTTGTGCTTGAATCCGTTCCAAGTCACAAAGGGGAGACAGAATGAGCATAACCAAGCGGACGGATCTGTTCTGTCCCGCGAGGGGAGCTAGTTGAATGAATTAATTAAAATAATTCATAAGTTTCAGTTGGTCATGAGTAAACGAGAAAGAAAGCAGTTTTAAAGAATAAAACAGTTTTAAAGTAAGAAGCAGTTTTGAGAAAGAAAGTATTTTGAGTTTGAAAGAGAAAAGCAAAGAGATTTAAGATTTGTATTGAAAATAAGTTTTTAGCGGTTTATCAGTTTACTTGTTATTAATTCAAGCTTTGAGCAGAAATATTTTGAGTCTAAAACTCATGTAACTCACGAGACAATTTTTGTCTTACGTATTCTATTTTTATGCCATGTATTCCAGGTTAAATGCTATGCTATAATTGGATGAAGTTTAGCTGGAGTGGAGCCCACATAGCTCCTATCTTGGACGCAAGGTTTAATCCTTTTCTTGCTTACTATGGTTAGTTTGGTATGGATTTGTAACACGCACAGTTTTAAATATGTAAATAATCGGTTTTTGTTAAACCGTATTTTTGTATTCAAGTATTTATACGAAAAACCATAGTATTTGCAAACAGTAGAAATGGGGTGTCACATAATTCATTACTACAACTTTGTATTAATACATTAAGAAAAGTTTACAGAACTACTAACCTAAACCAGAGAATCAGAAAGAAGCGAGAAAAGATTTTCTACACTCCAATCTTTGTCATCATTAGGTTGACTTGTACCTTCTCGAGGATTTGGAAGTGGTATGCTTTCAGTTATTGGAGGAGGAGCTCCAAGGTATGGGGTCTCGATAGGGTTGGAACCTGTAACCGCATGATTAGGGGCTAAATATTGAGTCATTTGGGGCGTGTGTAAGTAGGGCAGTGATGAGGAAGGACTCTAATTCGGAACCAGTTGGGGGTAGCTATAAGAAGGAGGAAACCAGGCTAGGTCACCTAAAAAGCCTCAAAAATTCTCCTCACTCGAAGACTCGAGTAAACCAGGGTTAATACTACTCATACCAGAATTAGATGGCAGAGATTGCTGCTGTGTATGAGTTCTTGATGAAGTTTCCCCCTTTTCCTGAATTTTTCTTTTCCTAAATACAAACTTATAAGCAGCTTGTATTAGCTTCTTTGTGCCGCCTGTTAGACCCGATTGTGACCCTTCAATTATCGCTTCTTTTTCTTTTTTTAGGTTGGGTATTAAATCTCCCGATAATTCTGTTGCCTCAATAAATTCATTACCAAATTCCTGTGGCACAAATAACTTTAGTAATTTCAACCTTATGATATAAAGGAATTAAAAAAATGTAGTTCTTTACCTCAGCACGATCAATAAGGGTTTGCAAACTCGTAAGTTGTCGTTGGGGCCAATGATTGATACCTAATTCTCTACAGCGTTTTTTTAATTGTGTCGTTCCAATGTTGAGTTCCTTCGCAGCTTTCTCAATTGGTTCGTTAAAGTGTTCAGCTATTATTTCCCTACTTAATAAATGTCTGAAACCTCTTCCACTGCCACCTGCTATGTTTTCTGAACTAGAAGGTTCAAATCCAATTGTATTGTTATCATTCTGGATCATTTGAACATGATCCTGATTTTTTGACCCAAAGATGGACATTGATTCATCAAAATTAGTGGCCTCTATCGGTAATAATTGTTGGTTTTCAACTAAAATCTCAGGATTCTGAAATCCTTCTAGATTCCTTTGAATCAACCGGAGATGATCTTGATATTGAAAACCAACCCCAAACTCAGGATTCAATTCAATATTTATGTTATGAGTCCTCTGTAATTGATTCTCATCCTGAATACCAGCCGTGAATTCTTGATTCATGGGGACAAACTCACTGCTTGTTGGGTGCACGTCCATGAATGGATTGTACTCAGTTAGACCATCCACAAATGGGTCTACAAATAACACATGTCAAATGATAAAACAAAATAGAATACTTATAAATGAATCATTCAAAAGAATTTAACCTGGTAGAAGGCATGGAGTCTGATCAAGTGCAAAGTCAGATGCATGCACCGGATCATCTGAGTTAATGTTCAACTCGGGAAAAATTTCCGGCTCATCGTGGAGATGCTCTATTGGTGGTATATCTGGAAGACTGTACCATAATTCAAAATCAAACAAAACATTAGAAAGGTAATCGAAGTATGGATGATAGATGTCTAGAATGTTAGAGACACCGAACTCTATTAAGAATTCTTGGTTTGAAGTACCCTCTCCTTGCGGAAAACCAAGTCCAGGGTTCGACAGATCGCCCATTGAAGATATGTTTTCCATGACTCGGCTTTAAATATGAGTTTGTTTACGAACAAACTAGTGATAAGAGAGGATGAGACTGAAAATGAATGATACTACATACCTGTATATATAGTATCTTGCAGCTGGAACCGAAAGGACACACGGAACTGAAAGGACACCTCACGTTTTAATTACCGAAAATTCAAACTAACTACTGTAAATGCGACTTTTCACTACCCCAAGTGACATTTTTTCAAAATTCCCTGCTTGACTCTGGTGAGAACGAGATAATAAAGAGACTTTTGAAATAAAACAAAATTTTATGTCTCTATATAATGGAAATAGTTTGAAGAGTGTTCAGTACTCCAAAAAAAAAAAAAAAAAAAAAAGAGAAACTTACAAAAGATGATGTAAATTTTATATTTCGGTGAAACACAAAAATTTGGAGATTCGACAAAAATAGACTTATTTAGCCAAAAAGTATTTAAAAGAAATGTTGAATTGAGGCAAATGTGTGTTGAAATATGACGAATTCATATAAATACGAAATAGTGTTAAAATTAGGTATTGCAAGTTAACTAGGTTAACTATGTATATAGGTAGATTAGAAAGTACTAAATATGTACTGTAGATAGTAGCCGGTCAAGTCGATGTGTGGGACTGTGAGAAACAGTTAGAGTTTTTTTGTACATCTAGAGTAATTAGAAGAAAAGAAGTATGGAGTGAATAAGAATAATAAGACCTTAAGCATTATTACAGAGGTATGTGAATGTTGAAAGGAAAAGATAATTAAATCTTGTAAAGTTTCGGCAATAAGACGAGGAGGATTTTTGAAGGACACAAGGACTCGATGGGAAATACATAGAGGCGTTCGAGAATGCGGATTTCGGGACGAAATCCAAATAAGTGGGGGAGACTTGTAAGACCCGTATCCTGATTATAACATATACATAAAATAAGAGTGTTAGGAATTATATGATCATTGGTAGTTATAAAGCTAAGAAAAACTTTAGTTACAATTTCATATGAAAATCAGCATTTTGTGTCGTTTTTAGAAAAATCATAATTAATTCTAGAAAAATCGTTTGGACCTCAAACCAGTGCACAAAGTTTACAAATTGAGTCTAGTACAATTACCAAAAATAATAGTAAGCTTGAAAATGACATTATCTATGGTAAAAAATGCAATCTTTACTGATTAGTTCGGAATTGACATATTAGATAGTCTGTTTTCAAAAATTCATAATAAATCATAGAAAAATCATATAAATACGTAAAATACATCCCTGGAAAGGTATTGAGATAAATTTCTGGAATACCAAATAAAAACGTGAATTTCATGGGTTTAAAGTCGGCTAAACCAGTCTTGAACAGACTGATTCTAGAAGGTATTAATTTCAACAAAGTTATATTATTAAAATCTTTTGTCAAAAGTGTCATGCCATTTTTTATTCAAGAATTCAAGTATAAATACCCCTCAAAACATCTCATAAACCACACAACTAAATCTCAATCCAATATATAGAGGTTTCTAAGCACTAGAGTGTAAGCAAGTGAGCGGAAGGAAGCTTAAAAGCCTAACGAAGGAGTTATAGATCTCGACGACTGGTCATAAGGTAACTACAAACCTTTCTATAGCTTAATTAGGTATTGTAAAATAGTTTTTGTTAAGAAGTAGAATATTTAATAAGTATAACATATGTTATATTATACTCATTTCTAACAATAGTAAACAAAAACCTTAAAATGTCGTTATTATAACAATTCGTAATTTCTGAAAATAATACCGATTGATTTACTTACGAGGACGGTGACTAGGCCGATTACTTGGGATCTGGTTGTTGGATTTTCCGAAAGGCTAAAATGCTGAAAGGATCCTGCCAACCCATCTAATCTTCTACCTGGCCGTTCTTTACTTGATAAATCATGGAGTATCATATTGGAATTATTGAAGGGTTTAATGATGCGACTATAATATAGTTAAGGATTAAGAAATGATAGATTTCTTATTATGTTAACAGTTAAAGTTGAAGGAAATACAAAGCCGAGAAAGATAAACGATATAGTCAACTATAATCAGGTGAGTCTTCTCACTATACTATAGGTGATATTGCATGCGTAGGAAGGAAGATATGTTAGACTAAGGTGATCTTACCTGTTATGATAATTGTATGAATTATTGCTATGATAATGATTGTTTGTGGACGGAACGGGATAGCCCGCGAGCCAATAGGCGGAACGGGAATAGCCTGCGAGTCATTAGACGGAACGGGAAAAGCCTGCGAGCGATAAGACAGAACGGGAACTGCCCGTGAGTCTTCAGGCGGAACAGGGATAGCCCGTGAGTCTCACAGACATATGAATGGTTATTGTGTGTTGTATGTTATGTGATGGATTGTATGGTATTTTGAGGAACTCACTAAGCTCCGTGCTTACCCTTTCCCTATATAAACTACTGTTTCAGGTACATCAGGTACAATGGATGGCAAGGCGTGACGTGTATACACTGTGCTGCTTCATTGGAGGACTGTTTTTGAATTAATATTCTGCTATATTGTGATTTCGTTAACTTCTGTTAATCTTGGGGTGTTTTCATTAAACTTATAAGTTATGGAATTTTATGAAAATTAATTAAGTGGCTTTTCTTATATTGAAGTGTTCGTTTAAATTTTTTTTAATTTTACCCTAAAATTTTGGGATGTTACATTCAAAGAGGACAGTGGGAGTACCATTGATCTGGAAGAAATTCAAGAGTCATCAGATGACGCAACCTTAGGAGAAACTAGCCACCAACATGAGGAAGAAGTTCCTGTTGGTCCGACAGATGTATCCTTACCTCTTAGGCATTCCGGTAGGGTTAGCATGCCACCCGAGTTTTATGGGTTCTATATAACTTCGGATGGGGACACGTTTGTCAGTGATAGGACACTGATAAATTTGGATGAACCAGCTAACTACCAGGAAGCAGTGGCGGGCTCTGAGTCTGCCAAGTGGAAAGAGGCCATGGATAGCGAGATCAAGTCCATGTATGACAATCAAGTTTGGAACTTGGTTGACAACGTACCGGGTCGAAAGACAGTCGGGTGCAAATGGATCTTCAAGAAGAAGACCGACATGGACGGAAAGGTACACACTTTCAAGGCAAGACTGGTTGCAAAGGGCTTTACTCAAACCCCAGGGGTTGACTATGACGACACCTTCTCACCAGTAGCCAAGATAAAGTCTATTAGGATTATGCTGGCCATAGCTGCATTTCATGACTATGAAATTTGGCAGATGGACGTTTCCTTAATGGGAAGTTGACTGAGGATGTTTACATGAATCAGCCAGAGGGTTTTGTCGATACAAAGTATCCTAATAAGGTGTGTAAGCTTGAGAGATCAATCTACGGATTGAAGCAAGCTTCTCACAGCTGGAATCTTTGTTTCCATGAGAAAGTCAAAGAGTTTGGCTTCTCTAGGAGTGAGGATGAGTCCTGCGTATATGTCAAGGCTAGTGGGAGTATAGTCACCTTTCTGGTGCTGTATGTCGATGACATACTACTCATGGGAAACGATATTCCAACCTTGCAAGATGTCAAGGCTTGGCTTGGGAAATGTTTCGCCATGAAGGACCTAGGAGAGGCTGCCTATATTCTCGGGATAAGAATTTTGAGAGATAGGAAGAAGAGACTGATTGGACTTAGTCAGGGTACATACTTGGAAAAGGTACTGAAAAGGTTTAGTATGGAAAATTCCAAGAAGGGAGAGCTACCTATCCAAAGTAATGCAAAATTGAGTAAGACTCAAAGTCCGAGTACAGACGAAGAAATAGCTGAAATGAGTCGGGTACCTTATGCTTCGGCTGTAGGATCGATCATGTACGCTATGACGTGTACTCGCCCTGATGTGGCTTTTTCTTTGAGCATGGTCAGTCGGTACCAGGGTAACCCTGGAAGGGCACATTGGATATCTGTGAAAAATATACTCAAGTATCTGCGAAGGACAAAGAACATGGTGTTGGTCCTCGGTAGCAGTGATACCTTGAGAGTTGAAGGATATACAGATGCCAGTTTTCAGACGGATAGAGACAGTGGTCGGTCTCAGTCGGGCTGGGTATTCCTTTTGAACGGTGGAGCAGTTACTTGGAAAAGTTCCAAGCAAGAAACAGTGGCTGATTCTACGTGCGAATCAGAGTACATAGCAGCAAGTGAAGCGTCAAAGGAAGCGGCTTGGCTGAAGAACTTTATCGGTGACCTTGGAGTAGTCCCGAGTATTCAGGAGCCCTTGGAACTGTTCTGCGATAACGAAGGTGCGGTCGCCTTGACAAAGGAACGGCGAGATCATGGAAAGTCCAGACATATCGACAGAAAGTACCACTACATCAGACATAGGGTAGAAGAAGGTCACCTCCTTGTAAAGAGGGTATCATCGGAAGATAATCCTGCAGATCCCTTGACAAAGGCTCTGAGTAGGATTAAGCATAATCAGCATGCTAGGAGCATTGGATTAAGAGATGATATAAGTTTTTGTAATTAGATAGGTTTTGAAACTTGTAACAATGTTATTGTATTTGACTTTTGTGATTTAATAATGGAGATTTATTAATGAGTAATGGTTTACTGATTTTTTCAATATATATATATATATATCATTGTGTTTCACTTTGCATGTTTTACTTCCTGAATAATTGGATTATTCGAATATCCACAGTCGCTCATGCTTTTAGGGAGTAAGTATGAAGCAAGGCGGTCATGAATTAGTTGTAGATTGTCTAAGGAGTTAGACATTGCAACAAGATTGCTGCAACATTCATGAGTACTTGGAAATGGAGATTTGAGTATTGGATAAACCCGCGCTCAATGGATTCCTTCATGGATTTCATCACGAGCAATATTGAGACGATAATATCTTTTGATCTTTAAGCTAAGACATATGAGTTATGATTTACTAGACGGTTGTTCATTGATAATACGAAAACGCATCGGTAACTCGGTGTTATAAAATGTATTGTTGTGAGTAATTTGTCTGGTAAAAGACATAAGTATATAAGTCAAAGTTTATTCGTCCCTTGACCCTAACGGGGAACAGATATCTGTAGGCCTCTCGATGATTTTGAAGTTGACTAAAATGGTTGGCCAACCGGGACTAAATTGGTAGTCTAAGAGTCATATGCAAATCGGAAATCGAGGAACAGTGAATCAGACCAGATTGATTATATCCATGTCTAGAGTCTGAAAAATATCTTGTTGGACGGAGGATCATCAGATCACTTATCTTTGGACAGAACTGACTATGTCAGAGTTTTGCAGTAGTTTCTAGGAAGCTTAAGGTGCTGGTTAATTAGAGACTAAATTGGTAATTATAGTCATAGACTTATCCAAGTGGGAGACTGTTGGATTAGGTGTCTAAGCCATGACTAATAATTAGTATTTACCTAATTAATAGAAGCACAGTCCATTTGGGTTGCCCTCATGGCTGGAGGTTTGGTAGAAAATTCGGTAGAGAGAAAGGTTGATTTATTATGGAATTAATAAATCAGCAGGAATTAAATATACGGTTTATTAATATATTAAAGTCATAATATACTAATTAGAAACTATAGTAATTAATTAGAAATTAATCTGGAATTAATTGGATTTAATTTGGTGATTAATTTGATTAATTGAAAGTGCAGGGGCTGAATTGTAATTATTCAATAGTTGAGTAAGTGACAATTTTAGCAAGGACAATAACCACGAAATTTATATATTAAATATATATAATTTTGATGATAATAAGTTAGGATAAATAGATTTGAATTGTAAGATAAAGGTTTATCTTATTTGAATTCAAAAAAAGTTTATCTCTAAAGGCTTATCTGGTTATCTGTTGGAACCTATAAATAGGGAGCCCTAGGCACACCATTTGGCACGCCATTTTACTCATTCTCTCTCAAGATTTTCGTGACTCTCTCCTCTAGCTTGGGTGTGATCTCATTTGAGGCAGGATATTTTTGCTGCTCAGCTTCCAGAAATTTCTAAAAGGTTGGTTTTCTAATTTTATTCTTTTAGTTAATTTTCTTATGGCCTTTAGGTTTTGTTATATGTTCAATTAGAAGAAAACATAGATCCTCATAGGTTGCATGTGAACTTAGGTTATTTAGTTCATGGTTTGGCGAAATACTTATATTTTTGTAGCGAATAATAATAATAATAATAATAATAATAATAATAATAATAATAATAATAATTAGCAAAGTAATATTAATAATAGAATTAATAAGTGAAATATATGTTGAAGGGAGGGAATTAAATGTCAGAAACTTTGGTTATAATTTAATGTTAAAATTAGTATTTTGTGTCGTCCTTAGAAAAATCATAACTAATTCTAGAAAAAAACGTTTGGACCTCAAACCAGTGCACAAAGTTTATAAATTGAGTCTAGTAAAATTAGTAAATACGGTAGTAAGCTTGGAATTGACATTAGCTATGGTGAAAAGCGCAATCTTCACTGATTGGTTCGGAATTGACAAATTGGATAGCCTGTATTCAAAAATTCACCATAAATCATAGGAAAATCATATAAATACGTATAATACGTCCTTAAAAAGGTATTCAGTTGAATTTTCTGAATATGAGATAATAATATGAATTTCATGGGTTTAAGGATGGATAAAGCAGTCTTGAACAGGCTGCTACTAGAAGGTCATAAAAATAATTAATAAATTCTTTTGTCAAAAGTGGCATGAAAGTTTTTCAAATATAAATACCCCCAAAACATCTCATAAACCACACAAATAAATCAAAAACCATTCCATAGAATTTGCTAAGTACTTGAGAGTAAGTAGTGAGCGGAAGGAGGCTCAAAAGCCAAAAGCAGGAGTTCTAGATCCCGACGAACTATCATAAGGTAACCACAAACCTTTCTATAACTTAATTAGGTATTCTAAAATAATTTGTGTGTTAAGAAGTAGAATATTTAATAAGTATAACATATGTTATATTATACTCATTTCCAGCAATAGTAAACAAAAACCTTAAAAACGTTGTTATTATAACAATTCGTAATTTTGAAAATAATACCGATTGATTTACTTACGAGGACGGTGACTAGGCCGATTACTTGGGATCTAGTTGTTGGATTTTCTGAAATGATAAAATGCTGAAAGGATCATGCCATCCCATCTAATCTTCTACCTGGTCGTTCTTTACTTGATAAATCATGGAGTATCATGTTGGAATTATTGAAGGGTTTAATCATGCGAATATAATATAGTTAAGGATTAAGAAATGATAGATTTGTTATTATGTTAACAGTTAATGTTGAAAGGGTATACAAAGCAGAGAAAGATAATCAACTACAATCGGGTGAGTTTCTCACTACATTGTATGGACGTTATATGTGCTTTACTCTAATTTTATGTGCTTATAAGATGTTTGTGGATAGTACCAAGCTGTGTGCATTTTATTAATATTATACCTTCCTGTTATAGTTGTATATGTTGAGGTTATGGTGTGTGGTTAGTACTAGACGTGTCTAGGTCTAGTATGTAGATGATACAGGTTTGACGCACTGAGCAATATAGGGTGCCTCGACGTACTAAACAATATAGGGTGGCTCGACGCACTGAGCAATATAGGGTGGCTCGACGCACGAAGCAATATAGGGTGGCTCGACGCACCGAGCAATATAGGGTGGCTCGACGCACCGAGCAATATAGGGTGGCTCGACGTACCGAGCAATATAGGGTGGCTCGACGTACCGAGCAATATAGGGTGGCCCGAAAAGATGCATTGAGCGTATACGCATGGCTCGACGAACAGAGTATGCGCGGCTCGGAGTGCTGAGCAGGGGAGTATAACTCAATACACTGGGTAGAGTAGACTATGTGTTTATTTTACTGTGTTGTATGGTTGTATTCTTCCTTATAGGGGTAGGGTATGTGTAACTGATATGCCGTGTGGGTGTTGGAACTCACTAAGTTGTGTGCTTAATATTTCCCTATTAAATTACTATTTCAGGTTTTAGAGGTGGGAATGACGGCTAGGCATGACGTGTACACACTGATGCTGCTTATTTGGATATTTATGTTTTGAATTGATGTTTAAATGTTTTTGAGTGTTTGGGAAATGTTAAATTTTGAATAAAGGGATAATTATTCAATGAAAATGTTTTCCTAAAACTTTTAAACTTGTCATAAAAACTGGGACGTTACAACTTTTTAATACACCCAAAAATTTTCAGAGTAAAATAGTTTACATTCATATTAAACAAAGGAAAATACAAGATGTATCAAAAGGATCATACATGTATACAAACATCCCATGAGCAAGTCGGGTATTACACATTTACTACAAAACGGAAAACTATACAATGCCTCTTCAGACTCTAACCCACTCGTGTTGCCTCGCCTCTCTCGTGACTAGTAGACATTGTACATGCACCACCACACAAAATGTAAGCTATAAAGCTTGGTGAGAAACATTATATATGTAACTCATTAGTACAACAATTATAACATCATAATATAATACAACAAATCACGCAAACATAATTTGCAACATCAATCCACATTCCTTTCTATCAATTAACCACACACATGCTCATATTCGTTCTAATATTTCAATCATGTGTGTACTAACACCTTAGCCACACAGGCACTCAACTCCCAGCCACATAGGCACTTCCTAGCCACATAGGCTCATGCTCCAGCCACTAAGGCACACACACTCTTTAGCCAGACAGGCTTCACGCCACATAGGAACCAGTTACACAGGTTCCCCGCCACTAAGGCTTACACTCTCGCCACTAATAGGAATGGCAACGTGTCGCGTTCGAATCGAGGCGAGAGAACCCATACCCGACCTAATAAGTTTCGGGTTTCTTATTTAGGCGCCCTATCGGATTTCGGGTTTTCTGTCGGGTTTTAGGTATCTTATTGAGTTTACCAAACACTTTAATAATATAAACCTACTAGAATAAAAGGTAATGTCATTAATATATACCATTGGAATCGTATTTGTTGGACGCATATATCACTTTCCTAGTGAACGTGATTCTTACGATATATAAAAAAATTAAAAGTCGTAACGAAAGCTTTATTCCTTCACGATATATATATATATATATATATATATATATATATATATATATATATATATATATATATATATATATATATATATATATATATATGTATATATATATATATATATATATATATATATATGTATATATATATATATATATATATATATATATATATATATATATATATATATATATATATATATATATATATATATATATATATATATATATATATATATATATATATATATATATATATATATAGAGGGTAGGTTAAAATGAGAAGGGTGAAAAGGTTGAGAAAATGAGAAAGAATCTGGACCCTTGATTTTTCAAGATCTATGGTTTAGATTATTATGGTAATTATTTTTTTTTAAATACAAAATAACTTAAATGGTATAATAAAACCCGGTTAAGGGTGTATTCGTAAATTCCAGTCGACTCTAACAGCTCATCTGATTTCATTCCCGATCATCTCTCCTAAAAAATCTCTCAATCTCATAACTTCAACCTGAACCCTAAAAATAAGAGGCGTACAATCGGTTCATCATTGACAAGCCTCTATGTTCTCTCCACTTTCACACCAAGTCTGACGCCTCAATCTCCGGACTCGAATTCACCATTGACCATCGTTGAAGACTAAAGTTGGCACTCGACAATCTCCATCGCCGAAGTCGGCAGCTCCAACAAATCTCGTCGGACCAGTGATCTTTGCAGCCACATCACGCCACTTCAAGCTAACATCGGCAGGTAAGTACCAATGATAATTGGATTTTTCGACTTTTTATTCATTTGAATTGTTCAATTGGAAATTTTGATTAGATTAAATATATCACCTTTATTTGGAAGGTGTTTATAACGATTTCTTAGGATTTCTTGAATTCTTGAATATGAATCAGATCACATCAACCCTAATTTATCGTAAGATGATGGATCTCCGGTGATTGTGTATTAAAAATTGATAACGGTGGCCCATTCTATTTCTTTTCTGGCTCTGTGGATTAAAGTTTCACAACAATGGTGTTTTTTGTTTCTAAATTAGCGCTGCACCATCTAATTGTCGAGCTGTACACACCGTCCCAAAAGCCAACCCAAAAGTAATATTTTTAGTTTGTCTTTTTAAACTTTGTTTAATGGCTATTATTTTTTACATACATTAAATTTATAAATGATGCAAATATTTTCTCCTCTGCGCGTGTTCTTATGTAATTTCAATTGTTGACATTGAGATTTTTATTGTTCACCATTTGTATTTTGAATTGTTGACATTGACATTGAGATACACCTACGACTTTTACTTCCTTTAATCTTTTTTTACATGCTAGCATAATCTGTTAAGTAGTCCATTGAGCTTTGTATCAATTTATGTTTGTTTTAGTAAGGGCCAAAGTATTAATCATTGATGATTAACACTGCGTAATCATTTGTGATTATAACTGGAGGCTCAACTAAACTTGTCACCAAGGGCGTCTATGGAAAAACTCCTTCACAAAAACTTACAGAAGAAGGTCCTTTTTGCCTGCGTTTCCATGCAGGTAGCTTGTTGTAACATTCTGTTTTCCCATTCTACCCTTATGTGTTTTAGTACATGTAATCACCGTGTTGACATGTTCTTGCTTACAGATGGATGTGATCAAATCATTTAATGATACAGAAGGCCCTCAATGGAAATACCCTCTTTTTGGAAATCTAAATGATCCGGAAACTCTCAGGTACTCATTTTTTTTCTTTTATATTGTTATTTTTCTTTCTCAAATAAACTAAAGCTCGCATATCTTTTCTACAGGAGGAGGTGTGTGATTACAAAAACTTTAGTTGAGAAGAATTTCGATTTGGCTTTTCAAGTGATCTATGAGTTATATCTTTCTGGTAGCAATTACATCTCAACATTTCACTATTTTTATTATTATGCTGAAAAATTAATCTTGTTGTTTAAGATATGATTGGATGGCTGATTTTCTCTGTTATGGAGTTTGGAAATGGTATATGAATATGTAATTCTTTATCAGATACAATCGTTGTTAATCATTTAACTAAAGATGTGTATCTGATTAGCAAAAAAGCAAGTTGAAATTGAACCTATGATGCATTACTTGGTACTTGGTAGGGCCTGCTAGATACCATCAATGATTATATTACAACTGATCATTGATGATTAACACATGTTAATCATTGATACCATCAATGATTATATTACAACTGATCGTTGATGATTAACACATGTTAATCATTGATGATTAGCACATATTAATTCATTGTTTTCTAGTAAAATTAATTGTTGGTACATAGAAATGCTAAGCACATATTGATCATTGATTATCAACACATTTTAATCGTTGATGATTAACACATGTTAATGATGAATGATTATATTACAACTGATCATTGACGATTAACACATGTTAATGATGAATGATTATATTACAGCTGATCATTGATGATGAATGCCTATAACTTTCGTTATAATCGGTTCTTATTAGAAATCAGTTATAGTTATAATCTGTTATGATTATAAATTTGAATTGGTTTTATATAGACATAATCATTTATGAATATGCATACACAACACTATAGTATTTGATTTGTTTTTTAATATATTTAAACTTGATTTTACAGGTGTGAACCAAGAACAAAAATGATGATGAATGCCCCTTCTTTGTTTGTATGTGTGATGGTAGAAGCAAGAAAAACGATCAAGGCTGCAACATCGACTTTATGATTACAAATGCATTTGATTTTTTATATGTTTGTTCATTCATTTGTGATTACAATCGAACTAAATTTTTTATCTCCATATTAGCCTTTATTCATTGATGATTACGAATGTATTTGATTTTTAGCTACGTATCTGTGCTTTATTCATTCTAGTGTTTATTTCATACATATAATCATTCATGATTAACATAATCAAATCAAATAAATTCTGAAAAAGTTCTCATAAAATCATTTTGATCTACAATTCCATTCATCAGTGAATACAACGAAAAACAATTCGTAATATTTATAAAAATTCAGTTAAAAAATAAATTCACTAAAATGTAATAATTCATGATTACAATTGATATTTACTGTCAATTAATAAAAAACGAATATAATAAAAAATTAGTTCATTTTTTTAGGTAACTATCAATCAATTCCTAGATTTTAGGAAAGTATTAACTAACTTTATTTTGTTATAATTTAATTAAATATACAATTACTCTTATACCCTTATATATTGATTGGTCCAGAATCATTCTCGCATTCTCAACCTTTTAATCCTTCTCATTTTAACCTTCCCCTATATATATATATATATATATATATATATATATATATATATATATATATATATATATATATATATATATATATATATATATATATATATATATATATATATATATATATATATATATATATATATATATATATATATTTTTATATATATATATATATATATATATATATATATATATATATATTTATATTTATATATATATATATATATATATATATATATATATATATATATATATATATATATATATATATATATATATGTGTGTGTGTGTGTGTGTGTGTGTGTGTGTATTCTTATCGAGGTGGGACGAGGGAAACCCAGATACTGCACCGAACCCGACATGCTCAGGTTTCGAGTTTTTTTCTCGGATTTCGGGTTGTCCTGTCATGTTTAGGTTTTTTTAGCCACTAGGAGCCTAGGCACACTCCAACCACAAAGGCACTCACTAGCTACAAAAGGCACACATAAGTATGCTCACACATTATACTCGAGGATCCTCTCTTTTGACCTCGAGCAACAACTATGGTTCCTTTCGTTACTTTCCACTGATGGTTTCCAAACTCAACATTGGGCCGTTCATCATCCAATTTCCCTACCGATATCAACATCCTTTTCAAATATGGAATGAACTTGAGACCTTTCAAGGTCCACTTCGTTCCCAATAATGTCTGGAGTGTAACATCTCCAACTCCGGTTATGTCGAGGCTCTTATTGTCGGCAAGTCTCATTCTGCCAATTTAACGGCTGGAATTCTGCATTACATCTCTATTATGACATGCATAGAAGGATACACCTGAGTTCATTATCGAAAAGTCTGAGGAACTCTCTACATAGCAAATAAGAGCATCTTTAAAATCTTCCGTAAGATTCACTTCTTTCTCTGCATCTGCAAATCCATAGGGCTTCAGATACTGATTTTTGAAATGCCTATTTTCTTTTCAATTCTAGTAGACAACATTTTTTATGCTTTTGGACTGTCCCCTTCTCCCTGACTTTGATCTTCCTTTACTACTACTACCACCACCTTGGTTCGGTCTCCTCCCTCTCTCCTCGGTAGCCAAAGTACTACCGAAACACTCACCAGCATTCCTCCTTTGAATGTCTTCTCCAAGGATTAAATCTCTAATGCCATCAAATGTGAGCTTTGCTGTTCCGGACGAACTGCTGACTATTGTCACAGTTCCGGCCCAACTTTTTGGATGTGAACATATAACAGTAAGGCTTGGACTTCATCATCAAACCCAATGTCCATCGATATCAATATTGATATGATGGAATTGAACTCGATGGCGTGCTCTGCCACAAAACCTCCTTCCTTCATCTTCGTATTCACAAGCTGACTAATCAAGAAAACCTTGTTAGCGGTTGAAGGTTTTTCGTACATGTTGGGCAACGCTTTGAGTAAGCCATGTATGGTTTTATCATTGACGATGTTATAAGAAACGGGCTTCGACAATGATAAACGACAACACCCAATGCCTGCCGTGTAACATCCCATTCTTGGGGAAAGGACCAAATTGTAAGAATTTTTATAAAAGGGCCATTTTTGCCAAAATAGTGAAACTATGGGCTAAGGCTGATTTAAACAAGTACTAAGATGGATAATAAGTTTTATATATGGGGTGAAACTTAAAAACATAAGAGTTTCCATTAAATGGGTAAGTTGGAGGTCTTTTGTGAAGGATTTGAAAGTTGAGGGGCCAATGTTGCCAATAGTCGAAAGATGACATATTATAGCTGAAATTCTTTTCATTTCAGCAAGAAAATACAAATTGGAGAGGGAGAGGGCAGGAGCTTGGTGATTCCATGGAGAAATGAAGGTTTTGGCTTGGTCTTTGAAGAATTAGCAAAGCCATTGATGAATTCTAGCTAGTTAAGGTAAGATATCTTCGTATTCTAGCTTGTAAACCCGAATTTTAGTTGGGGGTGGGGTGGAATTCGATTTTTAGAAGTTGGGGAGGTCTTTACCTATGATCCAAAGTGAATAATTCATGTGTCTATGCTTCATGGAACTCATTTCCAACCTAATTATGACATAGAAACATGGTTATTAGAAGTTTGATTCTATGAACCTTAGAAATTGGGGTTTTCTTAAATCTATGAATTTGGTGAAATTGGTGGATCATAATTGATGTTTTGGATGAAAGGAATCATTACTAGTGGTTCTCTAATTAATCCAATCAATCTCCACAGGAAATTCGAATATTTGATTGAATTTTTGAGGTGGAGCTTTTAATTTTCGAAATTTTGCTATATTTCTGCCATGTTTTAGAAAAATCATATAAAATTGTAGAAAAATCGTTTGGGCTGATTCCAGTGGCCTTAGAATGGTATGAATGTCTAGTTTATTTAGCTTTTGTACCTTGTAAACGAATTCCAGGTTCAAGATAGGTAAAAATCACATTTTCTATGATGCTGTCGAGCTGATTTATGACAGCACATTGTTGCTGTATTGAAAAATTCATAGTAAATCATAGAAAAATCAAAAAAATATGAGGTCAGACGCATTAGAAGATTATGAATGTCTAGTTTGTTTTTATTTTGTAAATCAGAAGGTGATTCTAGGTAAAAAGGGGGTTAAAATACGTTTGAACAGGGGGTTGTACAGAAATTTTGTATCTTTTAAATGGCTTAACCTTTTAAGCCAAGCCCTTGGGGATTTGTGAGGATGATTGTGAGTAACTCTATGATGTTTTACCCCAACTATTAATTAGGAAGGATTCTAATGCGAGAATCTTGGGTGTATTACGTCCGGATCCACCACCAGTGAGTACTCTCTAGTACTTGAGTAGAGTTACACTTTGATGTATGTAGATTATATATATATATATATATATATATATATATATATATATATATATATATATATATATATATATATATATATATATATATATATATATATATATATATATATATATATATATATATATGTTATGATGTTACTGTGGTAGTTGAGAAGTAGAGTGGTATTGTATTATGTGGATGACAATAGATGAGTTGAGTATTAATACTGAATATAATAGTAGAGTGGATGCTGGCATGGTTGAGTTAAAGAGTAATTATGTCTTATTGTTACACCCATAAGGGTTGTTGTAATTGAGTATATTTGATTGTAGAAGGAGTACATGCGAGTGTGTGATCGAGTTTACAAGCAGTACTTGTTGTGGTACTTATTGTTGAGTTGATTTTTGCTAATAATTAGCTGGTGTTTGTAAAGCTAATGTGTTTGCAGGTTTTAGAGATAAAGATTAGATAAATACTTGCTAATGAGATTAGCAAGAGCGATTAATAAAGAGATTATGAAATGAGAAAGATTGGTGGAGTGTGTTGATACCATATCTTTATTATATCTATATATACTAACACATCTTGTGTTGATGTTGAGCAGGGAGATTATTCACTAAGCTTTTTATAAGCTTACACTTGAGTTGTATGTTGTTTTGCAGGTATCTGTAGCAGTGATACGGGAAGGCATGTGATAAATAGAGATGGACAAGTTTAGAGCATGTCCTTTAATTGTGTTAGATTTATTTGTAATGTCTGGTCATGTTTGTAAGGACCTTTTGATGTAATTAGTTTATGATAACATATTGTTTCCATGGTTGGGTACAAGTATACCCATATTTGATGTATAATTGTAAAAAAAAATTGGGTGTACTTTGTATGAGAAACCGGGCGTTACATGCCGATCCAACAGTCTCCATTCCTCCAACAACATATCCTCTGGTTTCCTATTGGTCAATGGGAGATGTAGGTTTTTTTTTTGTTAAGGTAGTCTTCTATCTGCATTCTCCATGATCTAAAATTATGTCCATCAAACTTGTCGATCTGGATCTTCCCTTCTTCAGCCATAGCTCTAATACCAATTTGTTCAGTTGGGGACACCAAACGAGATGATAAACTTCAATCTCACAAGATGAAGAAACTGCCAAACTAACACCTTCACAATACAATCACAAGACACAAAAATGTAGCAACAAGAAATACAATAAGAACAAACAAAAGATCAACACGGAGAATTAAGTGGTTCACTTGATCCGTTAGATCAAGCTACGTCCATTGGGCATTAGAGAGATTTATGTATATACGTGTATAAAACCTATACAAATTGCAAGTATATACGCACTCTAAATCTAAATGATTACACACTTTCTATATGGTAACAATGGAGATATATATACCAAAGAAAAAAGATATGACTGAGATGATTGCAAATCCTCTAGAGCTTGCTTTCTACACTAGGTCAGCTGATGTGACAAGTTATGGAACATGATGTGACAGACCAACGTCTGACAGCAGCAGTAGGTGTGTTATTCTAGTGGGTAATTCGGTTTTCGGGTTATATGGGTATAGGTTATTCGGGTTTTTGGGAATGGGTAAACCGGCCAAAACCGAATCGTTTAAGGTTTGGGTTATTCGGGTAACGGGTTAAACAATTATGGAAAATTCGGGTATGGTTTATTTGGGTAACGTTAAACGGTTATGGGTAATTCAGGTATGCGTTATTTGGGTTATTTGGGTAATAGAAGTACGTTAATCCATTTTTAGCCATTTATCCATTCAAATTCAGTTTCATTTGAACATAATTCCATTCAAACACAAACTCATTACATTCATACAAACATTACATAAGCAAATTCAAACATTACAAATGGAAATAGAGTTCAAGCGTTTAAAAACCGAAATAAATTGTAAACATTACAAACAGTAATAGAGTTCAAAATAAAAATTCAAACATTTCAAAATCATAATTCAACATGACAACTTCTAGACTTGGTTAGACGCACTTCCACTTGCCACTTCTACAATGAAAAGGTTAAATAAAGTTAAATCAATTTACATGTAAATGAGTCTATAAAGTATTAAACTATTATAATTAGTACATTGTACCTTATTGAAGTAGCGTTAGTCGATCAAAATCTTCTTTAACATCGGGGTTACAACTTGAATGGAGGAACCAATCTTGTGTACAAATGAGTGCTTCAATAACTTTAGGAGTTAAAGAACTCCTAAATGTATCAAGAACTCTTCCGCTTGTGCTAAATACCGACTCGGAAGCAAGCGTTGATTTGGGAATCGCCAAAATGTAAGACCATAATCCCGAGAAGTCAAAAGTTCATGGATTAAAAAGGAAGCAAGTTTGGTTTTTATTGGAGCAGGACATTAGCGCCGCTAATGCAAGGATTAGCAACGCTAATGAGGTGAATAGCGACGCTATGTTTTGGTTTAGCGACGCTAAGGTCATTTGGCTGGTGGGTTTGCATGATCTCCGTTAGCGGCGCTCACTTAAGAGTCAGCGACGCTAACTGGTGGGTTTGCACGATCTTCGTTAGTGATGCTAACTTAAGAGTTAGCGACGCTAACTGCCCTATTCGGGCCAAAATCCTATATTTTGAAGTTTGGGTGATAGTTAAGGATAGGGAACCCTAGGGCAGTCGTCATTTACCATTTTTCAGCCCCCAAGGTCATCTAAATCTCTCTCTAGCCATTTTGTGTGTTTTTGGTTCATCCTTGAAGATTTGAAGGTTTTGGAAGCAAGAGGAAGGATAGGATGTGTTTGAGAAGGGTGCTCTTGAAGAGAATCAATTTATCATTAAGCTCTGGACTTTTGTAAGTGTTCATATCTCTTCTTCCTTTAAGTTTGATTGGTTAGAATGGATTTATGAAGTCATTTTGGTGGCTTTAAGGCAATGATGGTTTCATTTTGTTAAAAAGAAGGGATTTAGGGGCTTGAGGGTGAATGTTTTCTCCTCTTAGCTTCTGAATCCTAGAGAAAATCCCAACCTAGCCTTGGGAATCATTGTTTTGGATTGTATTAAGATTTATGGTAATATTGGGCTCGACTCTTGTTCATGAGCTTGCATGACTATGATTGAACAATAAAGTTTGCATTTTTATGCTTATAGAGACTGTTTGGCAAGGCCCTGAAGGTGTCTTGCTATAAAATCGATTGCTAAAATCATATGAAACATAAAACCTAGAAAAACGTGTTCTTGCTGATAAAATCGATTGCTGATATACAATAAAATCGACATAAACATTTCAACTTCAGAAAAATAATGAAACAACAACAACAATCGATTGTTGATAAGTGATAGAGACTACAGAGTTCGAGTGTTGAAAAGTAAAGAAACAACACAACCATCGATTGCTGAAATCGATGGTTAACGAGTTCGAATCACTTACCTTGGCTTTGGGTTCGAATATGCCTGATAGAGACTACCGAGTTTGAGTCGTCGATCGAGACCGAAGGGTGGAGTGGAGCTGTGGAGGCGTCGATCGAGAGCGAGACCTAGTTCAGTAGTTCGTACTTCGTATCCCGTTCCATACTCCCATTCCCCTGAATTTCATTTGGACTAAACTACCCTTGAGTTCAAAATGAATATATAACTTTCATATTTTTTTTAATTAAACCCTTAATCAGGTAACCCGACATTGGGCATCCATCCCCATTAACCAAACCCAATAGGCTTATACGGTGTGGGTATAACCGATTAAGCCACCCGATACCCAAATAACCAGAACCGTTTTACCCATTTCTTTTTCGGCCAAGGCAGGTTATTCGGTTTTAGTTTTTTCTCGCACCCCTAGCAGCAGATCACGGGAACTTGTGTCGGTCTTCGCTCTCAACATCTCGACGGTCGGTATGTACCTTGTGTGTGGAGACTTCTGTTGCCCCTTGGTCTGGATGT
>CM042011.1:83273910-83290607 GCA_023525715.1 Cichorium intybus
ATGTCATGCCACCCCCACCCACCCCACCCTCATCCATCCTCCCCTACCCTACCCCACCCACTCACCCCACCTACCCATCCCATCCCATCCCATACCTCACACACCACACCCACCCCCTGCCCCATACCACACACATACCCACTCATCCCTGCATCATTCACATTTAATTTAGCAAGAATAATACATAAGGTAAATTTGTCATTTTTATCATTCACCAAACTAATTCCTAGGTTTCAACCGCTACATGTTATAAATTTAGATCTTAAAATTCAAGTATTTTAAAATTTCAGATTTTAAAAATTCAGATCATGCCAAATAGCTCCTAAATTGCCATTTTTCTTTTTAACTCTATTGCCTGGACATTTTCGTCAAAATAACATTTAATATGTCTGAGGAGAAATGGTAAAAGTTCATTTTTATTTCGATTTGCAATGTGTTCTTAAATTACACTAAAATGGAAAATATATTATTTTGGTTTTCTTTTTAAGGATCCGAGTTTTAAAACCCACCTTAAGGCTAAACGGTGTGGTGCCGGAGGCACCCACCTCCATATCAACAAATACCCCCGCAAACTGAACTCGCTGTCGGAAAAGGGAGAGAACGATGTGCTGTTGGCGGCTGTTGGTGGCAAGAGAGAAAGAAAGAGAGGGAAGAGAGATGGAGAAAAGAGATACCAGAGAGGGAGAAGAGAGAGAGAGAACGATAAAGAAGAGGAGAGAGAGAGAGATAGAGAGAGAGAGAGAGGCGAGAGGTTGTCGTTGCTACTTGCTGCGTATCCATACCGCCAACAAGGGGCGGTACCGCCGGTAAAGACTTTCACGTGGGATAACGACGACGACACCTCCTCCCACATCGTTTAGCCTAGGAGACACAAGGTTAAGCCAACATTAAGTCAGTTACTTCAAACCGAGGGTATAGTCTTCGTTGCAGAAGCTGGGGAGGTGGGGAGGGGTGGCTGCTAAGTCTAGGGGTGGTTGTTAACTCTAAGGCTGCAAATTCAACTTAGTTCTCATTGTATTTTGTGAGATCTCGGTTGTCCAAGGCCGGAAAAGGAAAGAAAAATAAATCTAAAAAACATTATAAGTTTTCTTTAATTACAAACATGATTAAATACATAGAGATCAAATGTCTTGGCTGTGAAATGAACGGGCGAAAAAGTGAATTGGGATAACTTATTAATCAGATTGGTGGAAAAATGGTTTAACAAATACTATATCGTTTAATGCTTTTAGTCTCGGGAGCAGTCAAACTAAAACGTTCTTAAATAGTCTTTGTCTAAAGTTTGGTGTTCAGTTTCTCACTATTCAAGAAGGGTGCTGCTAAATTGACACCCTCTTAGACACCAACACATTATTAGATACCAATCATATCAGTTTTATCCGGAAAACATTGTAATTTCAACAAATAAAAAATAGTTCACCTACTTAAAAGTAATGATTAAAGTGTCTAAATGATAAAAAAAGGTGTCTTTTTAGCTATCCCCTTCAAGAAACGCATGCCTCAAATGAATCTTTTTATTGCTCTTAACATTTGGGGAAATTATTAGTTTGACTTTACAACATCTAATGCTTGGGCTCAGTCGGGTGAAATTTTATCGGTTTAGGATCCGGTCTTTTTTGTAAAGAAGACGATCTCATGTAAGAATAATGTTTGTATCGTGGAAGATGAGCGGGTGATGACAATGTTCAAGTGCTACATGGTATGGGTAAACATGGTACGGTACCGAGCATTTTTTCGACAAACCGTATACCATATCAACTATAATTGGTATGAAAATTTAGCTACGAGTACCGTACCAACTATACTTGGTACCAACTTATTTCATTACCAACAAGTTTGGTTGGTAGATGTTGCTAATGGTATATATGAGAAACTTTATCTAATACGAATTTGAAGAGTTTGACACTTGATAATCTATATAAGGCTTTGAATTTTAGTCATCACCCATTAATTAGAAAGTTTACTTTTCCGAACTCGAAACAAAATAAGCAAAACCTAGATGGGAGTTTGGTACCCCACACACACACACATACATACATACATACATACATACATACATACATACAAGTATATATATATATATATATATATATATATATATATATATATATATATATATATATATATATATATATACACACACACACACACACACTCATATATACATACATATATATATATATATATATATATATATATATATATATATATATATATATATATATATATATATATATATATATATATATATATATATATATATATATATATATATATATATATATATATATATATATATATATATATATATATAGGGCTAGGTTATAATAAGATTAACAATTATTGTGTTACCTTGTAACCAAATCCTGGCCATCGGATTTCATTCTCGTAACAATGAAAAAAACATATTCTTAACAGAATAAGTTTTTGACATAATGAGTTCTTACCATTCTTAAAAGAATGAACTAAATTTTGTACATTCTTAAAAGAATGTGTTTTAAATGAGTGGTCCAGATTGAGTTTCAAGGTTACACAATACTTGTATGGATATATTTGATCCTATCCCTATATATATATATATATATATATATATATATATATATATATATATATATATATATATATATATATATATATATATATATATATATATATATATATATATATATATATATATATATATATATATATATTGTTGGATTAGGTGTCTAAGCCATGACTTATAATTGTATTTATCTTGTCAAATTGAAGCAAAAGTCCATTTGGGTTGCCCTCATAGCTGGAGGTTTAGTGTAGAGTTTAGTAGAGTGAAAGGTTGATTTATTAATTGTTTAATAAATCAATAGAATTAATTAAATAGTTTAGTAATACATTTAAGTGTTAATATATTAATTAGAAACTATAATAATTAATTATGATTTAATCTAGAATTAATTGGATTTAATTTAGTGATTAAATCAATTAATTAAAAATGCAGGGACTGGTTTGTATTTATTCAATAGTTGAATAACTGGCAAAGAGAAGTCCAGGGGCCAAAAAGTGGCGCCACCCTGGAGGCTCTTTTAGGGTTGGCGAAAACCCTAATTAGGGTTTGGGGATCTGGTCCAAGTGGTCAACAGGCTTGCCCACTTTGGAGGCTGTTGGGAGTTGAAATATGAGAATAGATGAACTAATATAGATATGGAATCAATTATACAATCAATCACACAAAGATAATGCAACAGAGCTTAATTGAACAATAAGATATGAATAACATGTGCCGAATGATTCGATTAGAACTTTGGTTTTACAGTTGGGTTTTCTATCTTGGAGATATACAATTCTCGTAAACTAATCTTGTAATCTCACATTTGACACGGTATGGTATCACTGATATTTATACTGAATCAGTGATACCAATAGTACTCCTTTTACAGAGAATATCCTATCAGTGTACTAGCCAATAGGATAGAAGATTCATGGAACACGTATTGTACTATACGCGTGCACACAAAAGACAAGAGGACAGGCTGTAAAGTCTTCGGATCTTTTATGCATAGCACTTCGGAGTCTTTAGACTTCGGTGTCTCCTCTTGTTTATTCACTTCGGGGTTTCTTATGGGTAGGACTTCGGATATATCAGCACTTCATCACAAAATATCTCAACAATCTCCCCCTTTGTGTGAAGTGCATCCGAAGCCTAAACTCTAAAGTTTCTCTTGTATGTCCGCTTCAGAGTCTTTCTTACTGCAACATACCAGTTCATATGATCTATGAACTTCTTTTTCTCAGTGGAATTTGCATGACAGGCATTCACATGAGAAATCATCCCTGTAATGAAGGAGGAGGGATGGAGGCCAATATAGTCTATTTCAAAGAACTTGATTGTGACTTCGGTTTCATTTCGAAGTCCTTTGAAAACTACGCCATATGGTCCGTCTAAGATTTCTCCATTTTTGAATCTTGCTATGTTCCGAACTACAACAGGAGGAGTGTTCAAAGGTTGTCTATAGTAGGAACATAGCTCCAGGTCATGTTTTGCAAACCAGAGAAGATAATTGTTAAGAAAGCCCAGTAAGTGATTTTTGATAGCAAGGGCAGACATTTCAGCATGAGCAGCATCCCCGCTTCACAGAAGATCAAGAATCTGGATGAAGTCCATAGGATTCATGATTGGGAAATCTGCAATTGAGAACCTGGATTCAACTTCGTCTGCCCCCCTAAGAACAAGAAATTCATAATTTCTGAAGCCCAAATAGACTTCAGCTTCTTTAATTGAAATGATTTTCTTTATCTTGTTCAGGCTCCAAACATAGCTCTGCCGTTGAATGTATTTGGCATGAAAGTTTATTTTGTTGGTCCAAAAACTTGCTTTCTGATCCTCTGGTACCGAAGAGACAAATTGAAGGAAAGCGAAGGTCTTCGGATTGAATGGAATGTCAAGCTGGATGTCTTCGGAGTCAACAATTGCAAAACTTCGAAGAGGAAGTCTGTTAAGTACATTTGGATTTTGAAATCCAAATAGCTTGATTGTCTCAACGGTCCATTCACCATTATCTCGAGCAAATTCATTTATCTTGATCATCAAATTGTAATCTGCTCGTCTGGCCTTGTATGTTTCTTCCATGTGTGGGGCAATTATGTTTTCTAGTGATCGGTCTGTTGAGCTTCCAGCTCCACCCGATCCACTAGCACCCATGGCAGTGGTTGTAATGGTTGAGGTTGAAGGACCTGCTGTGGCTGCAGGGATCTGTCTAGGCCTGCCCTGTGGCCTAGACAACCTATCAGAAAAATTTATCAGAGGTTGAAGTGCAACTCTCAACTTTGTAATCAAATCTTGTGTGAGAGCTGTATTCGTTCGTTGCAGTTCCTCTGTAAATCTAGTGACATCTGAAGCGGTTTGGGCGGCAGTGAGCTCTTCAATTTTTGCTCTGGCTTCATCAAGCTGTTTTTCAAGCTTGGTACTTTGCTGGAATTCACTCCGAAGTCCTTGCAAGGCTTTCATGACTTCGGAGTTTGTTTTGTCGGTCTTCTCAGTGAGAGCATCAACCTTCTTGTTGATGGAGGTGACAGCGGATTCCAACTTCTTTTCAAAGGAAGATTGGATCTTATTTTGTTCATCTAAGAGCTTCTTCTCAAGACACTCCACAGACTCTTTTATCTCTTTGGATAGAGTGAACTCCAAAGATTCTATCTCTTCGGTGATGTCACCAATGGTTGGTTTTGTGGGGTCAAATCCTGTTTGAGCTTGAATGAGAGTGTCAAGCTTGGAGTTAAGGACTTTATACTGTTTCATTAGTACAAAGCCTTCATCCGGTAGGTCTTCTTCTGATGCTCCTTCAACATTCAAGGGAGCCATGTGAAAGGCTTCGAAGAGTGCTGCTGAAGTGGGGTTTTGTCTTGATGGTGATATGGGTAAGTCAAACTCTGGTAATGAAAAATCAATACCAAAGACAGGTATTTCGGAAGTTGGAGGAGCAGTTGTCGGTGGAGGTGGATGAAGAATTGTATGTGGAGGTGTGTCAGGTCTGGTTGATTTTGGTGGTGATGGAGGGACAGTTGTTTGCGGTGGTGTAGGTGGTTTGGATGTTCTTAATGGAGATGGAAGAGGTTGGTTTACAATTTGTTCTTCTTCTTCTCGTTGTTCTTCTTGGACTGTGGATGGAGTCCTTTCAGAGTCCGAAGACTCATCCACAGGAATCAATTTCCTCTGTCTCTTCGGCTGTTTTCTCTTCGGTGTGGTTTTCACCGAAGCCTTTCTTTTCTTATCTTCTTTCTTCGGACCACTTGGTCCACCAGTCATCTTCTTTTTCCCTTTTCCCTTGGGATTTTCTAAGACAGATGTCTCCTTGCTCAAATCACGAGTAGGATAAGGGATCACCAAAGTGTTGCGGTAAGAGCTTACTTCATTACATTCCATGGGAACCTTGGAGAGCATAGCTACAGGTATTTGTGCACAGTAGGCTGCGGGTTCATCATCCAATGGGGATACAGTGATTGGAGTGTACCTCATTTCGGGGAGAGAGGGGTCTGCCACATAACCAGTCTTTTGATAATGGGCATGAACAACAATTGCCCAGAACCTTGCATTTGAAATTTCAGTCCCCTTCAGACTGTGATTGATGTGTGAACAGAAGTCAGCCCATAGAATCGAAGCGTAATCAACTTTGACATCATAGTAGATTCCGAAGAGTAAGCTCTGAAAGGCCACACTTGCAGAATCTAGCCCTGAAGTTATTCCTGAAAGACATCTGAGGAATATACTGAAGTAGTATCTCCACAGATCGGGCAGTTGGTTCTTCTTAAACATGCTGATCTTCTCGAGTTGAGGAAAGTACCCCATTTCGTTGAACATATCAACGAGTTGCTCAGCAGAAGGAGTCACAATCTCCTTGGGATCGTAGATGGGAAGATGAAGAGCCTCAGCAAATTTCTCCTTGGTCAGTTGCACTTTCTTAGTTTTTCCATTTACATCTATGGCTTCAAAGTATACGGATTTCACATGATTGTTCGTGTTGAACAGAGCATTCGAGGTGTAATGTGCCCTGTGAACAAGTGTTGCTGGAATCGATGGTGTGCAGGTTAGGGCATAGCCAAGAATCGATCTCTTCAAGCATTCGACAAGAGCATCGATGGGCTTTGGGTAGAGTTGTAGGTTGTTGCGTAGTACCAGATTTGCAGACTGGCTTTTGAGAACAGGTACTGAAATAACTTCAGTGGTCTGAGAAGATCCTTCAGCGGCCATTGTTGGAGGTTTGATGAAAATGAAGAAGATGAAGTAAGTTGTGTTTGCAGAGAGAATTCGAGAGTAAGTTTGCAGAGAGAGATGAGAGTTGTGTTCGTGTAAAGAGTGCAATGGATGAGGTGGGAAGTTTATATAGCATTCGTGGTCCCTAGGCCATTTAATGCACGTTTAAAATGGTCCAGTAGAAAGTGGACATCTCAGCACCTGCTCGTCCCACTATCTCTGCAAAAAGGAGAAATATACGGCTGTCAGTTATAATGATTCAAAATTTGAACTGTTATCTTTTGAGACGTCATTATGGTTAATGTTTTTCATTTAATTCTCATTGACAGCTGTAAGCAAACGGTTAAAACTCAAGGAATGTTTGTCTCTGTGATCTATCATAAATGTGGAAATCATTTGAACATTTAATTGACTTCACAGTTATGAAAAACTATGACCATTGAGGGTACGCTTCGGAGCATAAAGTTCCTCACTTCGGTGTGTTTGCTATTGATTTTTCTCTTGACTGATGCAGTATGTCATTTAACCTTAGTTTTCATGAATAATATGAAAAGATGATTTATTCGAGTTAACGTTCAGAGTCGTTCGAATCATGTTGGAAGTCCATTTTTCATTTGGAAGTTTGTTTGATTCAATATCGGTCATGAATTTATAAGTCTAATCACCCCATCACTGACTTGATTTTGCATTAGGAAACATGTTTTTAGTTGTGCTTATGTGCTTCAAACTTTTCAAATATAATAAAGATAACATCCTTTGCATTTGAAATTTAAAGGGGTTTTCATTCATGAATTGAACATCAGAAGTGTTTCAGAAGGTTTGATTGGATTGTTTTGAAGATTCATTTGAAAATTTTATTCCTTTTCATCAGTTGAAGTGTTTGAATACTAAGCTCAGATGACAAGCCTTTGAGCTTCGTACACCACTCCTACTTTATCATTTAAGACAAATTACTTGAAATGTTCATATTCCTCTACAAGGTACTCGACTATGTTATAGGAGCTCCTTGTACCGTTATTTAAAACAGAAGAATAAGCTTTTGAATGCTGATTTTTCTTTTGCATTCCCTTGGTTATCATTTGATTTTTGTTTGTCTTTGTTTCTTTTGACAATTGTTTTCTATTTTTCTTTTTCTTTCTTGTTTTCTATTTTGACTTTCCTTATCCGAAGATATAGAACATCACCATATGTTTTCTTTCTTTGGTGCATTTTGTTTTTGTTTTAAACAGTCCTTGTGAGTATAGTTCAATTTTGTACCATTTAATGAAAAGAGATTTAAATTTGCTTATCAAACGATGTTGGTTCTATTTTTGAGGAAAACTTCGGAGCACTTTGAATTATCCTTTGTAGTTTTGAGGCTACATGATTAGTTTGAAGTTGAAGCGAGTCAAGTTTCGAAGGGTGGTTAGAAATAGATATTATGTTAAGGTTATTGAAATCAAACAAGGCTTCAAAGTGTAAAATAGCTTTGACCTCATTTCGAAGTCTGTTTTCTTACCAATGTTTCAAGTCGATTCCCAAATACCTTTTAGTGCAATAAGGTATGATTTTCAGAATCTAAAATCAAAGTTTTGTCCTTTACTTGGTTAATTCATGAGAGTAAAGTTAAACTTTGTCATTTGCATCAGAATTTTCTTTTCGTTTGGTATAAATTTTTCTTGTTTTTAAATTTCCTTAGTCTTAAACAACTCTTTATTTTTATCTTTAAAGGATAAAGTTAACATTTGTTCAAGTGATTTTCAAATTTGAAGAATTTATTTTGAAGAAAAGTTTGTTCCGCAGACCTCCGAAGTGATATTTTACTTCGGAATACTGCGGTGAAGTAGCAAGTGTTTTTGCTTGTTTTTCTCCGATGACCTCCGAAGCCAAAATTTACTTGGGGGGTCTGCGGAGTTTATTCTTTTTGTAAATTTACTGAACAGAGTAAGCGTGAACAAATCTGGAATTTATTGAAGAGTTGATCCATCTATCATTCCAAGTCCCCAAACGATTCTTGTGAATGCTTCTTCATTTAGAGCCTTTGTGAAGATATCTGCCAATTGTTCTGTAGTGTGAACAAAGTGCACCTCAATATTCCCCTCCTCAACATGACTTTTGATGAAGTGGTAGCGAAGAGCTATATGCTTCGTCTTGGAATGTTGAACTGGATTGTGGCATATGCAAATTGCACTTTGAGAGTCACAGAACAAAGGAATTTTTCTCATATTAATGGCATAGTCTTTCAATTGACTTTGAATCCAAATGATCTGCGAAGTGCATGCAGCAGCTGCTACATATTCAGCCTCTGCGGTGGAGATAGAGACACAAGTTTGTTTCTTGGATTGCCAACTGATAAGTTTTCCATCTAAGAATTGACAACCCCTTGAAGTGCTCTTGCGATCAATAGAGCATCCACCAAGATCAGAGTCTGAATATGCTTGAATGTAGAAACCAGAGTTTGCTGGATACCACAGACCATAAGCGATAGTTCCATGAAGATATCGGAATATTGTCTTAACAGCAGTCAAGTGAGGTTCCCTTGGATCAGCCTGATACCTTACACAATTGCAGACTGCAAACATGATGTCAGGACGACTGGCTGTAAGATAGAGCAATGATCCAATCATGCTTCGGTATTGCTGTATGTCGGTCTTTGGTTTGTCCAATGATGGATTTAACCTTGCACCTGCAGGTAAAGGAACTTTTGCTTTGGAGCAGTTAGTCATTCCGAAGCGTTCAAGCAGACTCTTCGTATATTTTTGTTGATTGATGAATATCCCCTCCTTAGATTGTTTGATTTGTAAACCAAGAAAGAAGTTTATCTTTCCCATCATACTCATTTGAAATTTGCTTTTCATCAGTTTTTCAAATTCTTTTGACAAATTGGGGTCAGTGGATCCAAAGATTATGTCATCCACATAAATTTGGACTAACATCAAGTGAGATCCAACTTTCTTTCTAAAAAGTGTTGGGTCCACTGATCCCTGTTTAAAGTTTGATTCTTTTAAAAATTTAGTCAAGGTCTCATACCAAGCCCTTGGGGCTTGTTTTAAACCATAGACTGCTTTGTCTAGGACATAGCAATAATTCGGATGGGTTTTACTTTCAAAGCCAGGTGGTTGTTCAACAAAAACGGTTTCCTCGAGATCACCATTCAGAAAGGCACATTTAACATCCATTTGATAGACATCAAAATTTTTGTGTGCAGCATAAGCTAAAAATATCCGAACTGATTCGAGTCTGGCAACAGGAGCAAAAGTTTCTTCATAATCAATCCCCTCCTGTTGACAATAACCCTTGACAACCAACCTAGCTTTGTTCCGAACTACGTTGCCTTCGGTGTCAATTTTGTTACGGTACACCCATTTGAGACCGACAATTGAGGCATTTGCAGGTTTTGGAATTAGCCTCCAGACTTTGTTTCTTTCAAATTCTTCTAATTCCAACTGCATTGCTTCAATCCAGTCTGAGTGATCAAATGCATCTTTGACGTTCTTAGGTTCTACCTTAGATATAAAGACATTGAACATACACAACTCAGAATTTTTGTTAAGATCTAATTGCTTTTGGTGAAGTTGTGCACGAGTCAGTACTTTATCTCGAACGTCACCGATGACAAGTGATGGAGGATGATTTCTCGTCCATTTGTCCAAAGGAGGATAGTTTGGATCAAAATCAGGAGGTCCTTCAGCATCGATGTCCTCAATGTCTGAAGGATATCCCAAAGTAGAAGGAAAATCACCCATTAGCAAGTGATTATTCGAATTTGTGTTGGTTTGTGGTGTGTGTATTTGTGAAGTAGAGTTTGATATGTTTCCCCATTGGTCATTTGTTGGTGTTGATGAGGTGGTAGCTTTATCCGAAGGGATTGTTGTGACTGAATTCGGAGTGGCAATCTCTGGCTCCCCCTGGATTGTTGGATACATGGATATGATATTTGAGATTGACTGGGGTGTAGAGATAAGAGTGTTGGTTCCTTCTGGATTGTTGTTTGATTCCCCATCAGTGTTTGTACTACCAGTACTTCGGTTTGATGGCTCTCCCTCAACACTAGCATTTTCCATATTCTGGTTAGATGGCTCCTCCTCAACGGAAGATGGTCCTTTTATGCTGCTTGTAGAGGAGTCATCGGGTCCGTCTGTGAGCTTGGAGAGTTCGGACTCATGGTTATCTGGTGCTCTGACTTCTGAGTCCGCAGCTCTCACAAGTTGATCAAATAAAAGTGAGAAGTCTGTGTCGAATGTTGTGATTTGAGCAGCTTCTATAGCAGGCTTTGGAAAGATTGAAGACATAGGAAATGGATGCAGAGACTTCTTGACGTAGTAGTCATCAAACCTAAGATTAAAGGTTTCTTCGATTTTGCGAGTTTTCTTGTTCATGACTCTGTAGGCTTTTGAGTCTTGAGAGTAACCAAAGAAGATGCCTTCTTCTGATTTGTTATCGAACTTGGTTAAGTGATCCTTCATGTTTAAGATAAAGCACCTACAACCAAATATGTGAAGGAATTTGACATTTGGCTTTCTTCGGTTGAGTACTTCGTAAGGTGTAATATGAAATCTTTTGTGAATGTAGGATCTGTTTTGAGTAAAGCATGCAGTAGAAATTGCTTCGGCCCAGAAGTACATGGGAAAATTTGCAAAGTTGAGCATTGTTCTTGCAGCTTCACACAAGGAGCGATTTCTTCTTTCTACAACACCGTTTTGTTGAGGAGTGTAAGGTGCTGAGAAATTGTGGTTAATCCCCTTTGTTTTCAAGAATCCATCAAGAGTCTGATTTTTGAACTCCGAACCGTTGTCACTATGCACAGTTCGGACTTTCTTGTTGAGCATCAATTCCATTTTCTTTATAAAGTTGATGATTTCTTCAGCTGCATCGGATTTGTTTCGGAGGAACAACACCCAAGTAAACCTTGAATAGTCATCAACGATAACCAGAATGTACTTCTTCTTTCCTATTGATTCTATTGCAGATGGTCCATACAAATCTATGTATAGAACAGAAAGGGGTTCGGTGATTTTGGGGTTGATCACTGTAGGATGTCTTTGTTTTGTCTGCTTGCCATGTTCACAAGCAGAGCAGAGGGAATCATTGTCAAATTTGAGAGCTGGCATACCTCGAACCAAATCCATGGCCACCAACTTGTTCAGATCTTTGAAGTTCAGATGGGCAAGTCTTCGGTGCCATAACCAGCTGACATCGGAGTTGGCTTTGGAGAGAAGACATAGAGATTGCCCACCGGTCACTGGCTTTAGATTTAAGGGAAACATAGATCCCTTCCATTCTGATTTCAGTAAGACTTCGTTTGTTGCTTCTTTGGTGATTACACTCCCTAGGTTGTTGAAAGTTACAGCGTTTCCCGTTCCAACCACCAATTGAGATATACTCACAAGATTATGTTTTAATCCTTCAACAAATGCCACTCAGTTGATAGTGAACTGGCCATTTGTTATTTTTCCATATCCCCGAATTGGACATGTTTCATTATTACCAAAGCGTACGTTTCCAGCATCATCTAAATTCCTGTAATCCCTGAGATATTCCTTCCTCCCAGTCATATGTCTTGAGCAGCCACTGTCCATGTACCATTTTGAATCATACCGCTCATCAGACATAACCTGCAATCAATCAAGAAGGAGTTGGTACCCAATCAATCTTGGGTCCTCAGGGTAAGCAAAGGATTCTTGAATCCATTTTTCTACGGCCTCTTCAGAAATTTAATTTGCATTTAAATTAATCAAATTCTCCGAAGCTTCATGTGATGAACTTGATTCCGATGTGTTTGAGCAGGATTCAGAAGAGTTTGTAGTTAAAATTAATGAGTCCGAAGTGACTGACAAAGTGACTGACTTCGGAACCCATTTTTGAATGGAATTTTTTGATTTGGAGGATTTTAAAGATTTTGAAGTTTTTGTTTTTGCAGTTAAGTTTTCTTTAAGGTCATTTCTTTTCCAATTTTGTTTTGGTTTTTCCATTTTTGACTTCGTTGAAATTGAGCTACACAACGTAGAGGTACAAAGATACTCTTCGTATGCCAATTTAAAGTCATTTAATGAGAGATCCTTATTCTTGAACATTTCCAAATTGTTGTCCAGCCATTTGTGGAATGTATCTATCAGATTTTTTCCTTTTGAAAATGTTTTCTTCGTCGGTTTTCGAAATTTAGGATTTGGAAAGTTAGGTTTCGTTGGTGTAAAGGTTAGTTTTTCATTTCGATTTTTAACTTCTGAGATTTTTGAGCAAACAGGCTTTGTATCAGAAGTGGAAGCAATTGCTTCATTTTGTTTCGAATCTCTAAAAAGAGTTTTTCTTTTTACAAGATTTAGGGTTTGCTTGGTTTTTGAATTATCAACAGTGGGTTTTTGAGTTGGTTTTGAAGTCACCACTGCTGATTTTGATTTTTGTAGAACTTGTTGTGCAGTTTTGTTTGTTGAAACTTTTGATTTTGAAATTTCATTTTCAGGATTGTGTGAAAAGGGGACACATTCACAAGATTCCATTAATTCCAATACATCCATCTTCGGAACTGTGGGTTTTTCCACAACCTGAATTTGTTTGTAGTTTCGATTAATGTAAATGTGATCGTCGTTCTTGAGATTTAGTAAGTGTGACATGTTTTCGGGTACTTTCTCCTTTTCAAAACAAAGACGATTATATACGTTGTGGCCGTATAGTTCTTGTTTCCTTATATTTATTTTTACTTCCATTTTCTCATTCATTTCATTCTCGACCATTTTGGATGATGAGAAAAACCCTTCATTTGTAACTGTGGAGTTATCCTTTTCAAGAAGTTTTTGCAATTCATTATCAATTAAGGATAATCCACCGGGTTTTACAAAAATTGAGTTTTTGAAGTAAGAAACCTTAGGATAGATACATGCCAAATGGACTAGACTTTTTGAATTATCCTTGAGATATTGATCGTAAGAGACAGATTCATCAGTGATTTGAAGTTTAAAATTTGAAGTTTCATTGGTTTCAAGAATTTTTGATTCACAATTCATTTTTGTTTTTCCTTTGTCCACCGAAGACATTTGTGAGATGTCTTCGGAGGTCGATTCGGATATGGAGGATGACTTCAACAAAATCAAAGAGGAACAATCAATCTCCTCCATGTCCGAGTCACTTTCAGAATCCTTTTCAGACAAGTTATTGGCAATTTCTTTTTCTTCTGTTTCAATTTGAGGTACAGCCTTATTCAGGATTGGAATTTCTTGAGGCAATATTTTCAACAATTTATCAGCAGTCAGATGTTTTTCCACAGATATCAGGCCATGTTTATATGATGGATTAGTAACTTCGGAGCCTGATACTATAGATTCGCATTCATAAGATATACTATCGACTTCCTTTAATTTAAACTCAATAAAAGGCAATAGTTGTCTATGCTGGACATTACAAACATCGGCTGAATGATAAATTCTTGTAATATGCGCATATAATCGTTTGGCTGTTTCACAAAATATGTTTCTCTGTCTTAAGATTACATCATAATTGTTTAAAAATTTTTCTCTATTTTCTTCTAACAAGGAGATTCTAAGATTAGATTTCTCTAATGCTAGCTTCAGGTTCTCTACTCTCCCCCTCAAGCTTAGAAGCTCCTGCTCACTGAGTATTTCCCTATTTTTAGCATCAATGAGTAATTTATGCATGACAGAACAATCACGAGTTATTTCACTTATAATGGGAGCAGATTGAGAAGTAGGAATTTTAAAAGATGAAAGAAGTTTTGATACCTGTTCTGGGATTGTCAAACGGTTGTCATTTGCCATCAAGCACACTTCCTCATCATCATCAGAAGAGTCTTCAAACCAAGTCTTCGGAGTATCAGCAGCAGTTATTTTCAGTCCCTCCGAAGTCACAAACCCAAGACCCGCAGTCGCTTCAACCTTCATCAGTTCCTCTTCGTTCAACTTTTCCGAAGTGTCTTATAGAAAGCTCTTATCGACATCATAGGCCATGAAAGCACTATGAGATGGCTTTCTCACTTCGTCATCATCTGAATCCGAAGACCAAACTTGATATGATGCTTGACGATCATCAGCAGCCATTAAGGCTAGGTCTTTGGTCCTTCTCTAACTTCCTCCATTTTTCTTGCGTAATAGGCTTCGTCCTTTACTTGTGGTTTCCTTTCGTTTTGCTTCCGAAGCATGCAGTCTTTTGCAAAATGATTCTTGCCATGACAATAATTGCAATCATAACCAGAATCACCTGAGATCTTCTTCTCTTCGGGCTTCTCTTTGGATAACTCCGAAGCCGGTTTTTCTGATAGCTTCGGGGTAGACAGTTTCAAGTTATCCTCCTTTGGAGTGTATATTTCAGGTTTGGGCTTGGAGTTGAAGTTTGATTTGTTAAAGTTTTTCACAAATGGCTTTCCAGAGTTGTTTTTGAAGTACGATTTCTTGAATCTTCGATTGTTGGCGGCATAGAGAGCAACAGTATCTCCATTATCATCTACCATGTAGGCAGCAATGTCTTCATCACTTGATTCTTCCTCTTCTTTTGACACGAGAGCTAGTGGTCCAGAACTAGCCATTTCACTTCTTCGACCTACCACATCGGGTTCATGTGATTTTAATAGATTGTATAGGGCAGCCAGCTTTTATTTCTCAATATTCTCATAGGATTTGACCATGAGCATGATTGGTCTCCATTCCTTGCGAAGACCGTAGAGAAAATTGATATTTATCTCTTGTTGGCTTCTTGTTTCCCCATACTTATCGAGTGTGTAAATCATGTTGCTCAACCGTTCATAACAGGCTTCTAAGGACTCATTTTCTTCTTGCTTAAAGTTCCCGAAGTCTGCAAGGATTTCTTGAACTTTGCTAGTATGGAGGATTTTATCTCCTCCGAAACGGAGTTCGAGATTGTCCCACATCTCTTTTGCAGATTTTGCATCAGCAATATGGTGGCTGACATCGGGACCCAAGCCACTTCTCAGTTCGCGCATGGCCCTCTCGTCGTTTTCAATCTTCTGCATATCTGCAGCATTAAGAACAACAGCTTCTTCTCCGTTAGGAACAACGAATCGACCAGCAATGTCTGTGTGTGGACCTTCAGTCACAGACCTCCATAGATCTTTGTCCAGTCCTATAAGGTAATCCTTCATTCAACCAGCCCAATAATCAGTCATCTTGATGTATTTCAACAGGATCTTTTCAGTAAAAACGGGTGGTAGAGATTTGCAACAGTTGTGGAAGACTAAATCTGAGAATCGATTCAGATTTAGAGCTGAAGCAAACGAATTCGAACTCTATCAATAGGTTTTTGAGCTGACCCGCTCTGATACCACTTGTTGGGAGTTGAAATATGAGAATAGATGAACTAATATAGATATGGAATCAATTATACAATCAATCACACAAAGATAATGCAACAGAGCTTAATTGAACAATAAGATATGAATAACAAGTGTCGAATGATTCGATTAGAACTTTGGTTTTACAGTTGGGTTTTCTATCTTGGAGATATACAATTCTCGTAAACTAATCTTGTAATCTCACATTTGACACGGTATGGTATCACTGATATTTATACTGAATCGGTGATACCAATAGTACACCTTTTACAGAGAATATCCTATCAGTGTACTAGCCAATAGGATAGAAGATTCATGGAACACGTATTGTACTATACGTGTGCACACAAAAGTCAAGAGGACAGGCTGTGAACTCTTCGGATCTTTTATGCATAGCACTTCGGAGTCTTTAGACTTCGGTGTCTCCTCTTGTTTATTCACTTCGGGGTTTCTTATGGGTAGGACTTCAGATATATCAGCACTTCATCACAAAATATCTCAACAGAGGCTCCCTAGGGTTTCAGCTGTAACCCCTAGGAGGCTATAAAAGGAACACTCTGGGCACCCTTATTTCCTGAGTCATTTTCACTAAGGATACTCTGCTGGACTCTTTTCTCCATTGCTTTGGGTGTGACTTGCATTTGAGGCATGATCTGTTTGCTGCTAGCTTCAAGATCAAAATATCAAAAGGTTGTG
>CM042011.1:83296607-83704107 GCA_023525715.1 Cichorium intybus
CAGTCCCTATTGTAACTTTTGCCGAAAGAAAGGGAATTATCAAAGGGAGTGTCCCAAGTTCAAGGAGTGGCTGACCAAGAAAGATAATATTGTTGTTAATGTTATTCATGAATCTCTTAGCATGACCGTTCCACTAATTCTTGGTGAATTGATTACGGTTGAATGCTTCATGTATCCAACATATTACATGGATTCCATACAATCCATGTGGTGGGAAGAATGAAAAGGGTAATTAAGGCAAGCTATGGTGAAGACTTAGAAGTGAAGGCCGTTAAAATCTCACATTGGTATTAGAGAGTGGCTCTTTACTTACTCTTCATTAAGCTCTTTATGTATATAATATTACTCATGACTTAATGTACGATTGTACTTAAACTAAATGCTTGTGGCTTTTCATTTACTATGTATATAATAAAGTCACTATTTGCTTAAATTCCATTATAGCTGGAGGAAAAGTTTACAATCCTCACTTTATGAAACTTGTTTTGAGAATTGTAAGTTGTTTCTTTTAGATATCTTGAAAATTAGTGGGAGTGGCATCTTAAAAGGATTCTAGTAGACTAATGTATAAACCTCAAAATGAGTGGGTGCAAGTTTACTATATTGGTATTATATGTCGAGGACATCCTATTACCAAGTAGTGACTTAGACTTGTCGCATGAATCAAGGTCATTAAAGTTTATTGCAATAATTTTGCAATTGTTAGCTTCTCGATTAATGATAGTTCGAGTGGAGCTTGATTGAAACGTAGATACAAAGTATATGCTCGTTTAAGTAAGAATGGAGGAAAACGACATTTGTATCGAAAACGTTAGCTCTAACAATATGCTAATTAATTATCTCATTGAAGTCTTCAACCCAAGGTTTTCATTGACATGTCACTAATATGGGTTTGATTCAAGATTTACTTTTAGTAATTTTTAGCATAATGCCTTATTTTCTTATTGTTACTATTAATATAAGTTCAAGTACTTGACTTAAATATTCCTCCTTAAGTTTGTTTGTCAAATATTTTTTGTGCACACTAAGTTAATATATTGACAAACATAAAAACACTTAGCTAAGTGTAATCCGTGAGGCTGTATCTCTTTGCTTCGTTGCTGTTATGAAGTAAGATGAATTTGCTTGGCCAAACTTATAAATAAACTTATATAAATGATCTCAAGGCCAAGTGGGAGAATGTTAGAATATATTTTCTAGTAAATGTCCTTGGACCATTTATGTACAGTTTTATATTATTAAGGGTATATTTATAAATATGTATTTATATCCCTGATTGCCAATATGAGATTTTTGGTCCCTATACTTATGTAATATTGACATATGATGGATGTGGGTGACATAAAGACTACATAACGGGCTAAACGGTTACTTTTTGATACACCTATATAAGTAAGCGTGAAAAGGAAACAGACTAGTGCTCTTTTTTCTCTGTAGCCCGTTTCTCTCAAGAACACCAACCAGAACATTCAACAATTGATTTCATCAATTGTTTACTCCATCATTAGAGGGTGTATCCTTAAAGAACCATAAGATATCATCATGGAATCATCTTCTTCTACTCCTTCAAACCCTGCAATCACACCACCAAGTAAGTATTTCTTGATTAGTGTTCAAATTGATTAGAAAAGTGAATGGGATGAATAATTAAAACAACAAGTACACGGGGCCATACTATTGGAAGCACAAAATTCGTACCAGGGACGAAGGGAGACCTGAGGGACCTAAGGATTCTGTAGACGAGGGAATCGTGTGTGGTATGTGCTAAATGAGTGTTGTAACTCGTTTCTTTTCGGATTTCAGAATGAGAAGGGATGATCTAAGAGGAAATGATACGTGACTCAGGTCGAGTTCGCGAGGCCGGGCTAGGCCTGAGATAAGTGATGAGCATGTTCGGGATTTGGTCGCCACGTAGGTGACTAGGGCCGTGTTTGAGATGCTCCCTCCGGTAATTGATTCGGTTAAGTCGGAGATAATCGGGATGTTTGAAGAGCGGTTCGCCGCGAAGGAGGAGGCGATGATGGCTCGGTGCCAGGCTATGATGAGGAAGGAGATCAGCGGGTTTGTGGCCGCTGCTCGACGATAGACTTTTGTTGAGATGGAGTCTGTTGCGGCATCGAGGGAGATCGAGTTCGATGCTCCACTGGGGCAGAAGAGGCAGAATCAGGATTTGGGCAGTCGTCACAGAAGAAGTTTCGGGCTGCAGTTTCAGATGGAGTGGAGAACCCTTACTACCGGGACGGTATGCTGGAAGTGAAGTTTTGTGTTTTATGCAATCAGATTGGCCACGTCAGGGCGAGTTATCTGGGATTGTCTAGGGATGCTGGTCAGAATTCGGGATTTGTTACCCCGAAGTGTAAGGGTATTCGTCAGGTGAAGATGGAGGACCCAGAGTTGTAAGGCGGGGCTTAGCAGCTGGATGTAGAGGTGGAACCTCGTCGGTCGTTGTCGGTATGTTTTCGTGATTCTGCTTTTATCGCTTTTCTGTATAGTTGTCTTTATTTTGGGTTTTGTAGATGCGGGTAGTTAGTCGAGGTCTATCTCGAGTATGCAGGTGAAGGCAAGTGGTTATCTTAGGGTTTCGTCAGTAAGTGAAGGGTAGATTACCAGTAGAACGGCAGTAGCTGTCGGGTCAGCTGGGAGTGGGTTCAAACCCTAAGTGGGGGAGAACTGTGAGAGTAAACAATGAAGGATTGTGTCAGTGCGTTTCGTTGGGCTGTGAGCGTTTCGTTGGGCTGTGAGTGTTGGGTTGAGATCTTCTGTTCTATAGATCATCCCGAGTAGGCTTTGTTGTCGGTGCTGGAATGAAGAGGGATCGACAGAGACAATCTGCGATATTAATATAAGGATGTTTTCTACGCGATTACGAGTGCCGGGTAGCCAGTGCAGAGAAAGTGAAAGTTTGTTCAGGTCGGATGTGCTACGAAACTCTGACTGGGTGTCACGTTTTCGTACGCAGCAGAAGCGAGAGTGTGAGTGCTTCGTCATCATTTGTTCGAGGGCTGTTGGGAGTTCAATGTCTAGTGATTCTGAGGGTTGAGTCGAGTTCCGCGTAGTCGTTGATGGACGATCGATGGGTGTGGGATTTGTGATTGAGGCCGGGGGTTTGTGGTCGGGTTTAGAAGCTGTTATGTGTAATAAGAAGATTGCATTGGCGGTTGAGTCGGTCGGAGTTGGTTGTGCTTTCGTTATAGTGTTGCTCCGTTCGGGTAATGGCGTTCGTAGTCGGTCCAATGATATTTCCGATTGTTGCGTTAGAGGTGGTTACGACTGGGTTCATGTTGGCGCTGTGGTGTCGTCGGGAGGACGATGTTCTTGATGTTAGTCTTGGAAGTGTATCTTCGTTATCATGTAGGTTTCTAATCAGGGCTGGTTTAGCCATAAAGTTTCTGGATAGCTTGATCGGGTAAGGAGCGTGGGGAATCATCGGTAATCTCTTCTAAGCTTGTTATGCTCAAGGTGGTGTCATCGGTTCCAGTTCGAGTCGAGTAGTGGCGGTGGTGCGTGTAGTAGAATAATCGGGGAGGTGTGAGAAAAGAGATGTTTATTAGAGTGCTCATTCGTTGGCAGTAAGAGCACATCGTTTCTTCAGCATTAGGAGTGCTAGGCTCGGGTATTCGGTTTCCTCTTGGAGGATGGATCAGTCGCGGATGAAGCGCTAAGTTAATGGAGGTTTTAGTCAGGGCGTGATGGATCGGTTAGATAACCGATCTGTGGAAGCGATTAGGGCATGTTAAAGTTTGGACCGGATTTGTATTGTCGAGATACGGTTGGGTATCTCCCTTGGGAAGTGTTAGCTGTATGGAACTCAAGCTGGTATCTGGTAAGTAGCTGAGATGTGGTGAAATTTAAGAAGTGAGGGTTCAGTTCTTCGGATCTTCTTTCGAATTGTAAAGCGATGATATTGGGAGCGTTCGACTTTTAGGGTTTCTCGGCAATGCAGTAAGAATCGATTGGACAACGGATTTAGGAATTTGTTGGAAGTTCTAAGGTGTCGCGCTTCGGATGGGGTTATGATCATCAAGGTGGTTGGGTATCTTCTCTGAGAAGTTTCTTCTGTTGGAAGTTGGTGACTTAGGTAAAGAATAGTGATTGTGAATTCGGTTGAGTGTATCTCGGGTCACTCTCGATATTTGGAAGCCGTATGCTTCTGGATGCGGTTTGGTCTGCAATATTTTTGGTTAGGATGATGATTTTTGGTTACACCTGTTGTTCTGGTATGTCGAAAGAGTCAGATATTGCGGCCTTGTGTTAGAAAATCAAGTGGATTTGTTAGTTGAGTTTCTTGCGGTTGGTTGAAAAGTTGATCCTAGGTCGAGAACCTGAAGATATTGTTAGATGTGTAGCCCTGCGGGCAGATTTGGAAAAGTTGTGTGTAGCTCTGCAGGCGGATTGACGAGTGTTAGGTGTTATTCTTGGTCGCCTGATCTGTTCTTGCAACTGAGGGGATCGGAATGTGTCAGGGAAGGACTGTGAGTCCATTCGTGGGCTGGGCGGAGCGGAGAACCTGAGAGGATGAAACAGGGAAAGGCCTGCGAGTTTGGTTGCGAAACGAATGGAACAGGGAACTGTGATTCCATGTATGTTGTTGATGAGTGCGGAAATAGTCGATGGGCTGTGCAAGAGTGGTGTACTGTGTTTGGATCTTGGTTGTTTGGATACTCTTGGACAGAGTTCTTGTGGCTCTGTAGGATGGTGGTTGTTGCCGTGTGAATAAGTGACCTGGTGTTCTATGTCGGTTGTTTTCTGAATTGGTGCAATTAAATTTGTTAGCTATGGGGCTTTGTAACATACTCTAAAGGTGTGTATCTGAAGTTTGCGGGTCGACATATATTAGACGCGTGGCGGTCGGTGTGGTTCTCGAGCATCAGGGTGTGGGTTTAGTATAAAGGAGTCATCGTGGGATGTTTGTGAATTTATGAGGTTCTATGGTGAGACCTTTTTGGTTCGTGAATTTCGGGCATGTAAGGATTTAAATGCTCATGATCTTGTCGAAGTTCGGGGTGAGATCTTTCTGGTTCGGTCATGTAAAGAGATAAATAACTATGGAATGGTTAAACTACTCATGCGGAATTAGGGCAAGTAAGGAAAGGATTTCGGGGACGAAATCCTGTTAAGTGGGGGAGAGTTGTAAGACCCTAATCCCAAGTTCCGAGTTTTAATGAGTCAAAGTGTAAAGTCCGGAACCAGGTATTGAAGTAATGGCATTTAAATATTTAACTTAAGGAAAAAATTGGAAAAAGGATATTAGCACCGCTAATCCTATGATTAGTGACGCTAATCTGAGAGGATCGTGAATCAGTCGCGAGATCAGTCTGAACGAGATGGTGACCTTGGACGTACTCAAAGTTAGCGACGCTAACTTTCATGTTAGCGCCGCTAACTTTCATGTTAGCGCCGCTAACTTTCATGTTAGCGCCGCTCATGGTCGCTGAGCGGGAAAAATCCGCATTTTCGTGGATTTGGGCTGATTTTAAGATTAAAATCCACTCGGGGGCTGTCATTCTTCAGTTGTGACCTCGAGAAAACCCTAAGAAACTCTCTCTAGCCTCCATTGATGTTCTTGCCTCATTCCTTGAAGTTTTGAAGGCTTTTGGAAAAGAAGAAGGAAGCAAAGGTGCTAAGGAAGCTTGTGTGAGCAAGGAGATCTGGTTGTTTAGTGCTCTGGACCATTGTAAGTGTTCAATCTCTGTCTCCTTGAGTGTTTTGTGTGAAATTGGAGTTATGATGCTTTTAAGAACTTCTTGAGACAATGACGGTTCCATATATTGGAAAGGGGTTGGATTAGGGAGCTAGGCAATGAGTTCTCCTTCCTTTTAGCTCCTGAAATTCTATTCATAAACCCTAACCTAGTCTTAGTAACATTTTAGATGTGGTTGGAGCTTTGTACTCACCATTATAGGATTAGATCTTCACCATGAGCTTGTTTGGCAATGATTGGTTGGCAAAGTTCATGATTTTATGAGTCAAGGGACTGCTTGGGATGATTCTGGAAAGTTGTAGCTTCTGTCTTAATGTATTAAGCACTTTAGGAGAGTTTTGGCTGAACAGGGGCATTAGTGCCGCTAACATTAAGAGTTAGCGACGCTAATGTTGGGGCAGTTGACTTCGTTAACTGGTTGACTTTGACATTTGACCTTTGACTTTTGACCAGTTTGACTTTTGGTCAAACTTGAGGGGTTTGGATGCTGGTCTTATAGTTTTGTCCTGTTGGAGATTTAGGTGGTTCTGAGTGGAGTTTATTCTTGATAGGAAGTGCGTATTGTTGGGATCTGAGGGCACTCGCGCGGGGTGTTGTCTAGCTTGAGGTCGCGAATCAGGTGAGTTTTCTCACTATACTACGGGTGATGTTTCGTGCGTAGATAGCCTTTATTACTTCGTGTACTAATGTGATTATTTATCCTTTACGTGCTTGCCGACGAAAGTCGATGACGATGTTTGCTGACGAAAGTCGATGACGATGTTGCCGACGAAAGTCGATGATGGTGTTTATGTGATGGATCGTGTGATATTTTTTGGGAATTCACTAAGCTTTGTGCTTACCCTTTTACCCTAACTGTTTTTCAGGTAATTGTTGGCTTGAGCTTGGAAAACGGCGCGACTGTACCGCATCTGAGGTTTCAATGATTAAGTCTTCTGCTGGATGATGTTTGTAAATGTTTTGATAAATACAATTTCAAATGTTTGAATAACAAGTTTTAATTTAGATGATTTTATTTGCTAACCTGTTTTACGAAATTGTACTGTTTTTAAAACAAAAATTTTATTACGAAATTTGAGACGTTACAAACAATTAATAAAGTTGGCTAATTGGATTAAAATATTATTTTAATATCAAAGCTCCTCAAATTCCATAAAAATTTACTTAATTGTTGCAACTCAAAAGAGGTTGTTAACATATTATACGCAATTGATACGTATGATACTTGTTATTAATATTTTATAGAATTACGGTTTGTAAAATAATAATAGTGGTTATGAAAATATATACGTCGATATCACACTTTAGAAGGTTGTCTTGGTTTAATATTTCAATTTAACACTTCGAGTGTATAAATGAATTTAATGTTAATAATTTTTGTGGGATTAATTCATATCTAAATATGTAAACGATAATAAAAATTCATTAAGGTTTGGCAAACATAAGGCAATGAACGTAAAAAAGTATCTTATAGTCTGGTTACTACATGCGTTGTAAAAAGTTTTCCTTTTATGCTTATTGCTATAATGTTAATAATTTTTGTGGGATTAATTCATATCTAAATATGTAAACGATAATAAAAATTCATTAAGGTTTGGCAAACATAAGGCAATGAACCTAAGACAAGTATCTTATAGTCTGGTTACTACATGCGTTGTAAAAAGTTTTCCTTTTATGCTTATTGCTATTGAATTATCTTAAATATGTAAACAAGTTTGTTAACTCTAACAAATTATTATTTAAGATTTCAACTTGAAAATATAATTTTTCAACTTTCAACCGAAACTTAACTAAGTACAACTCAAAAACGTGAGTAAATGTTGATTAATTGCATTGAATAGTTTTTTTAATATTGCAACTCTTAAACATTATACAAACATCATTAATCAACTATGATAATTAATAAATCCAGTTAATTGCATTGGACGATTTTTTTTAATATCAAATATTCTCAAGTTTCATCTAAAAGTTACGTAAGTATTACAACTCCAAAGCCTTTGATTACTTATGGTACTAAATTAATATTTATGATACCTGTTATTGAAAATTTTTAATATTATATCTTGATAAATGAGAGAACGACAATTTGATTTTTAAAATAATGACTGTCGTTATGAAATAGTACACTTAAACATTAAAGTTTGAAATTTTGACTTGATTTAATATTTGTAATTTAACAATTTGAGTTAATAATTTAAAGTAATATGAATAACTTTTGTGGTGATTAATTTAATACCTAAATCATAAACAAACATAAAAATCATTAAGTAGTTGGAAGATAAGGTAAGAAAACCATAATCTAACTAATACATACATTGTAAAAAAATTTCCTTTTAATTTATTGCTAATGAACTACCTTAAATTTTTAAAAAAATTAACTCTAAGGCATTTATTATTTTGCTTGGTGAATGTCTTCACGCTGCATAGAATATAATAATATAATTAAAATATTGACATATATGTTATTACCAACTATTTCATTGTCATTAACTTTAAATAATTATAATTCTTATATTAAATTGATATAGAATATTGTAATTATTTTAAATATACGATAAAATAGATACACATATAAATATCATCCCAATAGCCTCTATTCATAGATTGTATATACAAATAAAAATATATTTATGTTTTAATTGTTAATTAAATGTTTAATCAATTTATATATGTATCATTTACAATCATATCATTTCAATTATACATATTGAAGGTTGCATGTGAATAAAACATAATATATTTTTTATAATAATATTATTAATTATTGTTATAGTTATTTAATTTTAATAGAACTTATTTGGATATTTTTTTAATTTCGATCATGATTATTTTTTTCAAATATCAATCACTTTTTCTAGGCAAACATAATACATTTTTTAATTTTTTCTTATTGATAACTATTAGTATATTTAATTTATTAAAAATTAACTTCTTGGAAAAATTTATAAAAAGTATATTCAGTTAAAATATTTTGTTAATTTAGCATTTGAATTTAGGTTTTACATTCAACATTATTTTCGTTAATCAACTTAGATAGCTACTTTTAATATTAATTAAAAATTTTGATCATTTGATCATTTTTATTTTGATAATTATTACTATTTCACTATTGTTTTCAAGGCAACTTAATGTATTTTTAAAATTTATGTTATTTATAAGTATTATTATTTTTAATTACTAAAATCACTACCACTTTTATAGATTTTAATTATTATAAAAATAGTTATGGTTAAAATTTTATTAGTTTGACATTTCGATTTAGGTTTTACGTTTAACATTCTATTTGAACTTCAACTATTTGAAAAATTAGTCTTCGGACACTTGTTTCAAGTTTATTCAACACTTCGATTTATATTTTGAATTTAGCATCATTTTTAGATCAAATATGTTAGATTAATAATTATAATGTGGTATCATTAAAAATTATAATGTTTTACATCCAATTTTAACAAATAAATTAAATATGTTAAGTTGAAAGTTGAAAAATTAAGTTTAGAATATTTAATTTATTTTCACTAATCTCACATTAATTAACCAAATTGTAATCATTACTAGAAGAAATTTGAAAAGTCATGCAAGTAATGTGAGATTAGTGATACCACATTATAATTATTAATCAAACATATTTAAGATTAATGAAAAACCATAAGGTCCCACTTTCCAAACAATTTAGTTTGTTTAAAAGAATGAGGTGATTACAATTCAAATATCAGTATATAGCTTAAATAAAACCACACAACTCATAGCCTTCTAAAAATTCCAAAGCTCTACATAAGTCATCCTTATTCAACAACCTACAACCTGAGAGCATGTCAAAATAAGTTACGCAATGGAAATGTCTAGTGACATTACTCGGTTTCAAGTCATTTATAGTAGATGATGTCAATCACCATACTCAAGCCATACTCACAAAACATTTTAAAACACCCACATGTCATCAAAATGGTTTGAAGGGGGGGGGGGGGGGTTGAAACACCCTCGCTAAAGGATTTTTCATAAAAACATCTTTTTAAACCCATAGTGATCATCATCATTTATAATCATCTTTTAGGAAACTTAAAATCTCAACTTCTTCGAAAAATAGTCAATTTACGTTTAAACACCGTTTTAAAATACATTGTGTTTTGTTAAGAATTTGTTTCAGAGTTTAAGTTGCGGGAAAATCATTTGGTCCCACTTTCAAAATCTTCTTGGTTTGTTAAAATCTAAATACCATTACACAGCTTAAATGAGACCACGTACACAACCCATGGCCTTCTAAAAATTTCCAAATCCTCTAAAGTCCTCATGACTCCTCAAGCTAAGTACACATCAAAATAAGTTAAGCAATGGAATGCCCCATGACCTTACCCGATGTTGACACATTCAGAGTGGGCTATGTAACCACCACACTCGGGACAAACCCCCAAAAATAGTTTTCACACACTTAAAGGTTGTATAACTTATTATCTCAAAAGTTGTATAAAACTTTAATACGTCATAAAGGTTTAATAAAAATGGATAGTTATGATATGCAATGTAATACATGATGCAACTATCTCAACCCATGTCTATCTCATAAAAGTTCATCTCACCCTCAATGGCACCTACCCAAGTTCACAAGCCATACGCATAAAGCATACTACTTGATTCCCTGGTAGGTTCAATTAAGACTAATGGCCATCACACTAGCCTCATGAGGGGTAGCTACCCCCCTCATACAGTCCCCTACTGACAGGAACAATCACACAAACGTCGTTCGAGGGTTCATCTCATACCCTCTGTGTGGGATAACGGTCATCAATGTGGCTATTTCAGCCCATCGTCGTTGAAGTCATCATAAGATTCACACGGTCAATCCCATCTTATATGAAAATGTACAAATAGGATGCTCCAAAAAAACTCTTTGAAAACATCATAATCCTTAGTTGAAAAAGATCTTTAAAACTCATTTTTATGCAATGCATAACAATAATCATATAACATATTGCACATAATAATCATGCATGAAAATAGTTGATAACACACACAAAATATAGTGATAAGGATATTTACTCCCGGTAAACTGACCTGAAGGTTAACTGAAAAGTCAACACTAGTCCTGAAGTATCGTCGTGTCTGAAAAATATCGATTCCTAGACATCATTTTCTCTTTCATCAAATCCCTATGTGACCAAACGTACGAAAGTTAGTACGTGATCCGCAAGGTATCTACCCAAACATAATCTAAACCTCATTTCATAGTCAAACTTATGTAAATACGAAGACTAAGTTTAACTGTCTAGTCTAAAAATTATATTAGATAATTAATTAATCATGCTTAAATTGTCGTATTAAAATGATATATCATTCCTTAAACAATGTTTTTATGCAAAGTGTCATGTCTATTTAAAAAACATTTTTATGACTTTAACTCATTTTAAAATCCGCAGTAGTTAAAATAATGAGGTTAAATTGCGTTTATTAAATAAACTTATAATTCAAATTAATAATAGATTAGTAATGATAATTTATATATGCTATAATTAGAACTAGATAAATTTTAGATTATTTATTTAGGTCCGATAGTTAAAGACCCTTATAATAATTAATTCTGACGAGAGGTGCACAAAAGCCGGTTTTTAATCGGTTCCGGTTTTTTAAGAACCGTTTTTTTTTAAATTGGTTTGGGTCCAACCGGTTTCGGTTATAACCGGTCTGGTTTTGGCCGGTTTTTCTTAAACTGAAATTGAGTTTTAGACTGGTATTTTTTTCGATTTTTAAACCGTTTCGGTTCGATTAACTGGAACAAAAACCGGGATAAAAAACCGATTCGATTTGGGATAGAAAACCGGTTATTGGGGATTCATGACCCAACTTTGATCGACCCAACAGTGCAAGCCCATATATATAAAAACTAAGTCTAAATCTGCAGTCCATGAGCCCAAGCAAATAGAGCCGGTCCATACTCCGTCTCTACTCCGGTTCATCGGCGGTCAAAGGTTCGACGGCGCCTCCTTCTCGGATGAATCTCCGTCTCTACTCCTCCCTCTTGATTCTCTAAGCTGTCGGAACCCCCGATCTCGACCTTGCACCTCAACTCTACTCAGACGACGGCGAACAAAACTGACGGGGGTCATTAGCTCCGGCAACACCACGCATCTTCCCCGGTCACATATAGCCTTAAAGCTTCATCGAAGCTCCTGGAGTATTTATTTCTTTTCTATTCCTGGTGTAACCACCTTTTTCCGATCCAGCCGGAGCTGCCAACAGGCGGAGATACCGCCAACCAACTCCCAGCATGAGCACCCCTTACAACTCAGGTTACCATCCTCCTTCTCCGACGACAGCAAGCCAACACAACACCTCCTTTCCCTGAGGAAACACCCACCACACACACACACACACACACAGAGACACACGCACACACAACGAGAGACTTGCAGGTCTGGTGGGTTGCTCCATTGAATCCTAGATGTCGTCGGACTCATGAACAGCACCCTTTTCAGGGCCTGTCCATTGGTTTTCAATGCCCGGGGCAAGATACTAATTTAATGCCCTTTTATATAAATTTTTATAGTAAAACTGAAATAAAATTTATAAGCAAACAAAACTCATGGTTGTACAAACAATAACATACAAAAATCACTTAAAACGATGTCTTCGTGCATTTTTTGAAGCGAAAATATCTATTATTTTACTATAATCTATACTTTGTAGAAATTGACTTTCGATGCATAATATGGCTAATCCATTTAATCTTTCTTCAGTCATAGTACTTCGAAGATATGTCTTCAATAGCTTCAATTTTGAAAAACTTCTTTCTGCGGAAGCAACCGTAATTGGTACCGTCAACATAATTTTATATGCAACTAGCACATTTGGAAACATGTCCATTTTCTTAACAAACTCCATAATTTGAATTGTTGTCCAAGGAAGTTCTCCTTTGTATGCTTCATCCGGCAACATAACCTGCAAAATTTGCAACTCTAAAAACAAAGCGTTACCATCAATATCATAATCCTCACCATTTGTCAAACTAGATTCAAGTTTCAAACAACAGTTTTTTAGTTCATCATCAAATAAAGATACTAACTTTGAACCATCAAACAAAAATCCAAAAATAGATTCAAAAACTTGCATTTGCTCAAATCTATTTTTCAATTGAGTACGAGCCATATCAACTAAAACAAGAAAATAATCAGTTCTAAATTTTTCTCGAGCAGATTGTTGTTCTCTTTCGGTATTTGGAATTTCATCAAATTGTTTTTTTCTAGAAATATTACGTTTAATAGGAAATTCAGGTACAACTTTAATAGTATATGCTATTTCTCTAGCTTCATTAATAGCGGAGTCAAACCCATTTTCTCTATAAATTTCAAAATATTTAATTAATCATTCTAAATTTTTTATTGCAACATCAAGAAGCATATCTTTTGATTGTAACTTTTTACTTACCAAATTAATTCTAAATAAAACTTGATGCCATATGACTAAACTTAAAATAAATTCAAAACTAGAAAATTCACCATTTATTAATGATTCGTCATCTCTACAAACTTTTCCATCATCACTCGTTTTAGCCAACTTTTTTAAAGCTTTTTTTATTTTAGGAAGTTGAGTTTTTATTGCTTTAACACTTTCAATGTGACTTTCCCAACGAGTAGCTGACAATGATTTTAATGTTAATTCATCAATATGCTCAAGTAAAACACTCCATCTTTTAGTGGAACTAGAAAAAATGTTATATATTGTTTGACAAGTACCAAAAAACGTTTTTGCCTTATAACAAGAGTTTGCCATATCACACAAAACTAAGTTAAGACTATGACATCCACAAGGCATGTAAAAAGCTCTAGGGTTTATGTCAAGCAATCTTTTTTGTACACCTTGGTCAGTTTTTGCCTTACCGGTTTAATGGTCAGTAACTGAGGTATTTTCATGTTCATTTAATTTTTCACCAAGATGTTTCCAATCTTTTATTCCATCGGATGCCAAGTTACTTCTAGATCGGGCGGTTTTAAATATTTTGCAACAAAAACAAAACACTTTATCAAGTTCTTTGGAATACACCAACCATTTTCTATCATAAGAATCACCATTCCTTAATTTACGAACAAAAAAATCACAAGAAAAATGTCTACCAAGTGCATCTTTTGGAAAACTTTGGTTTCTTTCAAATTCTTCCTTTTTTTTCGTTTTCTATTTTGAGCACCCGACGGTTGTGAACGTGGAAACATACTTAGTTACTTACTAACTTACACAACTAACTTCAGCAATACAACAAATAAATGAATAATAGTTAAACAAAGAGAGATACAACCTGAAGGAAGCTGAATATGAAGCTAAATGAATTGGGAAACTTGCTTTACATTGCAACCTTTGCTTCAGAAAAAAGGTATATTGATCAAGCCACTGTCTGTTGCTTCACAAAACAGTAAAACACAATCACTATCGTCTAATTACTCCCCAAATCAGAAGGTTAAAATCTAAAAACTCATAATCAAATTAAGTATTCTTACCTCTGATGCGATATAATGGTTTAGAAAAATCCACAATTCAATAACAATGGAAAAATCAGAAGGTTGAAGCCTAATTACTCCTCAAATCAAAAGGTTGAAGCCTTTGTAATTCTGGAGTCTGGACAAATTCATCAAACACGTAAATTGGAATCAGAAATCAAGCACCAAGATTCAAGAACAATGGAATTCTAATTTTTGTGTAGAAATCGCAACTTGATGCCTTGAGTGTAGAAATTGGAACTTGATGCCTCTGTGTAGAAATTGGAATCAGAAATCAGAACTTGAATGTAAAAATCGGAACTTGGGGTGGGGAAGTCGAGCACCAACGATTCAAGAACAGTGGAAGTCGATTATGTTAGAACTTAGAATCAGAAATCAAAAGTGGGAATGTTGTATGAATTCGGAAATCAAAAACGAGAACCATAGAAAAGAAAAAGGAGAACCGCAGATTAGGCGTGATGTTTGAACGTTGTATGAATTCGGAAATCAAAAACGAAAGTGGGAATCTTTATTAGGCGTGATCTTTGAACGGCAACATCTCGAATCTCGATTAGGCGTGAATGCGTGATCTTGATTAGGAGAACCGCAGATTAGGCGTGATGTTTATTGTGGGATACGATGCAAGCACTTCCAATTTTGGCACAAAAAAGTTTCTGCCTTCCGATTCCATTCCCTCCTGCTGTCCTGCGCCTAATCCCTTTAATTTGGGCTACTCTGCACTGGCCCAATAGAAGTATACATATAAGGACTTCTAGAAATCTGATGCCCCTAGGTCTAATGATGCCTTGGGCCATGGCCCAGCTGGCCCTCCCCTTGGGCCGGCCCTGACCCTTTTTGTCTGGAAATGAACAGCTCGCCGAAAAACCCATACGCCATTGTCGACCCAAACTCAACCACCTTGCTAGTCCTCTCTAATATTCTCTCCCATATTGTTGAAAAATGAAAATGCTACAGCACATGACACCCACCCATGGAAGAATACGAGCATGCTTGACATGTATGTGAGATTAACCTTAATGCACTCAAATGGATAAAATTTTGTCATTTCTTCTAAAATTACTAGAATGTCCTTTCTCATTTGGCTTGATTGTTCAATTACGGAAATACCCTAGTTGTAATAATTTACAAATACATTTACAATATCAACATAATGGTATCTAAATTAAGCGATTAGTCAATTATTTTAAATAACAAAATTCATTACTAAATTAATCGTTTTTTTATTTATTAAATTACTAAATTGTTTTTTTAACTTAATATGAATAATTTAAACATCAGAACAATAACAAAATGTATAAATTCTTATAAGATGATAATGTTTTAAAATGTATGTACATAACGTAGAAAGTTTCAAGGAATGCATGATGAAACATCTAATAAATTCTGAAATTTATTTATTTCCTTATATAAAATTACTCTTTGAAATAAATTTTAAATTTGCAAGATTTTTATTTTCCTAACTTAGCCTAAATTATTCTAGGTCTATAACAAGGATGTTATAGTTTTCGTCTCCAAAATCAAGATAGTCAACATCATAATCATAAAACATTAATTATTTTAAAATATTATTTCGCCATAAAATGGTAAGTCATATGTATGATGTATGCATATGAAACTAACCTACACCTTAAGTCCAACTCAAGTCCATCTCACCAGGAATGTACAACATACCCTTCGGGTGGTTTTGAAGGTGTAACATATCCTTCCATTATAACTAGGAGCTTGTGAACCACCAAATAAGCCCCACATGTGGGGTATCTAGCCACAACATCTTCCATCTTTCATCTTTAGTCAAGTTATATATGGGTATGAGTACCCCCATCCTAAATGCAATGCAATACACATGTAGGATGCAAATATTGGTTTCAAAATCATGTTTTCAACATCTTTAGCTTAGAATCATCATTAGTTTAAAATAATCTTAATTGTATAATTTGAAAGATTTTTTTTATGAATACCAAAATGTACTTATAGTATAACACATAACACATAGGATGAATGCATAAATATCTTTATAAAAAAAACTCACACAAATATAGTTTCAGGGACATGTACTCTGGTAAACTCACATGAAGGTCAACTAATGATTCAAAACTAGTTCCACACAAGATTGTCGTATCTGGAAGTGTCCATAGCATCATCTCCTCATTCCAAAAATTCTCTTATGAGTCCAAATATATAAAATAAATACATGATCTAAAGATATATCATTAGTCAAACATAACTATGCTCTCATTCACTTGTTGAACTTATGTCTAAACGAGGACCAAGTTTAATTGCCTAGTCTTTACTTAGACATCCCATCATGCTCAAATTAATCATACTTAAATATTACTTTTTCATTAAATGAGGTTTTACCCAAAAAGCCACATATAAATAAAAATACAATTTTGTGACTTAAACTCATTTTAAAATATATATTATTTCAAAATTTGAAATAAATTATGTTTAAGTAAATAAACTACATTTTAAATAAATAATATAGTAACCCAAATTATAGCCAATTTTCTTTAAAATTATTTTATTTAATAACCAACAATCCTATAAGCTCAAAAAGAAATCCATATGATTAACGAGCTTCATGAGCCCATTTTTTTCATTCCATTATAAGATGACCTGATGACCCTATCTAGCTCAACAAATGTCCGACCTGTCTCATTAATAGTCGCGGCTTAAAGGAGTGTGAAAATAGTCAACGATCGTTACCTATCTTGCAGCAATGTTTTTCCAGTCTTGCCTCCTCCCCGACGACGAACTCTTTCCGGTAATGTTTCCTCTCTCTCGATGACAAGCCAAAAAGTACAAACGTCGCCGGGTTTTACCCACAATCCTAGCCCTAATAGAATCATCGCCGGTTATTACCATCGTCATCGTCATCGTCAACCAACAATACCACCGTTGGCCACTAACAGCACCGATTGTGCTGTTTCTTCATATTCTGTACACGATGGCAGCTGTTATAGCTGTCTCGCTGTCCTTTGTCTCTTGAATTGCTGTCATCTCGGTCTCTCTTTCCCGTTTTTAATTGAGCAACACATCAACACACACACACAAAAGATGCGTGTGTGTATATGTCGTCCCACCAGAACAATCACAACACCCACAAGCGTTATATTTTTTTCTTGGTTTTCCTTCCTGGTTCGTACAGCACCCAACGAAAATCAGGGAGACACGATCTCTCTCTCTATCTCTCTCTCTCTCATTTCTGGTTCCAGATCACAAGCACACCAGCACCAAATTTTATTCACTCTCTCCTCTCTCTCTCTCTCTCCTTTTTTATGTCTTTAATGAGGCTTGAACCCTCAACCTCAAGGAGGGAGGACAACACCGATACCGTAGGGCTAGAACCAACATGGTTCTACTCCTTCTTCCTCTCTCGATCGCACTCTCTAATCTCTCCCTTATTTTCTTTCTGGTCCGGGTCGGACACTGATAGGTGTCTCGACTCATATGTAAGACCCCCTCCATGGCCGAATCTATTGGAGGTAAAATGTATTAAATGGGCATGCCTTTTGCGACACTTTGCAATGTTGTTGTCAATGTCTTGCATGGTTTTTAACTTCCCATCATCGGTCACATAGCATGTTTATATCAGTTTAGATCATGGTTAACTGATACATCCACTAGTTCCTTATTTTAAGCATTCCTTTTCTATTTAAATACTATGTAATTGTATTAAAGAGGAAAAGGAAGAAAATTAGTAAAAATATTGTTTGTCCTCATCTCTAGTTCTTAGGAAGTTGACCACATCCAATCGGTCTCTATCATTGGTGCTTTCATTCCCGTTCGTCATGTCTTCCCGTCGAGATCCATCAACTGATGACACACCGCCACGTATCCAAGAGCAACTCTCCGCCCTCGTCATTATTTTCGCCGCTAATGCCAACCGTCTTGATGCACTAATCATGCACCAACATCACAACCAATTCCGAGACCATAACACACATTGTAAACATATTAGCCAAAAATGAATACCAACACCCAATCCCATTACCATCGCCAACCATCGCCAACAACACCGCCACCGCCACCACAACAGCCGTCAACGCCCCTGTCAACACAACAAGCACTTCCACCGTCGCAACCGCCACCATATAGAAAAATATATTTGTGCAAGTCCTACCTCTCTCGCTCACTTTTCAGTCATTTGACCAACATTTTCTCGCTCTCATTACTTTTCACACTATTACTCTTTGCACTAGCTTATAGGACCATGAGGACAAGGTCCGTTTTAAGGGTGAAGGAATTGATACGTGTCTCAGGTCGTATCTAAGACCCCCTCCATGTTCGGATCTGTTGGAGATAAAATGTATTAAACAGGCATGCCTTTTGCGACACTTTGCAATGTTTACCTGATTTGTCATCAATGTCCTGCATGGTTTTTAACTTCCCATCATCTGGTAAACACGTAGTATGTTTATATTAGTTTAGGTCGTGGGTAACTGTTACCTCGACTAGTTCCTTATTTTCAGCATTACTTTTCTATTTAAATATGTAACTGTATTAAAGGTGAAGAGGAAGAAAATTAGTAAAAATATTGTTTGTCTCATCTCTATTTTTTAAGAGGTTGACCACTTCGAATCGGTCTATCAGACACAATGGCGGACCCAGACCAAAAGTTCAGGATAACATAATTTTTTCCACATATTATATAATAAGATAAAAACTAGAAGTTAATATCATATTAAATATGATAAAATGACAAAGTGTCAAACTAATGTACAAATTACATTCTAAAGATGACATCTCGGATCTTTCATTTTCCGAAGCGACTCATCACATTTTCTGTTTTAATATCCATGAGTGCTTATGTTTCTACACTACAAATCAAAGCATAATTCAAAAAATCGTCACTCATTCCATTACGTAAATCGGTCTTCACGCATTTCATTGTGGAAAAACATCTTTCAACCGTTGCGGCTGCAACGGGCAAAACCAAAGTTAGCTTTACTTCAACAACTTTTCTTTATCAAACCAAAAAAATGAATCACAATGACACAAAGTTCCCATGTTTTCTATAAATTAAGAGCTTACTTCACTAAAGCGATCTCCAAATTCTTGAATTTACATATCTAAAACCGTGTTAAAAATCACAACTTAAAAATGATGTTGATTAGTAATATTGGTCGTACGGTTTCTTGAAGTAACAATTTTCTAACCTTTCCAAAATTGCAATATTATGTTCTTGACAAAAAGAACATTCTTTCATCAAAATTTGTGGAAACCTATCATTTCTTAAAGCTAGCAATGCTTCCTTTCTCCATATTACCAATGAAGCCGCTTCTAAAATATCTTGGTCTTTTCTTTGAAGATGTTTTGACAAGGTTTTTGTGAGGCCTAGAATTTTCGGCATTAAGTGTACGTAAAACACGAAATCAAGTGTCTTGAAATATGCCAAAATACCATTTTCTTGATTACGATTAGAATTTCTGGCATCAAGTGTAAATAAACTTAATAACGTTCACGGTTCACAACATCTCATTATCGAGGCCTCTTTTTTTTCTTTTCCAGATTCTGATTGAAGACCACTAGAACAAGTTAATTAGCGGCCTAAACCCAATTGCAAAGCCTCAAATCTCAATTACTTAAATCTGATTTGGGCTATTTTAATAAGGTATTGAGCATTTGGGATTAATTTGTTTGGGCTATTAAATGATTATTTCTTTTAATTAATTTTTAGTTTGAACATTTAAGTTTGGACTAAATAATTTAAGGGTAGCGCAATTATTTTTCAGTACTTGCACCTATATATAAAAAATTCAAATTTTTTGCTACTGCTCGGGAAAATTTGAGGGGTAGCTCGTGCAACACTAGTTTTCTAATTCTCTCTCTCACTCACACACACACACACACACACACACACACACACTCTCTCTCTCTCTCTCTCTCTCTCTCTCTCTCTCTCTCTTTCTCTCTTCTGATTCTCTCTCTCTCTAACATCTACTGTCTCCCATTTTGTTGGAATGCAATAGTGGTTGTCCGATACATAACATTTTATGTTTTATATGAGTTGTATAATATGCATAAAAAACATATTATTGTTGTGTGTGGAAAAAGTTTGTTGTGTACGGGTCAGCTCCCTTGTTATAATGTTAGTGGAATAAAATTACCAAAATACTCCTCTTCTAATAACAAATTGTCTATTTATGTTAAATTATTAAAATACCCCTTTATGATATTTCATATAAATGAAATCTAGAAATTACAATGTAAAAACTTCACTAAATCATTTATTTATATTAAAAAAATGAAAACCAATCATTATTATAATAAAATTTATTTGAAATAGCTAATTCTCATTTATAAAGTACTAAATCACCCTTCAAGATTTAACATAAATGAGCAAAATTTTAATATAACAACTAATGTATAAATTCTTTATTCTTATTTAATGATGAATATGTATCAAATAAAAAAATAATACTTAATATATATATATATATATATATATATATATATATATATATATATATATATATATATATATATATATATATATATATATGGTAGAATAGCAACCTCAATTAAAGTGACTTATTATTCATCATTTATTTTTGAAATTTTATTTTATTATCATTATTATTTTATCTTTATTTATATTTTGTAAAATTTTAAATTCCACCAAATTAGCCCGAATTATATTAGGCCCAAAATGTGGATGTTACATTATTTTAGTTTGGGTACCCTTTTAGTTATACCTATCATCTCAAATACTTTTATCCCAAAAAACATCGAGATTGCAATAAACATTGATGTGGAAAACCCTTTTCCTCAACTTTTCATATTTGAATCACAAAAACATCCAAAGACATGAATGTTTATTTTTGTGAGAAATACTATTTATATAGCTAAAATATATATAAATGATAGAAATATCAAATGTTATTAGTAAATGCCATTGATTTAAGACATACAAAGAGTTATCTAGGTTTCAAGTCACTATGATTAAGATAACAATATATCTTTAACCACATGAGTTTGGAAGACAACTATCTATATATTTATAACTCTTATAATAGATGTCATTCAAATTAACACGGTTCAAGATAAACCATATATCTTGAACCATATTCATTTGAAACTCTCACCTTTTCAACTTCAACTAGTTAAATGCAATATTTTGCCTATATAAGAATATTATTTTTATGCTTGGTTACTTGCATTTTGTTCTCTTCTCTTTCCATTGTTGTTATCTAAAGTATATAAAGGCTGAAAAGAATGTGCAAGAGATCTATAGCCATCGAATCTCTAAAAGAAAGAATTTAATGATAAAGTATATCGTAGAGAACTAACAGCGGGTATGATAATCATGGTTTTGAAAGGTAAGACTGTATTTGGGTTATTTTCCTATGTTTAGTTTATATTCACATTTTTTTGCTTCTACTTTATTAAGATTTAGAGAAAACATTTATGGTTGTACAATTTAGGGCCAAGAAAAAATGACAATTCTCTTTCAATTTAGTTGTTACAATATGTTGAACATGTATGCTCTTTGCTTTTATATCCTATATGATTGTTTGATCGTGTTTCGCAGATGGTATGTAACTAATATAATTAGAAGAGTATAATTATGGTATTGATGAATATTTAACTCATATATATATATATATATATATATATATATATATATATATATATATATATATATATATATATATATATATGGTTGAGATCTTTTTAGAACCTAAAAAATCATAAGTACCTCAGAACTCTTTCTGATTAGTTAGATACTATAAGGTCATTATCGTCTTTTTACAACTCATTTAGTTTTGATTTTTGGAAACAACAATAACAAATCCTAAAATTAAGCCCATTAGATTTGAATTTTCAAATTTTTAAAAAAAATCAATTTTTCGTTTTCTTAAAATCAGATTTTTGGAATTTGAAAAATATAATTTTTTATATCTTTATTAGATTTTTGGAATTTAAAAAACACATATTTTTTTATTTGCATGTGCATATATACATATTCGGAGATGCATAAATGCATATTTTCCGAATTCATATATACACATTCTTATTTTTAATATATGAATGCAAATAATAAAAAATCGATTTATTAAAAACAATAATATACAACTATTTTGAATGATACATACAAAATATACAACAAATACAACAAAAATTTAAACATCTTCATTGTTCATTCATTGACTATCATGTTTTTTCACTTCGTCACTTTTAACTTCTTCAATTTGCTTGATAAATTCTTCAAAATCTACAAGAAATATTAATAAAAATAAATATATGTGTATATTAAAAAAAACATTAAAAAATGCATACATGCATATAGGCATATATACATATATGCACATACATTTATGCATATGTATTCACATTTTAACGAACATATGCACAAACATGGATATAAGCAAATTGACATATATGCACAATGCACATACACATTACTAATAATAAATATTAAAATATATTAAAACAATACTTACATGTATGTACATAGGCACACATATATATATATATATATATATATATATATATATATATATATATATATATATATATGTATATATGCAAATATGCACACACATGAACTCGAAATCGATTGTATGTTAACTTAAAGTCCTAATATTGTTGCGTTTAATATATTGTATGTCAAGTAGGCATTCCACATCATTTGACTATTTATTCAACCAATCATTATAGATGCACTTACGTAACAACCTCTTATATTATTTACATTGTATGGTGTGGACTAAGGTTAAATGATCAAAATTGACATGTCTACTTCAATTTTGAGTGAACTACAAAGTCATTTATGGATACGGCCCAAAATGTTTCCAATTTTCATTGTACGTAAAGAAATTATGGATTTGGCCTTTGTCAAACTTGATTTTTATGGATACCCTTTAATTTGTCTCTATATTTCTTACCATTTATTTAATACCATTATAAAATAGAAAATTCCCTCCCCCAACACACACACACACACACACACACACACACACACACACACACACACACACTTCCTTTCTTTGTCCCATTGTCTCTTTATCTCTATCTCTCTCCTCCAACCAATATGGCCATCTCACCCTTGTCCTCCCCATCTTACTTGTTGTTATCGACTCTTTTAGAAATTCAAAGATGAAGATAAAAGACATTTCACTTTATTTTGTGTACATTCTAGACTTTCTCAACTTTGATTGTACATTTTCATTGCCGACCACCAAAAAATCATACAAATCCCAAATATGTAAATGTAATGGCCTAATACACAAAAAATAATTAATCTTGTGTTACATTTTCAACATTACGAAATGTGGTTCACAAATTAAAATATTTAATTTTATTTTTGAAGAAGAAGCAAGTGCAAGACCTCTTCCAATCTATAATAATATCATATCTACCCTTTACATCTGAATTGTCATTCCAATGTCCCAAGACCTTCCAAGGGTTTTAAACAATAAACTAGTTCTAACCCTTCATGAATCAAACTACAATAACAACTAAAAGCCTAACCTAAACTACCAAGTTCCCCTGTAGCTAACGAAAAATTGGTGTAGATTTTTGGGAGCTTACAGAACTGTTTCATATTGTTGCCATTGATTAAACTCGTTTTTGGAATTTTGTTGAGAGTTATCATTTCTGATATGTGTGGCCATGGCATCTATATCATCAACATCCATCATCTAAAATTCTTCATGGACCACTTGTGGCGTTGTAAGGTGGATTGAAGGAGGTGCCACCCATGGGATCGTAAAGTACAATAGCCGATCTGTCAAAAATGTTTTGAATTGTCACAGATCGGGTAGAAGACAACATGGGTCTTGTAGAAAGGGTCCAGATTACAAAGAAAAATGGTTGAATATAATGTGTATTTGAAAAATGATGTTTGTACACCGGTCAAGATTTGTCGTATCCATGGCTGATTGAGTCGCTACCACAGTTAAACGACATATGTGTGGTAAGGAAACCATAATGTGCTTTACTGAATACATTGGATATGGAAGTTGTCTTACGATGGCCCCAACCAAGGGAAGAACGTTGTAGAATTTGTAGTTGTTTTCACCCAATCTGAATAGGAGGAATGGGTTATCTGCCACTAGTGCATTGTTCATAAACGTCGCCTCCACCTACTGGTCCTTCGTTATTTGAGTTATTTCAATTCATCCTAGTCGCCATTATAGAGAGTTGATACTCGATTCAAAGAACTTTACAAACTTAATAGGTGTTCTAGTGTAGGGAGAGAGAAAGCGTAGGGGGATGCGGCCCATTTTGTATTTTATACTTATAAAAGTGTTTAATGATTGCTAAAATTTGATAATAAACTAAATATATAATAATATAATATTCTTTTCAAGTTTGATAGTGACCAAGTACACAAAAAAATCTTGATTTTGGAACGTCTTATGCTAGTCGAAAACTTTTTCCTGAATACGAAGAAAACAACAAATTACAAGGACCAAATTCAAAACCTAGTCAAGCTTTCATCTAGGAACGTTTCATACAATTAGGGGTTGTTTGGTTTGAAACATTTAAAAGGATTTTAGTGAATTTGATTTTAAAATGTAATACCGTTTTGTATAAAATTTGGATCGATTTTAAAAATCCATCCTTATCCAATAATCCCATGTGTTATATCATTTTAGAAAACTTTTGTATACCTTATCTTTTCAAAATACAAATACACTTGGATAAAGATCAAGCTTCTTTTTATTTATTTTCCCCTAGACTACATATGTCATTGATGTGCCCAGACTCCTATTGTAGCTACTAAAATATCACGATAACAAAGAAGAACAAGCATTTGATTATTCAAAACTTTTCTTTGTTTAATTATTGAAATATCACAATAACAATTACATTTTTTTGTAAAAAATTATAGAATCTTAACAAAAAAAGTTCAAATAGAAAAATTAAATAAAAGCATTTATGTCATTTAGCATAACTATATTCCAAATCATTTGCAAACCAAATAAGATTGTAAAAAACGGATTTATAATTTTATCAACCAAACACACAATAACATTTAAATACTTTAAATTCAAATCTATCTAAATCTAAGCGTGTGTTTGGTTCAAGTATTTTAATGGAATTCAAAATAATGGGGAAGATAATTTCCGTTAAAAACATGTTTGCTTGAAAAATCAAAAGAATGAATTTGTATAAGATTCCATCAAATTTCATATATAAATGAATTTATCATTCCTTTTGATAAACCCAAATAATTTAAATTTCATTACTTATCTTTTCTTATCTCCAAATTAAAATGACATATTTAACCTTATAAATGTTTTCATATAAAACCCATAGTAGCTTTATATGACTTGCTGTTGATCTCTACAATCTTGAAGTTATATCAAACTAGTGTTTCGACTGTCCGCACGATGCTGCGGAAGCCCGGTGCATTGAAAAACGCAGCTCAACAAAATAAAATTTATGTAAGGGATGAAAAATATAACTTTAAAATATAGTTAAGGGGAAAAACGTAAATATAATAGTTTGCTATAAGAAGAATCAAAATTGTTATTTCTAAATAGGAGCTTATTTGCATTTTGTATCAAATGTTTTAACAATTATACTATAATCTGAATTTAGTCATTTTAATTCTGGAAAAAGTCAAACCAATTGAACAGTAAATCCTCCTCACATACGTTGGTTGCAAATTAATATATATATATATATATATATATATATATATATATATATATATATATATATATATATATATATATATATATATATATATATAATTAGTCATTTTAATTCTGGAAAAAGTCAAACCAATTGAACAGTAAATCCTCCTCACATACGCTGGTTGCAAATTAATATATATATATATATATATATATATATATATATATATATATATATATATAGAGAGAGAGAGAGAGACTAAAGATCAAATAAGAACCAATATTTTCATGAGAACCAAGAAACCAATTTTTGACCACTAGATCAAAAAAATGGAAGGCCAAGATGTAACGCCAAAAACATGTTTATTATGTAATTATAAAAAAAGGGCAAATTGGTCATTTTACCTTAGAAGGGTAATTTGGTCTTTTGGACAGAAAAGGATTTGTTTTGTAATAATATTTTGAGTCTTGGACTTAAAATGTTATAAAAATCTGATTTTGTCATAAATATGTGTAAAATGTGGCAAAAGTTCAAGAATTACAACTCTAGGGACTAAACTGTAATTTCTGGAAGAATAAAAGCTTGGAAGCTTCTCCCATTTTGTGCAGAAAATTAGTGAGCAACGGGAGAGAAAATTGTGATCGATTTCTGCAGAAACTTGAAGAATTCTTGAAGGTTTGAACTTGGAACTTGATTCTTGGCTTCAAAGGGTAGAATTGGAAGTTTTGGAGGTAAGTTTTCCAAGTTCTAGTTTATGTGTTCTTGATGAGTTTTGTAGAACTCAAAAACTGCAATTACAGTTATGATTATGTGTTTAAATTGATGTAATACTTCCATTAAGTCATGCTAATAATAAGGGCTAAATTCAAGATAATGGAAGTAGATTGTTATTTTTGAGGAATTTGAAGTTTTGGGGTTGTTAGAACTAAGAACCCTAATTCTTCATATGATTGATTGAGTGGGTTTTGATGGTTGAAAACCTTGTTAAAATGTAAGGTTTTAGCCTAGGAATAAACCCCAAACGGTTAAGAACAGCATTAAAGACTTAATGGGTCAAAACTGCAAGCTACAGTGCACAAATCGCGACTGCCCAGGAGGCTGCACTGGCGTAGGGCGCGGTGCGCCTCCAAGGCAGGGGGTCAGAAATGCTATTTTTCGTTTGGCTTGTCCGTTTTACCTCAAACTTGAACCGTAGGCTCGTTATGGTCTGAAAAGTTTGGGAAAATTTTTATAATGAGTTTTCGACCCCTCGGGGGCACTGTAGATCGATTCGAATGCCTCGGTGAATAGTAAAATTCATAAAAAGATAGTAAACGGAAAGTTTATTATTTAGATATTGTTTATAATGATATTGTAATGAACTCTATTGCATTAGAGTAAATTAAAATGGTTGTTAACCTATAATCATTTTGAAAATAAATGGAATTATAGGTACGGGACAAAGCCTTACGGAATACATTGGAAGGCAAGGAACGACGAACGCTAGTTGTAGCAATCACCAAGGTGAGTAATCTCACTGTTATCCGATGTGATATGTGTTAAAAGAGCAGCTGCAGATGGAAATGATTTTGGGGACAAATTCTAACAGATTATATGATTCGATATATGACAATACCAGATAAGCCGTGAGTCTAATATATACAAGAACGGAGCTGTGAGTCAACCTTAATGACATGACAATACCAGATAAGCCGTGAGTCTATTATAGACAAGAACGGAGCTGTGAGTCAGTCAATATCAATGGTACGACAATACCAGATAAGTCGTGAGTCTATAATAGACAAGAACGGAGCTGTGAGTCAAACATATATAAGACAATACCGGGTAAGCCGTGAGTCGTTGCGATGACAAGAACGGAGCCGTGAGTCTACGCAAAAGCGGGATAAATCTGTGAGCCATATATGATTTTGTATTGCATGATAATGCATATTTGACTTTGTATAGAGAATTTTATTCTAATACATGTTATACTTGATTTGATTACTCATTGGGCTTTATAGCTCACGGTTTTATTGATATGTCCCTGCAGGTGAGCGTGATCCCGCCAAGGGAAAAGATAAAGTCCGTGACTGAGGACATAGTATTTGAAGTGACGACCCGGCTTGAAGAATGTATAATATTTTATGTATTATACTTCGTGATACGCTTGTACTCGTATTGTATTAACTAATACCCCTACTTACGGTTGGTTTGTAAAATATTTGGTTTGAAAAATAAAAAAAATTTTGGGGTGTTTTTGTTAATAAGTCGGGTGTTACAAGTTGGTATCAGAGCCGTGGTTTAAGTGAACTAGGTGTCTTAGACTAGATTCCTGGACTTAAACCTTGAGAGAAGAACAGATAAATGGACTGTTAGATATATATAAGTTTGTTATTATATATGTAATCTAACGGTTTGCTGAAATTTTGAAGTATGAGAAATACACGAAGTAATCCCACTGGTGCAAATTCGCGTGGAACTGCAAGAAGTGGACCAGCTCGGTCACGCGGCTCTGTGGGACGAAGAGCGAGAGCACCAGCTAGGGAACCGATGGGTGAAAATCCACCTGATATACGAGCTATTGTGGAAGAAGTGGTTAGGCAAATGATGCCTACGCTAACGAATAACCCCAACCCGAGTGGCAATCCTAACCCGAGTGCCAATCCTAATCCTAGTGAAGAGGCTGCAAAAAGTATTCATGATAGGCAGCCGGAAGATGAAAGCCAGGGAGAAAGTCGTGCCCGGGCAATAAAAGAAACTCAAGGTGGGGAAGACTCTACAAAGAAAGTTGGGTGTACTTACAAAGCCTTCCTTGGTTGTAAACCAAAGGAATTTTCGGGGACAGATGATCCAGTTAAAGCTATGGAATGGATTATGCATATTGAGAAACTATTTCGAGTCAGCAAATGTGCTAATAATGACAAGGTAGAATTTGCCACAAATCAACTTACAAGCAATGCACTACATTGGTGGCAAATTTACTACAAATCATTGGATCTTGATTCATCTCAATCGATACCTTGGGAGCAGTTCAAGATTAAGTTCAATGAAGAATATTGTTCTAAAGTAGCGATAAAACAATTGGAGGATGAATTCCTACACATGGAACAGGGTTCCCGATCTGTTCAAGAATATACTCTTAGCTTTCTGGAGAAAGCCAGATTTGCAGAACATCATATCAATACCGAAAAGAGGAAGATTGATAAGTATGTTTGGGGGCTGACGACCCGAATCAGGGAAATTGTACAACCACTGAAACTGTCCACTTTCCGACAAGTGGTAGATCGAGCCACAGAAAGGGAGACAGAATTAAAGCGACAAGAAGACGAAAAGAAAGCCGTTGAAACAAAAAGGAAGGCGGAAGACCAAGTTTGGACGCCTCAGAAAAAGTCGCAACAAACCGGGTCTAGGGGAAAAGGCCAGAAAGACGAAGGAAAGTGGTGTGAAAATGCAGAAAAAGGCACACGGGCAGTTGTCGCAGTGATACTGGGTCAGTTAGCTGCCGAAATTGTGGAAAAACGGGTCATCCTACACGGGAGTGTCGGGCGGAACGAAGATGCTACCAATGTGGAGCTACTGATCATATTCGTCCGAACTGTCCCCAACTGAAATCTGGAGTATACAGTGAAAGACCCAGAGATGATCAAGTGGGAAAGAAAGAAGAGCCGAAGAACAGGGGACGACCAGTGGCCTCGCAAGCTTTCCAGATGACTGTGGAAGAAGCCCGTGAGAAGACAGATGTGGTGACAGGTATCTTCACTCTTAATTCCATACCTGTATATGTTATTTTTGATCCGGGGGCTACACACTGTTTTGTATCGGAGTCTTTGTTGTCTCGCCTGAATGTACCGTTAACCCCAATGGATGAAAGCTTAGAAGTGGCTATAGCGGATGGTAGATACGTTTGGGTTTCTGAACACTTGGAAGATTGTAAGCTTAAAATCTACGGGACCATTTTCCCTATAGATTTGAAGCCGATGACTACCAACGAATTTGGTGTAATTGTGGGGATGGATTGGTTAGCAACGAACTATGCTAATATGGATTGCAGAAATAAAAACATCACAGTATTATCGCCGGATGGAGAATGGATAAAGATTCAGGGTGAACGACCTCCGTTGAGAATGCCAGTTATCTCCTTTGCTCAAGCCCGAAGTTGTATCAGTAAAGGAGGGATGTCCTATTTGGCTTATGTATCGGTGGCTCAACCGATTAAAGTGGGGGAAGCGAATGTGAATGTGGTGAACGAGTTCCCAGATGTGTTTCCATACGAACTTCCAGGGTTGCCACCAGATCAACAGGTTGAGTTCACGATTGAACTGGTTCCGGGAGCTGCACCTGTTGCCCGAGCTCCATACCGTTTTGCACCTTCAGAGATGGTGAAACTGCGAAAGCAACTGGAAGAACTGCTAGACAGGGGTTTCATTAGACCGAGTACATCGCCTTGGGGAGCCCCAATCTTGTTTGTTAAGAAGAAAGATGGGTCGATGCGCATGTGTATTGACTATCGGGAATTAAACAAGATCACAGTGAAGAACAAATATCCGCAACCCAGAATAGATGACCTGTTTGACCAACTACAGGGAGCATCTTATTTTTCTAAGATTGACCTGAGGTCGGGTTACCATCAACTGAAGATTCGAGAATCTGACGTTCCAAAGACAGCTTTTCGCACACGATACGGTCATTATGAGTTTTTGGTGATGCCTTTCGGATTAACCAATGCTCCAGCAGTATTCATGGATCTTATGAACCGGGTGTGTCGACCGTTCCTTGATACCTCGGTGATTGTATTTATAGATGATATCTTGGTGTATTCGCGAAGCCAAGCTGAACATGAAGTACATCTGCGACAAGTATTGGAGTTGCTTCGCCGAGAAAAGTTGTATGCAAAATTCTCCAAGTGTGAATTCTGGTTAAGAGAAGTCCAATTTCTTGGCCATGTAATCAATGCTGAAGGGGTGAAAGTAGATCCAGCAAAGGTTGAAGCCGTGATGAAATGGGAACCGCCTAGAAGTCCCACTGAGGTACGAAGTTTTCTTGGTTTGGCAGACTATTACAGAAGATTTGTCGAGAATTTCTCCTCGATAGCTACCCCGTTGACCAAGTTGACTAAGAAAGGTGAAAAGTTCACGTGGGCTGAAAAGCAGCAAGAAGCGTTTCAGAAGTTGAAACAAGCTTTATGTGAAGCACCGGTGTTAGCACTACCACAAAGCGGAGAAGAGTATGTGATCTACAGCGATGCTTCTAGAGTCGGACTTGGGTGTGTTCTAATGCAGAAAGGTTGGGTCATAGCCTATGCGTCCCGCCAATTAAAAGATGCTAAGAAGAAGTATCCAGTTCATGATCTGGAATTAGCTGCGGTGGTTCTAGCATTGAAGTTGTGGAGGCACTATTTATACGGTGTGAAATTTGTCATCTATACGGACCACAAAAGTCTGAAGTACCTATTCGATCAAAAAGAACTTAACATGAGACAGCAAAGGTGGATGGACCTACTTAAAGACTTTGACTGTGAAATTCAGTACCACCCTGGTAAGGCGAACGTGGTGGCAGATGCTCTAAGCAGAAAAGAAGCTCCTTTGAAAGTTACATCCGCGTGTTTGGGTGTAGCAAGCCGGTTACCAGAATTGATTCGTTCGGCACAGGAAGAGGCGTGTAAGCCGGAGAATGTAAAAAGCGAAAGAATGGTTGGATATTTGAAGCATCTGGAAGAAAATGCTCAGAAATTGAAGACATTCAGAGGCCGTATATGGGTCCTGAAACAAGGAGAAGCGCGGAATTTGCTTCTAGAAGATGGCCATTTTAGTCGATATGCAGTTCATCCGGGCAGTACCAAGATGTATCGGACGTTAAAACCGATGTATTGGTGGCCTGGAATGAAGAGGGACATTGGAAGATATGTGGAAAGATGTTTGACGTGTCTGCAAGTTAAGTCAAACCATCAGAAACCGTACGGGGAAATACAACCATTGCCGGTTCCAGAGAAGAAGTGGGATCACATTACTATGGATTTTGTAACAAAGTTGCCGCGGACACCGCAAGGTTATGATTCTATATGGGTGATTGTGGATCTATTGACCAAATCGGCACAGTTCATACCATATAAAGAAAAGTACAGGGTAGATCAGCTAGCGAAAATCTACATAGATGAGGTGATTTGTCGGCATGGATTTCCAGCATCGATTGTATCTGACCGAGATAGTAGATTTACTTCCCATTTTTGGCAAAGTCTACAAAAGCAACTGGGTACGAAAGTACTTATGAGTACGGCATACCACCCGCAGACTGATGGCCAAAGTGAAAGAACCATTCAGACTTTGGAAGATATGTTGAGAACTTGTGTCATAGATTTCGGTGGAAGCTGGGAAGATCATTTGCCTTTGGTAGAATTCGCGTACAATAACAGCTATCATTCCAGTATTCAGATGGCCCCGTATGAGGCATTGTATGGAGCACCGTGTCGTACTCCGACTTGCTGGACTGAAGTTGGGGAAAAGCCGTTGGCTGGACCCGAAATTGTAGCACAGACGGAAGAAAAGATCAAACTGATACGAGAAAATTTGAAGGTAGCTCACAATCGACAGAAACAGTATGCGGACAAACGGGTGAAACCAATAGAATTCCAAGTAGGGGACATGGTAATGCTCAAAGTATCCCCTTGGAAAGGCCTAATTCGTTTTGGGAAGAAAGGAAAGTTGAGTCCTCGTTTCATAGGACCTTTCCGTATATCCCAAAGAGTTGGAGCCGTGGTGTATAGATTGGAGTTACCTGATGAACTTCAGGGTATACATGATGTATTTCATGTGTCTCATTTGAGGAAAACTTTGTTTGATGAGTCTCAACATGTACCTCTTGCTGAAATTGAGGTAGATGAAAAGTTGAGATATCCGGAACAACCCGAGAGGGTGTTAGACCGCAAGGTAAGACAACTGCGAAATAAGAAGATCAGCATGGTGAAAGTACTTTGGCGTCATCACAAAGGTTCCGACATGACGTGGGAGACCGAAAGTGAGATGAGGGAGACATACCCTCAACTTTTTGTATGATTTCGGGGACGAAATCTATTAAAGGATGGGAGAATTTGTAACGCCAAAAACATGTTTATTATGTAATTATGAAAAAAAAGGCAAATTGGTCATTTTACCTTAGAAGGGTAATTTGGTCTTTTGGACAGAAAAGGATTTATTTTGTAATAATATTTTGAGTCTTGGACTTAAAATGTTATAAAAATCTGATTTTGTCATAAATATGTGTAAAATGTGGCAAAAGTTCAAGAATTACAACTCTAGGGACTAAACTGTAATTTCTGGAAGCATAAAAGCTTGGAAGCTTCTCCCATTTTGTGCAGAAAATTAGTGAGCAACGGGAGAGAAAATTGTGATCGATTTCTGCAGAAACTTGAAGAATTCTTGAAGGTTTGAACTTGGAACTTGATTCTTGGCTTCAAAGGGTAGAATTGGAAGTTTTGGAAGTAAGTTTTCCAAGTTCTAGTTTATGTGTTCTTGATGAGTTTTGTAGAACTCAAAAACTGCAATTACAGTTATGATTATGTGTTTAAATTGATGTAATACTTCCATTAAGTCATGCTAATAAGGGCTAAATTCAAGATAATGGAAGTAGATTGTTATTTTTGTGGAATTTGAAGTTTTGGGGTTGTTAGAACTAAGAACCCTAATTCTTCATATGATTGATTGAGTGGGTTTTGATGGTTGAAAACCTTGTTAAAATGTAAGGTTTTAGCCTAGGAATAAACCCCAAACGGTTAAGAACAGCATTAAGTGTGACATCCGCCTAAAATGGATTCGGGTCAACCCAACCCAATTGGGAAATTTAATAAACCCTACTCAAGATTTACTTGACGCTAATAGGATCAAAACCTATACAATACGATATAAATTGACGTTAATAGCAAAATAGCATAGTATAACGTTATAACTATAATCAAATTAAATTATGATACCATATTAAAATCAAATCAAAGTATGATACTCTAATTAAATTAAAAGAGTCAAACTTGAATACTATAATTAAACTTCAAATCAAAGTAGATTGTTATAATCAAATAATAACCTATTTTTTTATAAAACTCTATTTTTATAAACTCTACATTAAATTTTATAAAATTCTTATATTAATTAGTGTATTACATAGAGATGCTTGTACTAGTGGGAAATTATGAAGACCACCTAAAGTCAAAAGTTATTCCCATGGTCTCCCACTCACACCTCTCATCATCTTTCCTTTCATTTTTCTCCCCACACATTATTCTCATCACCACTCAAACCCTCTCTATCCTTTCTCTCCCTCTCAATCTCGAAATTCATCTAAGAAATATCAATTTTCCAGCCAAGAACAAGCTCTCATACTCAAATCTTCATCCCTATTGAAGCATTCATCAAGGTATGTTGTTAAAAAGTTCCAAATTCATACATGAAACAAATTAAATCCACCAAAATATCTAAAACTCATTTTATGCATAAACCTGATTTTTCTAAGACTCTCATAAATAAAATAAGAAGTTCTGGAAATTTTCAGAAAATAACTTATTTTTATTGAATTACTATAATTATTGCAATAAAATATGGCAATAATTCACATAAAATACTTTTTGCAGTCAATAAATTCTGGGAATATTTTGGAACAACCCCTATATTGAGTAAAGTGGATTTATAAAGTTTCATGCATTTATATTACTGTTTGATGCTTATTTGGTATTTTATTTTGTTGTAGATAAATAAATTGCAAAATATAGTTATGTATGTTAAAAACTAGATTTTATATTTTTCGCACCTTATTAACATATTATAGACTCCATGAAAAACTTTACAAATTTTTGTAATAAGGTTTGCTTATTGTTCCTGATTTAATGATTATTTAATGGTTTAAATAGATAATAAATAGCTACATATGTCCAAAAATTATAAAACCTTATCAGAATATCATATATAACATGTTAATCATAAATAAAAAGTCTAATGAATTTCTCTTAATATTTGCCTATTATTTATGATTTTAGTGATTAGTTAATAATGAAAAACATAAGAAATACTTCCCTTAGTCCAAAATATCCAACATATTTACAGTAGGCGCAATATAATGTTAGCAAACTATGGTTAATTTTCCAGAATTTTTGGGAATCATTTATTATTTTTCCCGAATTTTGTTGTGGTTTAATTATTAAAATACTAAATAAATACTAAAGCAGTTAAGAAAAATATGAACATTTTACAGTAATTACCATTTTATTAAATAATGATTTTCTGAAAATTTCAGAATGTTTTATTACTGTTTAGTATTTAAAACCATTTTCCTAAATATCTAAGCATGTAAAAATGCATTTTTAATGATTATTTCATATAAATAATTGTTTATAATATATAAAATCTGTAAATACTTATAATTTGACTAGTTATTATTTTAATAAGAAATTATTAAAATCTTGTCTAAAGTGAAAATATAAATTAAATAAGCAAAGTAATTAATTCAATTTAAAATTCATTTAACATATAAATACATTAATATTCAAAACAAAATTTGGATAATTGTTAATTCATCTAATATAAGAATATGTGTCTAATTATTCTTATTAATACTATATTCCCATTTATCGATTCCTAAACCAAAACTATTAATTATAATAGGTTCCACGTCGTTTTGACCCGAGCCGTCAATCGTACAACACGCGTATTCCGTTTGGACTAATGTGAGTATTCTACCCCATATTTTATAATTTTCAATACTTTTGGGGTGTATCATGTGGTTTTAATATGTTCCAACTTCATTTTATTATTTTTTCACCATTGAGACATTGTTGGGACATTTATACGTGAATCATTATTTGTATAATTATTGTTTGTTTACGCTACATGTACTTGTAGTGCATTACTGTGACACCCCATTTCTACTGTTTGCAAATACTATGGTTTTTCATAAAATTTCATGAATACGAAAATATGGTTTATCAAAAATCGATTATTTACAAATTTAAAACTGTGGGTGTACAAATCTATATCAAAACTAACCATAGTAAGCAAGAAAGGATTAAACCTTTAGTCCAAGATAGGAGCTAGCTCGGGCTCCACTCCAGCTTTACTCCAACCAATTATACTTTAGAATTTTAACCTGGAATACATGGCATAAAAATAGAATACGTAAGACAATAATGTCTCGTGAGTTACATGAGTTTTAGACTCAAACCGTTAACTTATTTCTTCCAGCTTTTTATAAAATTTGTAACATACAACTTCTGTCAAAACTTTATGGTAATAACATACTATAACTTTTTATTTCTCGAAATCGTTTCATACCATGCTTACAAAATAATACCTTTCAAAACGTGTAGTAGTAATATACTATAATTCTTTTACTTCCAAAATCATTTCAAAACATGCTTTACAAAAATAACTTTTTTCTTACTTTCTTTGACTGGTTTTATAAGCTTGCTGGATTTTTATACTTAGGGCATTAATCACCATAAGTGATACCCCAAGTCTCTATGGCTAGAAAGAACGGATCAATCCTCACCATAGAAGTGCTGAGGCAATCTACTTCGCGATGGGGCTTGCCCCCAGTAGATCCCTTACCTAACCCGGGAAGGTTGGAACATAGTTCCCTTACTAACGCTGCTTGCTACAATTACCAGTCATACAAAACATTTTCTACTTGCTTGAATATTACATACATACATATAACTTATGGCTAAGCGCCAAACTTCATTACTTTCTGTCTTTATGGCTAGATGCCAAATTTATAACTTTCCAAACATATTGTGACTATATGCCCTTACATACTTGAAAACATATAAAGTTTGTAACCAAAACATACTTCTTAAATATTTTATGGCTATATGCCTATCCATACTTTCAAACATGTATAACTTGTATTAAACATGTACTTTCACATATTTGGTTCATAGACCAAAACTTACTTTCACATAATTGACTCACAATCCAATATATACTTTCACTTAATTTGACTTATAGTTCAAAACATAGCTTCAATTATAGCATTATACTTTCACAAATAAGTTGGAAATAAAACTCTTGCATATAATTTCACATATAAGATTTTATAAGAAATCTTAAAAATACTTACTTGCCATGTATCCCAAAATGGGTAAAAATACTACATGTACTCACCTGATACGTAAAAGTAGGTCGCACACACAAGCATGTGATACTCAAGAACTCTTCTTCTTTCCCGAACCTACATTCCACATGGGACTGCTTAGAACGAATTAACGTTTACATTTATTACTTATAATTATATAAGTATACATGTATTTTCCCGATACTCGACACGTACCGTGTTCCACTATACCCTTCCCTTTGCTTTAAAAATACATCATTAAGGTTATTAATTATCTTTAATAAGTTTGTAAAGGTCCCGACATTCGTTACTAAATTCTAAACCCACAACCAAGGTTAAAACCACAAAAACAAAGGTTTGACAGCAATGCTGATTTTTTTGTCCCACAACCGGATTTGCAACAGATGACCAAGGAAAACTCAGATATTAAACTTAATAAAAATCATGTTGAAACTAGACCCAATGATAAGGTCACAGGGCCTGACCTCATGTCATTTTCATTTTCCATTTGCAAATGAAAAATCCACCATGTCACCACAGATTACAAAAACAGTTACATGACCTACCCTCAAAGATATTAACCAATAATGATAATCAGAAGGCCCTGGGTTCTGAAATTCGGTGTGAACAAACTAGACACATATACTGAACTTTTCCCACTGGCCTTGCCCTTAAATGATTCTCCTACTATCAGTTATGAATTTTACAAATCAGAAGTCACTGCACAGTGTACCCCTGGACCAGACAGTGAAGATTGCAACTTTCACATAACTTAAGGTCCGCGTTAGTCCAAGAGCTTCTGGATGAAGAAACTAGACTCAGATACCATTCTAGGGATATAGAGATCATCCAGAATGGACACTCACACGATTTTATATGAATTATCAAAAACAGAACCAAAACAGTAGAAACAAAAACATAGCTCAATGGTAAACATTACCTACAGTTCAGCGAATTAAAACCACTGCAGAATTGTGTACGCTACACCAATGAAGATCTCCACCGTTCAGATTTAAGAACTATGTGTTAGGAAGCTACGATCCAAATTTCATGATGATCCAACGGTTAACGAAGGTGTACTGCATTTTTGTTTCCATGACTGCACACATGATGACGAAAATTAAGTTCTTATTTCCTTGATTCCATTCCACCCTTCTAATTCCCACATACCAATTGGAATCATTAAGAACAATTATATGTGGTTCCTTTCATCCAAAACATCTATTATAACCCATCAATTTCATTGAATTCATAGGTTGAACAAAACCCCAATTTCTAGGGTTCTTGAGCTCCAAACTCATTTCCATGGATTCAACCACAATTGTGGTTGGAAATTCGTTTCTTGTTGATTTGAGCTAGATAGAGTGTATGAATTCGTTATAGTAGCTTCATACACAATTTCAGCTTGATGATTATCCACCACAACTTGAAACCATTAGCTTGGATCTTAGAAATCTTACCTTGGAAGCTTGGAATCACTAATTCCAAGTGTAACTCTTCAATTCCCGCTTCAATTCCTCGCTCCCCTTCTTGAACTCAAGCTCTCGATTTCTTCCAGAGAATTCCCAGGAGTTCTCCCCTAAATTATGACCATTATGATATATTTTCTCCTATATATATTTTTCACACTTTGCCAAATGACAAAACAGCCCCTAGACTTCAATTCTTCATGTTTTTAACACTAGAACCCAACTTTTATTACATCAAGTTCTACTTCTCACACTTTCACCCCAAACACTAAAATACTTTATATCAAAGTCCAAAACATGGTAAAAGACTAATTTACCCACTAGTTTCAAGGAATGTCACTTTGGTCCCTCTAGTTCCATTCTTTTTACAAAAACTGTCCCAAATCTCAAAATTCTTCTTTTTAAGTTTATATCATTACATATTATCCCAAAAATCATATTTTTATTACTTAAAAGTCATTTTGATGTCAAATGACCATTTTACCCTTTTTTCACCAATTTTCTCCAACTCTTGGAAATTTTCTACAATTCCCAATAAATTAATTTAAAACTTTCAAAATATTTTAATCTTTCCCCTAATTATTTTATCGAATATAAATTCAAGATTTTTGGGTCGTTACAACTACCTCCCCCTTATTGGGATTCCGTCCTCGGAATCATCATACGACTATTAATTTAAGGAATCACTTCTCCCTTCTCCTTTTCAAAGGCCCTCGGCCTAAGTTTGGTTTTTAGTAAATATTTCCTTTTATCAAGCCATACTCACATTCTTTATTCTTTTATCTTTTTACTATTTTCTTCCTTAGTTGGTTATGATTTTTTTTTTAATCAACCTTTGGAGGTTTCTACTTTCAATTTCTCATAAGATGTCTCATAGTTCAGCTTCGTTTCCTCAAGAATCTATTTATCTCATGTTCTAATTATATCTCTTTTTACCTCATTTTATTCATACATAAAGCTTTTAGTAGAGCTTATTTTACAAAGTGATTTCATACTTTCATATTCTTATCAAAAATAGCAGCTTACTTGGTAATTCTTCTCATATGTTTACCAAAAATTCATGAGATTATATTAATCATATTCTTTACGTATAAAACTTTTTCCCAGATACAATTTGGTAAAGTTTGTATTTATACAAATTTATAAATACTCAATATCTTTCTTTTAAAACAATATTTCGTCCTTTGCTGGACATTTCACTTAAGCATAACTTCATTACGTATTCATTCTTATTTTTTTTTATATCTTTGCTCATGCGTTATTACATAGGTAGTTTTTTTTTTTTTTTATCCTCACTTTTCTGTTTGGGACAAAATATGTCGAATTAGCTTATCTTTCACAAAAGTCTGCATATCTCGTTATAAAAGTGTTGAAGCGACGTACCGCTTTTTTTTTTTTTTTTTTTTTTTAATAATTAGACATCATTAGTTTCCTTTATATGTATAATACACAATATTTGACCTTGTAAACTTGTACAGTTTTACTATTGAAGTTGATCTATTATTTCAGTCAACTTCCTTCTTTTCTACTCTTGTCATCTATATTACTAATTATAAACTTTTTTTTTTACTCCCCATTAGCTTATATACGTTCGCAATCCATTACTATATTTTCCACCTTCATTCTTAATTCACACTTTTCAGAAAAATCATTTTTCACATACTTCTTACTCATTTTCTGTACATTATATGTATTACCTTCTTTAATACTTGTCTAATTTCATTCCTTATTATTTATGAGATTTCACCCTCATTTACTCATCATACTTATTAGAATCATTTCTATTGCACTTTTCATCTTCTTGGGTACCCTGCGTATCATTCCCATTTTATTAAGATGTTAGAACTAATTACACAACTAAAAACATTATATGTGATAAATCATATATAAACTCTTTCTAGCATTATCTAATTCCATTCCAAGGAATTAAGTGTGACTCTTAAAGCATAATAGTCATTTTGGACATTTTTGCCCTTTTGTCCCATTTTGACAATTTAATCCAAAATTCATGTAAACGTTTGTTTAAGTCAGTATTATATAACCCAACAATATACTAATAGTGTTTAGAACATGTATAAAGCTTCATGGAACCTTTTACACCATTTTTCGTTTCGATTTTTTTTTTGTCCGTTTTCTTATTTAGGCATCCTACTTTGCCTAAATGTGATTTCTTGGGTTTTAACATGTAATTTTAGTAATTTTCTTATCTTAATATGTTTATTAAGCAATATTAATGCTTAGATGTCAAAACATATTCCGTTTCGCTCTTATATTCTACTTTTAACAATTTTGCCGTTAAAATTAATAAAATAAAAATTATTTTTAAACATTACACTTTTTACATATTTTGTTACCAAAACCACCCAACAACACATAAATGTTGATATAAATTCATTCCATACCCATACGGGTTCGTATTTGCTAAAACGGTAACTTTTTAGTTTAATCATTTCCGATTAAGTCAATAAATTAATATCGCATTATGTTTGTGATATTCACAAACTCTTTTACATACTCTTAATCCCCATAAAATCTTCTTTCTTTTATTAATTACTTAACCATAACATTTTATATTCAAGGAAAAATCATAAAACCAATACAAGTTTTCATATGTATTATAACATTTCTAAACTTATTTCATTAAGTTATTTAGACTTCTATTCTGTTCTTTAACACTTCTAATTACTCATAATACATCCCTATATACCAATAATGGTTTTCTTTCAATTCTTTGAGAATTATATTAACATATACATTCATATTCCCAAATGGGACAGAATTTACCGAAACAGAATACCATGTACGAAAAATGACATAACTCACTCTAGGAGAATCGAAACGAATCACCGCTTTTTGATTTAGAAACTAGACATCTGTAGCTTTCTTTTCATGTATGCCACAAAATTTTTGGACCTGTAGATTTGTACAGTTTTACAGTTTAATTTGACATAAAGTTCTGTCAGAATACTTTCTTATTTTCATTCTTATTATTACATAACTTTTCTTGACTCAAACCTTCAATTTACTTGTAGTATAGTTTAATAACATGACAATGAATCATGTTGTTCAAGTCTTGGGGTTATTTCTTAAACTTTCTTTCATTTGACTTAAAACGGCAAATTTAACTAAAATATTGCAATTATAGTCTTTTTACGACTAAATGGTGTTTTATATGATGTTTAACCCAAATAATCGTATCCCCAAATCAATGTTATCATCTTGTGGTGTAAGCAGGTTTCATAAGTCATATTTACTAGCTTCTTGATTACAAATATAAATTCCCAACTATTGTCCCATTTTAGACTTTTACAAATCAATTTTGTCCTTCATTGCTACCTAGCAAACCAACTCTACAAATGTTGATTCTTTGGTGTTTCTAGCTTATTACATATAGTATTTCATAATTCCACGCTCAATTTCAAGATATCTCATACATAGTCCAAGTAATTTCATAGTTGCATTCTAAATTTGACTCTTATAAAAAGTCAAAGCTGTCAAGAACTTAATCACCAATTTTACATGTTTTTAGTCATATTATGATTCTAACTTGACAATAAGATATAACTCATTGTCTCAAATACTTCCTACCATGTGTTTACAAGTTCTTAATTGTATAATATATATTATATGTCATTCCCTAGACATGCCATAAATATTAGCTTACTACTTCTTCTACCAGTTTTCCAGTATTCCTTTGTGGCTTCACTAGGCTCAATACGCATCCTGTGATTATGATAATACGGGCCCATATTACCATAATCACCTACACGTTTTGATCCCGATGCTTCCACTCGGTTTCATTGTTACTGGTATCAGTTAGTTTATTTTACTCATAAATATACTCATACAATTCTACTAACAAACAATGTCTTAATTTCTTAAGACATTATAAAACTAATAAACTCATTCTACACCTTATTTCATAAGTCTAAGCCTAGGAGTGGAACGATCCAATCCTAATTCGCTTAAACTATGGCTCTGATACCAACTTGGGACACCCCATTTCTACTGTTTGCAAATACTATGGTTTTTCATAAAATTTCATGAATACGAAAATATGGTTTATCAAAAATCGATTATTTACAAATTTAAAACTGTGGGTGTACAAATCTATATCAAAACTAACCATAGTAAGCAAGAAAGGATTAAACCTTTAGTCCAAGATAGGAGCTAGCTCGGGCTCCACTCCAGCTTTACTCCAACCAATTATACTTTAGAATTTTAACCTGGAATACATGGCATAAAAATAGAATACGTAAGACAATAATGTCTCGTGAGTTACATGAGTTTTAGACTCAAACCGTTAACTTATTTCTTCCAGCTTTTTATAAAATTTGTAACATACAACTTCTGTCAAAACTTTATGGTAATAACATACTATAACTTTTTATTTCTCGAAATCGTTTCATACCATGCTTACAAAATAATACCTTTCAAAACGTGTAGTAGTAATATACTATAATTCTTTTACTTCCAAAATCATTTCAAAACATGCTTTACAAAAATAACTTTTTTCTTACTTTCTTTGACTGGTTTTATAAGCTTGCTGGATTTTTATACTTAGGGCATTAATCACCATAAGTGATACCCCAAGTCTCTATGGCTAGAAAGAACGGATCAATCCTCACCATAGAAGTGCTGAGGCAATCTACTTCGCGATGGGGCTTGCCCCCAGTAGATCCCTTACCTAACCCGGGAAGGTTGGAACATAGTTCCCTTACTAACGCTGCTTGCTACAATTACCAGTCATACAAAACATTTTCTACTTGCTTGAATATTACATACATACATATAACTTATGGCTAAGCGCCAAACTTCATTACTTTCTGTCTTTATGGCTAGATGCCAAATTTATAACTTTCCAAACATATTGTGACTATATGCCCTTACATACTTGAAAACATATAAAGTTTGTAACCAAAACATACTTCTTAAATATTTTATGGCTATATGCCTATCCATACTTTCAAACATGTATAACTTGTATTAAACATGTACTTTCACATATTTGGTTCATAGACCAAAACTTACTTTCACATAATTGACTCACAATCCAATATATACTTTCACTTAATTTGACTTATAGTTCAAAACATAGCTTCAATTATAGCATTATACTTTCACAAATAAGTTGGAAATAAAACTCTTGCATATAATTTCACATATAAGATTTTATAAGAAATCTTAAAAATACTTACTTGCCATGTATCCCAAAATGGGTAAAAATACTACATGTACTCACCTGATACGTAAAAGTAGGTCGCACACACAAGCATGTGATACTCAAGAACTCTTCTTCTTTCCCGAACCTACATTCCACATGGGACTGCTTAGAACGAATTAACGTTTACATTTATTACTTATAATTATATAAGTATACATGTATTTTCCCGATACTCGACACGTACCGTGTTCCACTATACCCTTCCCTTTGCTTTAAAAATACATCATTAAGGTTATTAATTATCTTTAATAAGTTTGTAAAGGTCCCGACATTCGTTACTAAATTCTAAACCCACAACCAAGGTTAAAACCACAAAAACAAAGGTTTGACAGCAATGCTGATTTTTTTGTCCCACAACCGGATTTGCAACAGATGACCAAGGAAAACTCAGATATTAAACTTAATAAAAATCATGTTGAAACTAGACCCAATGATAAGGTCACAGGGCCTGACCTCAGGTCATTTTCATTTTCCATTTGCAAATGAAAAATCCACCATGTCACCACAGATTACAAAAACAGTTACATGACCTACCCTCAAAGATATTAACCAATAATGATAATCAGAAGGCCCTGGGTTCTGAAATTCGGTGTGAACAAACTAGACACATATACTGAACTTTTCCCACTGTCCTTGCCCTTAAATGATTCTCCTACTATCAGTTATGAATTTTACAAATCAGAAGTCACTGCACAGTGTACCCCTGGACCAGACAGTGAAGATTGCAACTTTCACATAACTTAAGGTCCGCGTTAGTCCAAGAGCTTCTGGATGAAGAAACTAGACTCAGATACCATTCTAGGGATATAGAGATCATCCAGAATGGACACTCACACGATTTTATATGAATTATCAAAAACAGAACCAAAACAGTAGAAACAAAAACATAGCTCAATGGTAAACATTACCTACAGTTCAGCGAATTAAAACCACTGCAGAATTGTGTACGCTACACCAATGAAGATCTCCACCGTTCAGATTTAAGAACTATGTGTTAGGAAGCTACGATCCAAATTTCATGATGATCCAACGGTTAACGAAGGTGTACTGCATTTTTGTTTCCATGACTGCACACATGATGACGAAAATTAAGTTCTTATTTCCTTGATTCCATTCCACCCTTCTAATTCCCACATACCAATTGGAATCATTAAGAACAATTATATGTGGTTCCTTTCATCCAAAACATCTATTATAACCCATCAATTTCATTGAATTCATAGGTTGAACAAAACCCCAATTTCTAGGGTTCTTGAGCTCCAAACTCATTTCCATGGATTCAACCACAATTGTGGTTGGAAATTCGTTTCTTGTTGATTTGAGCTAGATAGAGTGTATGAATTCGTTATAGTAGCTTCATACACAATTTCAGCTTGATGATTATCCACCACAACTTGAAACCATTAGCTTGGATCTTAGAAATCTTACCTTGGAAGCTTGGAATCACTAATTCCAAGTGTAACTCTTCAATTCCCGCTTCAATTCCTCGCTCCCCTTCTTGAACTCAAGCTCTCGATTTCTTCCAGAGAATTCCCAGGAGTTCTCCCCTAAATTATGACCATTATGATATATTTTCTCCTATATATATTTTTCACACTTTGCCAAATGACAAAACAGCCCCTAGACTTCAATTCTTCATGTTTTTAACACTAGAACCCAACTTTTATTACATCAAGTTCTACTTCTCACACTTTCACCCCAAACACTAAAATACTTTATATCAAAGTCCAAAACATGGTAAAAGACTAATTTACCCACTAGTTTCAAGGAATGTCACTTTGGTCCCTCTAGTTCCATTCTTTTTACAAAAACTGTCCCAAATCTCAAAATTCTTCTTTTTAAGTTTATATCATTACATATTATCCCAAAAATCATATTTTTATTACTTAAAAGTCATTTTGATGTCAAATGACCATTTTACCCTTTTTTCACCAATTTTCTCCAACTCTTGGAAATTTTCTACAATTCCCAATAAATTAATTTAAAACTTTCAAAATATTTTAATCTTTCCCCTAATTATTTTATCGAATATAAATTCAAGATTTTTGGGTCGTTACAATTACCATTTTTAGTCTAATCTTCATGACTATGCCCGTATTCTTGAGGTACGTTATGGACAATAATAGCGCTATTGGGTTGACCACCCCGCCTTGGGACGCTAAGGTGATTGATTGCACGTGGTTGAGTGTGTATGATGATTAGATGCTCCATCCTATATATATACTTATATGTATATATAGGGTGAGGACTTATTGTTGTTGTTATCATTTGTTAATCAATTTTTGATTTATAAATTGTTATCTCAATAACACTTGTTTGCCAACTTCAAAAGAAAACAAATTTCAAATTATTCAAACTCACAATTTTCGTTAATAAAACTAGATTACTCACCAACTCTCGTAGTTGACCTGTTTTTACCCATGATGCAGATTTGAAGAATGAAGTTGATGAAAAGTAGGGTGTACCTTAGAAACCCACAATACTATTTAAATTTCATGTAATAAATGTTGTTGTATTTGGATTTGTATTTGTATGTTGTGGATTTTGTTTGCACACTTAGTACTTAATTGAATCTAATCATATTATAACATAGTTGTCATGAGACTTTGAACAATATATCACGCCTTGATCGATTCCGCCAAGGATCGGGGTGTGACATTAAGGACTTAATGGGTCAAAACTGCAAGCTACAGTGCACAAATCGCGACTGCCCAGGAGGCTGCACTGGCGCAGGGCGCGGCGCGCCCTATTCTAGTCGCGGTGCGCCTCCAAGGCAGGGGGTCAGAAATGCTATTTTTCGTTTGGCTTGACCGTTTTACCTCAAACTTGAACCGTAGGCTCGTTATGGTCTGAAAAGTTTGGGAAAATTTTTATAATGAGTTTTCGACCCCTCGGGGGCACTGTAGATCGATTCGAATGCCTCAGTGAATAGTAAAATTCATAAAAAGATAGTAAACGGAAAGTTTATTATTTAGATATTGTTTATAATGATATTATATTGAACTCTATTGCATTAGAGTCAATTAAAATGGTTGTTAACCTATAATCATTTTGAAAATAAATGGAATTATAGGTACGGGACAAAGCCTTACGGAATATATTGGAAGGCAAGGAACGACGAACGCTGGTTATAGCAATCACCAAGGTGAGTAATCTCACTGTTATCCGATGTGATATGTGTTAAAAGAGCAGCTGCAGATGGAAATGATTTTGGGGACAAATTCTAACAGATTATATGATTCGATATATGACAATACCAGATAAGCCGTGAGTCTAATATAGACAAGAACGGAGCTGTGAGTCAACCTTAATGACATGACAATACCAGATAAGCCGTGAGTCTGTTATAGACAAGAACAGAGCTGTGAGTCAGTCAATATCAATGGTACGACAATACCAGATAAGCCGTGAGTCTATAATAGACAAGAACGGAGCTGTGAGTCAAACCTATATAAGACAATACCGGGTAAGCCGTGAGTCGTTGCGATGACAAGAACGGAGCCGTGAGTCTAGGCAAAAGCGGGATAAATCCGTGAGCCATATATGATTTTGTATTGCATGATAATGCATATTTGACTTTGTATAGAGAATTTTATTCTTATACATGTTATACTTGATTTGATTACTCATTGGGATTTATAGCTCACGGTTTTATTGATATGTCCCTGCAGGTGAGCGTGATCCCGCCAACGGAAAAGATAAAGTCCGTGACTGAGGACTTAGTATTTGAAGTGACGACCCGGCTTGAAGAATGTATAATATTTTATGTATTGTACTACGTGATACGCTTGTACTCGTATTGTATTAACTAATACCCCTACTTACGGTTGGTTGTAAAATATTTGGTTTGAAAAATAAAAAAAAATTTGGGGGGTTTTTGTAAATAAGTCGGGTGTTACACAAGATCATTGATGGCAGTTTTGTAATTCCTGTTTTTTTCAATGGTACATTTGACTATTTAAAATAGGTATAGAAATACCAATCAAATCCTAGTAAATAGGAAACACCCAATTTTCCCCCAATTTACACAAAACATGCTTCTCTCTCTATTAACTCTCTCGATCTCTCTTTCTCTCACATCCTCCTCCCTCTCTCGCCGTCTGCTCTCTTCTTCGTTTCTTAGGTTTCACATCGGCGTCTGTTCTTCTTCTTCGTTTTGAATTCTCAGAAAAAAAGGGTTTTCATCTTTTGGTTTCAACATCGATGATACTTGTGTGCTATAGTTGATAGTATAAATCTCGAGACCACTATTAAAGAATCGAGCCTCAATCAGGGAAGGCGGCGCTGGTGGACGTCGGCGGGGAAGCGTCGGCCAGAGAAGCAAGGTCGTCGTCGGATCAATGGTCGAAGATTGGAGTTTCAATTTGTAGGTTGTGATTTCTTTTCTGGTCTCCGCCTCCTATAGCATTTGATGCAATTTATTTTCTGCGGTTATGGATCTCCACAGGTACGCTATTTTTTCCGGGTTTCAGATCTCCACACCCGCTGATATCTCGATATCATTTTTGCATTTAAAAGGGATTACACAATCGATTTCTGATAAATGATTTCTAATTCCCTGATGCGGAACATGAACCATAATCGCCTCCTATCATTCCCAAGCTCTGATTGTTTTCCTAATATTGTGATGACAATTAAACTTTTTCTGCGATTGTTTTGATGTACAAATGATTTCTCCAAGCTGCGGTTGTTTTGCAAATGCAACTTCCTGTACCGAGGATGTTCTGCAGATGCAACTTCCTGTACAGAGGCAACTTCATGAACAATTAGAGGTAAGATCTCGATTAGTCTGCATCTTAATTTCAATATATTTTGTTAATTGAATTATGTTTTATAATTCTTTTAAAGTTGTTCTGCAATTGTTTTCCTTTATTGAACGTATTGGTAATGTTGATTCTGTTATCACAGAAATTGGGGTATGTTTTGTTAATTGAATTATGTTTTATAATTCTTTTAAAGTTGTTTTTTTAAGATGCATGCCAAGTGTATGATATAATGCCTCAATGAGGTTTCACATCACTAGATCATGCATCAAGAACCCGTATGTGCATATATGCATACATGTATATGCATATGTGTACATATATGTATATGCATATGTGCATATGTGCATGTAAGTGCATATGTGCATATGTGCATATATGTATATGCATATGTGCATATATGTATATGTATATGTATATGTTATGCTTGTTTCTTGGTATCATTTCCAAAAATCATTTACAGAAAGCTTCAAAGCATGCATATGTGTATATATGTATATGCATATGTGCATATGTGCATGTAAGTGCATATGTGCATATGTGCATATATGTATATGCATATGTGCATATATGTATATGCATATGTGCATATATCTACGTGCATATGAGCATGTAAGTGCATATGTGCATATGTGCATGTAAGTGCATATGTGCATATGTGCATATATGTATATGCATATACGCATATATGTATGTGCATATGTGCATGTAAGTGCATATGTGCATATATGTATATGCATTTGTGCATATATATATATATATATATATATATATATATATATATATATATATATATATATATATATATATATATATATATATATATATATATATATATATACAAATGTGCATATCTGCATATATGTATAAATATAAGCATTTTTATACATATGTCAATGTATGTATGTATACGAGCGGAAGGGAGCCGCGCGTTGCTGCGGTTAAGGAAGTCAACAAATTAAAACTAAAGGGATCAAAACTGTAATAATGTTAAACTGGCAAACAAAACTATAGGGACCAAAATTGTAATTAATAAACATTAAAACTATAGGGACTAAAACTATAAATATACAAATTAAAACTACAGGGGTAAAATTATAATAAACTAAGGTGGTACTGTTCATTCAAGGCAACAATTATATATATATATATATATATATATATATATATATATATATATATATATATATATATATATATATATATATATATATATATATATATAATATGTGCATTTTGTGTGTCTGCCCATGCTCACATGTGCATATGTACGTATGTGGACATACATATGCATTTTTATGAAACTTTTTCAACATGCATTTTTATCCATTTTTATTAAAAAATTTGTAGATTTTGAGGACTTGCCGAGTAATTCGAAGAAGTGAAGATAAACCGAAGACTATATGACAATTAAGGATGAACAAATGAAGATATTTATGATTTTTTGTGGTATTGCTTTGTTTTTTATTTTATGGTTATATCGTATAAAATGAATGTATGTTATTTTTATTTTGTTTTTTAATAAAATGGTTTTGCTTATGTTTCGTGTTCCAATATTTTTGTGAATTTTATTTATTTTTATACTTTATGGTTGTATGACATCCGAACATTATGAAATATGGATATTTTGTTTGTTTTTTATGAAAAATTATCGAATGTGCATATATATACATTTTTGGATATATAATGCAAAACGTAAATATGCATATACGCATTTGGGTAAAAATTTGTCATATCATAAATCTGATTATAAAAGTCAAATCGAAAATCCAGTTTTTTTAAAAAAAATAAAATTCTGATTTTTATAAAATTAAAATTCTATTTTTTTAATATTTTAAAAATCTATTTATATATATTTCGAAATTTCCTTATTTTTAAATTTAAATATTTCATTTTTAGTAGCCTTAATTTTAGGAGATGGTTATTGTTGTTCCCAAAAATAAAAAATTCAGAATTAAATAACATTTGTTAAATGACTAGCATGCCCTTTTATGATTCAACCAATCAGAAAGAGTTCTCTGGTTCTCATGAAAAAAAAGGTTCTCATTTGATCCTGACCCTATATATATATATATATATATATATATATATATATATATATATATATATATATATATATATATATATATATATATATATATAAGCATATATATATATATATATATATATATATATATATATATATATATATATATATATATATATATGCTAGTCGTGAACCCGCGCAATGCAGCGGGACACAAATTGTTAAGGGGGTATCATACAGTTTGGTTCGATGTTTCGCAAAACACAAACGGAAATTATAGATGAGTATATCCTAAGTTAATCAGAGAGTGCACCAATAAAATTGTGTTGCTGAACCCGCGCAATGCGGCGGGACACAAATTGTTAAGGGGGTATCATACAGTTTGGTTCGATGTTTCGCAAAACACAAACGGAAATTATAGATGAGTATATCCTAAGTGAATCAGAGAGTGCACCAATAAAACTGTGTTGCTAAAGTATTCAGTTAAGGGGTTGAGAAATTTGTTTATCTATTAGGGTACTCAGAGTCGAATTCTTTTTTCTGCTAAAAAATAATTTTCAAAAATGTTTTTACGAATTAAAATATTATTTTCAAAAATGTATTTTGAATTAAATGGCTATTTTCATAATTTTTGCAGTTAAATTTTAAAATAGTAAAACTATTGGAGAAATTGCAATTTGCGAAATTTTAGTTATTTCAGTTTTCTTAAAGAGTTGGTCTCTTTCAAATATTTAATAGAGAAATTGTGGTTATCATCCCATAGTTTTAACTGTTTCTTGGTCAGTGTTAAAAAAATATGCGTTGGTTCACGATATATTCATATACAACTTTGAAAAAACATGATTTCCCAAAACAATATTGCCAAGTGACCATCGTAATAAAATACATGTGGCTTTTGTTGAAACTAAAATCCTTTTATAAAAACATCTTAATGATGCGATTTGTAAACGCATCTTCAATTGCTAAACATTTTTATCTAAAAACTTATACAGATTAAAATTCAAACCAACGGTACAATAGTATATTAATAACTTTTAATATACAACGATTTATATAATAAATTGCATGACTACTATTGTCGATAAATATAATATTACTAGGCGTATTCCCGCGCGTTGTGCAGGAGTAAATTTATATAGTAAACATATATTGACGGATCAAATATAAACATAAACACTTTAGATCTAATCAAAATATGAAAAATTAAAAATAAATCAATCATATAACATATGTATTAATAATAATTTTTCATCCGAACATTGAATTAAATATAGTCACCTTTTTGGATCTTTTTCCGTTAGACTCGTATGTGTAAATAATACTTCAATAATATTATATTTTTTAAATAAAAACTTTTTAACTGATAAAATTTATTAAAATATATGAATATGTTTCTATTAAACTTATTATTTAAAAATATTTTCAAATTAGTTTTGAATCTGTATTCATATTCATTTAAAAAAGAACCTACTTTTGTTAGAGATTTTTATCTTTTCATTTCTTCCTCTAGTAAAGTTTTCCTATAAAAACTTTCAAACCCTAGTAAGAAGTTAAATAAAAACAATATGAATTTGAATTTTGAAATATGATGCGAGTTTATTAAAAAATTAAATATTATCATAACTTTTAGTTTGTTATTAAAAAAGTAAACATTGTTTGCTATCGATCTACTTATCAGCCTGTTATATTATTTTTAGAAAATATATTATTAAATAGTAATCAACTTTCACTTTTGGTAATCTTATTATCTAAATTTTTTTAAACTGTTTACCATAAAGTTCCATTTTTGTTGTATTTATGTCAAAATATAAAATTTTAAATCTTTAACTGACTTGACAACATCCTCACAAATTTATATCAATTTTCTTATCAAATAATGTTAATCCAAAAGTATGGATATGTTGCCGGGGGGGGGGGGGGGGTAGAACTAAGCATCAAACATGTCTCTTGGCTTGCGACTTGTAATTTGGTTTAGCTTATTTGCCTTCCTCCTTTCTATTTTAGTATAAATAAATAAGCGTCTCTAAAGTAAATATTGTGTGTTATCAAGTCATATTTTCCTTCATCTTATTTTACAAACAATAGCAACATAAGCTACCTATGTGAACTATATATATCTTTATATTAACTAAAGTGTCATGAGTAGCAGTTAAGTACCATAAGTTCAAAAACTTTTATGTTGTAGTTTTTAATTCGTTGAGAGATGAAGAAATTTAATATTAAAATAAATTAATGGAGTGGGTAATAGTAGGAAGTTAAAGAGTTGAAACTTTTAAATACATATGGTTCAATATAGATATTATATCTTGAAATTAATGTAATAAAACTGGTTAATTTTATTGAAGATTTATATTAATGTTACAACTCTTAAAATTCCTGGTAACTATTATATAACATTAAACAACTATAACTCAAAAGTCTTTTTAGTTATATTAGTTAATTGATATTTATGAGTATCAATTAAATATGATTGAAATATTTAAAGTTGGTTTAACCAATTAACCGAATAATATCTATATCAAAATTTATGTCAACCACGTCTAAACACTTGAAGCACAAATATAATACAAATTAGTAAATTGCATTAAAATTTTATTTAAATACTATAACTCTCCAAATTCCATGTAAGTGTTATATATATCATTATACCATTATAACTCAATATGTTTTTTTTACTTATCACACTAATATATGTTTATAAGACATAATTTAATTTACTCAATTGATTTAAGTAATTTCTTTTATTTGAAGTAGCACTTGCAATTGCTACAAAATCTTTACACTTTCGTCAATATCTAATTTGTCACACTTTTTCCTTTTTGGACGACTTATTTTATTCGTTAACATCACAAATTCATCTAACAAAGTTGCACACATTCCAACTTCAATTTAAAAATTATATCAAATGTGACTAATAATAATAACGGATACATATGGTTTCGTTTGACGGATTTCTATAGCGATTTATCTAAAAATAATTATAAATGTATGACAAAACTTACAATATTAATAACAAAATTATGAGATCAATTGTGATGATATATTACTAAAAAAATAATACAACGAAATCAAATAACTTGTAATGAAAAACATCACCATATTTTACATCAAATGAATAGTTTTATCGTTTAAATATTTGATAGAGCTAAATATTGTATCCCTCTACGTATTTCATAATAACATTTTCTTTTACACATTATACGACTACAAACTCCAACATATCACCCACTCTACATAAAAATTGGAAATATAAGAAAAACAAATGAGACTAACTAAGCATGGAAAATAATGTTACTCATTTTTGAAATACTCAAATTCTCGAAGCATATTGACTTCATTCATTTCATCAATGCATATTCTTCAAAAGTGGTAGTGAGACCTTCGTATAGACGCATCACCATGCTTTAAACCAATCAAACAATTCGACCATTCAAATCTTTGATATAGACAAAGAAGATCATATCTCCTGATATTTCATTGTTGAACTTTTTCTTTTACACATGAAATGATTATGAAATTATACTAAATTTCCATGTAATCTACAAAATGAAATTGGAAAGAGAAGAAAAGAAAAGGAATTAAGAGTAACCAAGCATGGAAAATGATGTTCTTATATAGCCAAAAAAACATCTCATTTAATCAAATCATTAAGTAAAATAAGTTGAAGAGTTGAGGGAGTTTCAAATGAATATGGTGCAAGATATAGACATATCTTTAACCACATCATTTGGATGGCCTCTATTATAAGAGTTATGAAATTATACTAAACTTCCATGTAATCTACAAAATGAAATTGGAAAGAGAAGAAAAGAAAAGGAATTAAGAGTAACCAAGTGATAGCGGTGTCGATCAAGTAATATCGTGGTAAACACGAGTATCAATCCAAGGAACTTTGGGTATTAAGTACCACAATGAGAAATAGCAACCACTAACTGGATGATGGTAAATTGTCATAAAACTATATAGATCTTAACACAAACACAAGTTAAGGTAAAAATACAATAATGGGAATTGAAGACGATCATTGATTGAAAGCAAATAAAGGAAGATAATGGGAGTCCAAATTCATTTAGCATCCAACATAAAGATGATATTTCTATTTCAAGTTTAGCAACAAATACCGATTGAAAACAACAAACCCTAATATCCTCACTACCCTCTGTCGAGGCGTAACAAGAATGCTTACTAAATGATGTGTTATATCTCTCAATTAACACACACAAATAATAAACTCATTAAGCATAGGAATGTTTCACATGTTACTAGGGTTTAGTTGGTATATGTCTATCCAATGTCTCACCCTAGGTCAAATATCTCACAACAAGTTACAATCACTCTTTCAAGCTAATCAAAACCAACAAATCATTGCAATGTGATCAATAAAACAAAGCATTAAGCATAAGATATTCAACTCAACCAACAAAAGTTACCAACAAGAAATATGTAAAATATTCTTCATGCTTTCATACTAAAATCCATTATTCTCGTAACAAAGAAGATTTAGCATATTAAAGAGAAATAAATAAACCACATTTTAGAGGAACACAAGTTTATCAACAAAATTGTAAACAAATACTCCCTTGAATATGAGAAATCCAAGCTCCAAATGTGTCAAATGCTTCCATCTTCCAAAATTACTTCCAAATCTTTAATCATCTTCCAAGGGTTTTGCTTGTGAAGCAAAACCCCCAAAAATCACCCCCAAAGCTTCTCTCAAAAGTGTGTGTAAAAGATATGAAGTTTTGAGCCCTAATTTTGCTTAAAACCCCGTCAGGAGAAAATCGCCACTTGGATGGCCACTTCAGGTGGCGAATTCAAGTGGCCCGTAAAACTGAAAATGGCCACTTTCAAGTGGCGAGCAAGTGGCGAATCAGGTGGCGATTTGGGGCTGCCAATTTTACTTTGTTCTCAATTCTTGGATACTTTTACCGGCTTGAAATGTTTGCTTGGATAACGGTATAAATGGGTATTGATGCCTTGTTTTTCATCATTCTCAATCGAGTAAGACCTACACATCAATAAACTCTAAAATAGGGTTAAAAACACCAAGTTTTGGTTGAAAACGATCATAAAACAATAAGAATGAAAGGTATAATAATGGTATAAAATGACATTATCACCAAGCATGGAAAATGATGTTCTTATATAGCCAAAAAAAACATCTCATTTAATCAAATCATTAAGTAGAATATGTTGAAGAGTTGAGGGAGTTTCAAATGAATATGGTGCAAGATATAGACATATCTTTAACCACATCATTTGGATGGCCTCTATTATAAGAGTTACTAGGCGTATTCCCGTGCGTTGCGCAGGAGTAAACTAATATAGTAAAAATATATTGAACGATCAAATGTAAACATAAACAATTTAGATCTAACAAAAATATGTAAAACTAAAAATAAATCAATCATATGACATATATATCAGTAATAATTTTTCATCTAAACATTGAGTAAAAAAACATAGTCACTTTTTGGAGTCAATTATTATAGACGGTCCAACGTTAAAAATATGTGGAAATGTATCTACATAATTTATCTCAATGTTTAAAATAAATATAAAATAAAACGTAATAATAATAACATAAAGATTGTCTTTGAGAAACATATTGTTGTGGACTCTACTCCGTTAGACTCACACGTGTAAATAATACTTGAATAATATTAACAAAAATAATATTTTATTTACTAAATAAAAAAAAATTAGCTGATAAATATATCATAAATATATATATATATATATATATATATATATATATATATATATATATATATATATATATATATATATATATATATATATATATATATATATATATATATATATATATATATATATATATATATATATATATGAATATGTTTCTATTAAACTTATTATTCAATAAATACTTTCCAATAATTTTTGAATCCCTTATTCACTTTAATTTATAAAAAAAGTTAGTTTTATTAGAAATTTTTATCTTTCTATATCTTTCTCTAGTAAAATTTGCTCATAAAAACTTTGAACCTTAAATGTTTAGACATACACTTGAATTCATAAATAATATTGAATTAAATTTTGTCATATTTATTTTTATCTTGTTTTATAATTTTAAATACAAAATACATCTTATTAACTAAAATAGTCATAAAAATATAAACAAACAATATAAGATAAAGAAATTTGGTTTTATCTATTTTTCTCAACAAAATAAAGATACGAAAATCATTTAAAGACTAAGGAGTCAAATAAAAACAATATGAATTTGGAATTTGGAATATGATATGAATTTATACAACAATTAAATATCATCATAACTTTTAGTTTCCTTTGATTAAAAAAGTAAACATTGTTTGCTTTCGGTCTATTTATCACCCTTTTATATTGTTTTTAGAAAATATATATTTTTTAAAACTCGAAAAGTCTATCATTAAGATCATAATATATTATATTTAATAAAACAGTTAATGGTAGATATTGAATAGTTAGGAGTTTCAAATCAATATGTTGAAAATAATTTTTTTCAATAAATGTAAAAATAATTATAAAACGTTCATTGCAATCGATACATTTGTATCAATAATAAAGTTTTGACTAAAAGTCGAACAAACTAATATAATCATCTATTTTAAGTCAAGTGTATATGGACAATCCAACATTAGAAATATAGTATAACACATTGACATGAACTATGTAAGAATCTAATACAAAAAAAACGTACTAACAATAATATATAATTTCACAACTTTTATATCATTTTTCTTGTCAAATAATGTTAATCTCAAAAGCATTAAGATGTTTTATTGTGAAAATATTAAGATGTTTTGTTGCTAAAGTCTTTTACATGTATTTATGTGATTTTTTTACTTTTTCAATGTTTAATTTTTACATGACGATAATGTCACAACTTTTATATCACTTTTCTTGTCAAATAATACTAATCTTAAAAAAGATTCTACAAACCAAATGACCATTAAATATTTTATCAAACATCATAAGGCCACTTATTCAAACAATATAAAACCATTTTTTGATGAATATGGATTAGAAAACATATATATATATATATATATATATATATATATATATATATATATATATATATATATATATATATATATATATATATATATATATATATATATATATATCAAAGCATTGAAAATCACTAATTACAAAGAATAACCAATTATACTAAATGTATTATATATTTTTCTACCGTTATGTTGTGTTGGGGTAGAACTAATGATATGCACTTTGTCTCTTGTCTTGCAACTTGTAATTTGCTTTAGATTCTTCACATTTCTGATTTCTAATACAATATAAACATATGGATATCCAAAGTACGTGTTAGAAACCATGTCGTTTCTCTCTTGCCTCGCGACTTATAATTTGTTTTAGTTTTCTTCATCTTTCTCCGTCGGAATACAATATTAACATTTGCAACTTCAAAGTGTATGTGTTTTCTCAATCAACTTTTCTCCCATCATATTCTCCAAGCTAGAATCTAATTTATATGTGAACTATATATAACTCTTATATTAATTAGGTGTGATAAGTAAGAATTAAGTATCATATGTTAAAAAACTCTTGAATGGTTTCTATTAATTAGTTGAAAGATGAAGGGTTTTTGAGGTTTCAAATTAATATGCTTCAAGAATGAGACCTATCTTGAACCATATTTATTTGGATGGCCTCTATTATAAGAGTTATTAGACGAAATCCTGCGCGTTGCGCAGGTTAAAATTATGTACGAAAAACTTTGTCATTTACATTATCTATGAAATAATAACTCTTCCACTAAGTTGATATATAAACTTGTAACTACTTTGAATAATAAACATCTATTGCAATCACAATACTCAATTATCGTTACCTGTGATTTGCGCTTGAATAATATTAAATAAAAATCTCAATCTAGTGTTAATTTTACTATTGTGATTATTAACTAATTTGATTATTACTTATTTTACCATCTTTGTATTTCTATCATAATAATTATTTAAAATAACAATGCTTCTTTAAGTTAATGTAATATAATTTATGAACTTACGTTACTATATATTATTATTATAGTCAATTAAGTTTAGAAATAAGTTATTACTATTATGTAGTTGTATAACACTTTTAAAAACCACTTATTAGTATTAAAAATTATAAAGTTTTAAAGTCTAGATAGAAAGTTTTATTTTATTTGTAATCATATTACATTAACAAATGAATTCTGAATCGTTACTAAAAGAACATTTAAAAAATTGTGTCGATTTCAAATCAATATGATGTACATCTTTAACAAATTGTTGGTTACATCTGAAACATAATCAAACAATCATATATGATATTTCAAAATAATAGCATACATCTTTAATAAATTGTTAGTTAAATGTATTGAAGTTTTATTAATATTACAACCCTTCAAATTCTAAATAAGAGTTATTTAGCATTAAACTACTACAATGAAGAGTTTTTTCTACTTATGGTATTTAATTGATACTTATGGTACTTAATTAAAGAGAATTGAAATATTTAAATTGTATTTAGTCAACTAAATGAATAATATGATCCTGTGTAGTATTATATTATATTTGAACATTAATATTGAACTATTTCTAATGCAAATAAAGCTAATAATATGTTTGTTCTATCTTTTTTGAACTTTTTCGTATAACTTATTTTTGTATATTTGTTTCAAAGCAAAGTTTCAAACAATGTGTTCTAGAATATGATTAGCAAATGAGTGTGTGAGAAGTTGTTTGACAATAAGGAATTTGTAGATGTTTAATGTATTTCATGGTAGGAAATATGTTTTTTTATTCATTAGTAGTATATAATAAATAAACAATTTTAAAAAATATCATATCAATTTTAAAAAACATAAAACTAATAGATTAAGAAAAAACCTACAAACTCATTACTGTAAACTTAATTATAATATTTATATGTGTACATGAATCTGTTTATTAATTTATATTAACCTATTCATGGAGACTTTGAATTTTTTATGAGTCAAAATACTTGAGAAATACAAATAAGTTCTTCTCTAGTTGTTACAAATTCATGATTGTAGGTTGTTGTATGTACACATTCACATTTTATATTGTTGCACACTTTTTTTTGGAGCTTAAGCTCTTGTATTTGTGTTTTTTATGGTATATGATTTTTGACATTGCAGTTAATTCGCCTATTTCATTGTCTACATGAAAGTTATCATTAACATATATATGTATGAGATGTATCATTATCAACAAATGCTTAGAATGTAATTAAAAAAACCACAAACTATTAATGATGATTTGAAAATTACAATCTATTTTTATTTTCCAATAATTCCTTTATATTATATTGAAATTTGACATCTTTTCATGTTGTAATTATATTAGTTACATAACCGACGACGGAACTCAATCAAACAATCATTAAAGATATTACAAAATAAGAACATACATATTCAACATATTGTAACAAATAAATTGAAAAAGAATAAATTTCTCTTTGATCTAAATGTACAACATAAATGTTTCCTTGAAATCTAAAGAAAGAAGAAGGAAAAAAGAAGTTAATACAAATTGAACCAAAAAATAACTAAAATATCTTCTAGCATTTTAAAATTTTGATAGTCATACACGCTTTTATCTTACACATTTTTACCTATCTTCTTGAATATAGACAACAATAACAAAAACAGAAAAGAAAAAAATGCACACATATATTAGTTACATAACCGACGACGGAACCCAATCAAACAATCATATACGATATTAGAAAATAAGAACATACATCTTCAACATATTGTAACAAATAAGTTGAAAAAGAATAAATTTCTCTTTGATCTAAATGTACAACATAAATGTTTTCTTGAAATCTAAAGAAAGTAGAAGGAAAAAATAAGTTAATACAAATTGAACCAAAAAATAACTAAAATAGCTTCTAGCGTTATAAATTTTTGATAGTCATACCCACATTTATCTTGCATCTTTTTTCTCCATCTTCTTGAATTTAGACAACAATAACAAAAAGGAAAGAGAAGAAAATGCATACAACCAAGCATGAAAATAATGTTCTTATATAGGAAAAATATTTCATTTAACTAAGTTATTAATTGGAAGAAGTTGAAAGGGTGAGAGTTTCAAATGAATATGGTGCAAGTATTTGAGTTATCTTGATCCATATTCATGAATGGCCTCTATTATAAGAGTTATATAGATATAGATATAGATATAGATATAGATTAAATATAAAGAGCCAAAATCTATGACGACTAAAGATTTATGTTATAGTCATTTACTGTGTTTTACATATCATTTTATAATAATAAATTAAGGATAAATTGCATAAAAGTCACTAACTTTTCCAATTTTCTCGATTTTGACACTGTATTTTTAGTTTTTGTAATTAACTCATTATGTTTTCAGAAAATTGCAATTAAGTCATTATGTTTTCCAAAAAGTTGCGAAAATGACCATATGACAGGATGACAACAGGTTACCAGGTCATATGGTCAAATTTGCAATTTTTCAGAAAACATAATGACTTAATAGCAAAAATAAAACATAGTGTCAAAATCGAAAAATCTGGAAAAGTTAGCGAATTTTATGCAATTTACCTATGCAATTTATATAACTTAATCACTTTACATGCCACATACGTGTCCAAAAAAATAAATTTGTTGTTACCTTGTTTTTCCATTTAAAGTAATCAAATTTATTGTCCTAAAAATGGAATTTCAAAAAGATTTAGCATAGATGTATACGAATAACAACTAACTTACATGCCCTCAGTGTGAATATTCTTATGGATAATTGGTTATGTAAACAATGTCTTTATATGATGGGTTATAAAAATCTATATTGATGTTCGTTCATTGATTTATATAAATGTACAAAAATAAAATAGAATTTTACAATGATATAAAAGCAAAAGTTGGTTATTATTAAATAAAATTATTTTAATGTTTTCATGTGAATCTTCAGCAACAATATTGGCCATGGAATTGCTATGTTATTGTTCCAAAACAGAATACAATTATAAATTACCTAATACAACAAAACTAGGTAAAAATAAAACTTAAATGGTTAAACATTTACAAAGATAGTTTAAGCTAAGTAGATAAAAAGTTCAATATACTTTTACCATTTTTTCAATCGAGTCCATCAACTTTCTTATTGAAAAAAATATATTTGGCAATACAACCTGTCAAGCTAGTAGCATTTGCATACTCGAAGACATAAAATGTATAATTTTAATCACTAGATTTTTTGAAATACTTAATCGCTGAAAATTGTGAAAATAGACAAAATAAAGAAATGTGACGTCTTATTCGAAATTAAAGTACTTATTTTCAATAAAAAAAATGTATACTCATTTTCAATAAAAAAAACTTAATTTCAATGAAACAAAAAGTATTAAGAGTTTAAACTAGAATTTTTTGTAAGTAAAAGAAGGTTTCGTATGCATTTATCCTAAATCTTTTTGAAATTCCACTTTTAGGACAATAAATTTGAGTATTTTAAATGGAAAAACAAGGTAACAACAAATTTAATTTTTTGGACACGTATGAGGCATGTAAAGTGATTAAGTTATATAAATTGTATAGGGTAAATTGCATAAAATTCGCTAACTTTTCGAGATTTTTCGATTTTGACACTATGTTTTATTTTTGCTATTAAGTCATTATGTTTTCTGAAAAATTGCAAATTTGACCATATGACCTGGTAACCTGTTGCCATCCTGTCATATGGTCATTTTCGCAACTTTTTGGAAAACATAATGACTTAACTGCAATTTTCTGAAAACATAATGACTTAATTGCAAAAACTAAAAATACAGTGTCAAAATCGAGAAAATTAGAAAAGTTAGTGACTTTTATGCAATTTACCCATAAATTAATAGTTACCAAATAAATATGGAGATAAAATTGTGTTTTTTTAAAGACAATAACGACTTAGCTCATATGACATTTTGTATATATTTTATTTTTTTCATAGAAATCGTTTTAATGAAAACACTTCATCATCATGTTGATAATAGACATAGAATTAGTTGTTTTCTTTTTGCTGATAACTTCAAATATTAAGTGAAATAATACATCGGCTTGTCCAGTCTTTTGTATTTTTCATGTAACGTTACCCTCAAACTATTTTAGTTAATTATCAGTTGTTGTTCGTTTTTTCAATTACACATTGGCTCCAATATCAGAACATATAATGAAAGGTGTGCAAGTCTATCAAGCCGATGCTCTATTCTCCTCATGGACAGAGCTAGAAACAGAGCCTACACCCTTTTGTAAGCACTTTTATAGTACAAAAATGAGATTTTAATCCCTTAATAAAGTTCCAGTAAAACGAATTAAAAGCTCACAGCTATCCATATACACCATTTTTCGGGCAAAGTCACAGAAGTCAACAAAAAAGCAGAATCAGAATACAACAAACTAAGGTGAAAGTGGGCAATAACATTGACAAAAAAAACTCTCACCATTTTAATTTTTTAACCTATATCTCTAAAAAGGATTAAAAATCCAAAGTATACAAATTACAAATATAGAAACAAAAATTCAGATATCTTAACCCAACCAAAAAGTTAGAAATAGGATTTGGACCCTAGACCTACTCCTAACTTATGACTGGTAGCTCTTGCAACCATTTCCTTTACACATCGAAAATGATCGCGTTAGTATTAGATTCATACAATCTTCAAGTGTCAATTTAGTATGAGAACATAATCGGCACCCTACATTAAAATATATCATACTAAGACTACATTTGTATGATACTATGACAAAAAGAATTATCAGACTATCATATTCACCTTTTTCTCAAACTATGCAAAAAGTTTGTATGTTTGCCCAATAATCTGATCAAAACCTGCATTCATAACAGAAGATAGCCCAAAACATTTACTAAAAGCACCACCTTGATGCTTAAATAGTTTCCATTTTTAAGATCAAAAGCTGTGAATACACAAAAAATCGTTGAATGTGATACAAAGTTATATCATAACTTGTCATTTCAATAAATCAATCCTCCAAATTGATTAGTGATCCAGTTTCACCAGAGTCGATATCACCTCTACACCAATCCACCACTCTTGCTATAAATTTGGTCAATCAAGGTATCAAACCATTCAAATATAGATAGAAAACTAAACTTTTTGAATGAAAGAGAAGTAATAAGTATGCAGATCTATAAAAGAGATCATGTGTATAAAATATATAGAACAACAATTGACTCCACAAGTCTTATGCTAAAATTTGTCTTGCTTTTCAATAAAAATTGTCACAGCTGAGAGATTCTGCACCAACAAGCAATGATAAAAAAGATGAATCCTAGCATGAATGCCAAGAACTTTACACCTTTTCCCCTTGTTCACCAAAAAATAGTAGCAAGTCAGATTACATCACATGCACCATTTTGCCTTAAGTTGTACAAGCAGAAAACTTATATGAGTTTTGTTAGGAAAACAAACGACATGTGGCCCCTATCTAATTTCATCTTTGAAGTAAAGCTTCTTTTTTGGAAGATCACCTTCTCCTGTCATCTCATTCACCAGCCGAGCAAACACTGCAAATATTTGTTAATATCCATTATGACAAGATCCAATGAGAAAAACTTGAGGAGTTTTAGCGTATACACAAGTAAATAATGACAATAAAATAGATAAAAATTAAGATCGGTCTAATAGAGAAGCGGGGTGTGTCTAACCACTTGGATGGAAACGAAAGATCAAAAAAAATCCTCTAGATCTTACTAACCTGAAAGGCGTTATTGTTGTCGATGATATGTTGTTGTGTAGCGATTGTTAAGTAGCACCTGGACGAAGGTAATGAAAGGGTTGGAAGTTGGACGAGTCTACGATGAAAAAGGAAAAACGAGGATTGGAATAGTTGGAAGAGTCTAGAGTGTGGAGATGGAGGTGAGAGGGATGGCGGAAGAAGGTTGAATATAGAGTCGATTTCAGCTTGATCAGGGGATTGAGTCCTAGAAAGGGGGAAGTTTGGTATTCACACACATTGATTTACGTATCAAGGGATTGAAAATTCTATATGCTTGATCACTTGTAATATATGCATAATAAATTGGACCTCTTAATTTTAAGAGTTTCCAAATAAGGAAACTATTTTTCCTTTTATATATATACTAGTCGTCTACCCGCGCAAAACAGCGGGCGGCGGTTAATTTTTTTCAACTATTGGTTTCCGAACGGCTATTAGTTTCATTTTTGCGAGCATCAAATAGTTGTATGTCGATAGTTTCCTTTATTTGAGCCTTGTTTTTTTGGTTTAAAATTGAAAGTACGTTGCTTTTAAAATTGAAAGTATGTTAAAATGGGCGACAATTACGTTGGGTGTGGACGAGTTTTTTTTCGTGGTACCTGCCAATGGATAATAAACTGGTCTATAACTGACAGTTCCAAAATCAGAACCAATATAATGAGGATCGGTTCTGATTCCTAAATTTTGGAATAAGATTCACAGCTCGTTTCGTTCTACGACTCGATTTGTTTTTGATGTTAGTATAAAACAATACTTCCCTGGTTAGATTAAAAATAAAAGTAATCTGTTTGGTTGAATTCCAAAACATGTTTGGTAGACATAAAATTCAATGCAATTTTTTTTCCAATTTTTATATCTTTTAATTAAAATTTAATTCTAATTTTCATTTATAAATGTCTAATAAGGTGGATGTAAAAAAATGACATAATTGTAGTTTATTAACTTTTTTGGTAATTAACTGTTTTTAGATAAAAAATAATACTTAAATCAAGGTTTAATAATATTTTGCTTACGATACCTTTTAAAAACAACACTTTTGTAAAAAAGAAATGAACTATAAATATCCACTTAAACAAAATTTGTCCGTACACGACAACAAATTGCAAGATAAAATATAAACAATAAATCTTATGAATACAAATAGTAACTATTTGAGTCCAATCTACTACAACGTTAAATAGTAATTTTGATAAAATTTTAATATGATAGAAAAGAATAAAAATATCTTTTCCTGGTACATCATATGAAAAGCCTCCAATGCCACATATGCACATACCAATCAAAAAAACGATACAGAGTTACATTTGAAATCGGGTATTATTCTCACTGTCCCATAAGGAGGATACATGGGAAAATATATATACGAAATACATATAAGATGGGCTGACTATATACAAGCCCGATACAAGAGGCCTATAACAAATATCAATGTACATATAGGTCCGCTAACATCCCCCTGCAGTTTGAACGGGAGGGTCACGAACATTCAAACTGGACCTAAAGTCATGGAACAGTGATGACGGAAGCCCTTTGGTGAAGATGTCCGCGTACTGAGAGGTGGAAGGAACATGAAGGACTCGGATGGCACCGGTGGCTACTTGATCGCGGACGAAGTGAATATCAATCTCTATGTGTTTGGTACGTTGATGTTGGACGGGGTTGGAGGACATGTATGTCGCACTGATGTTGTCACAGTAGATAATGATGGCCTTTTTAGGAGGGCAATGAAGCTCTCGCAAAAGGTTCCGAATCCAACAGGTCTCTGCAGTCGTATTGGCGACTCCTCTATATTCCGCCTCAGCACTGGAGCGAGAGATAACGCCTTGTCTCTTGGAGGACCAGGAGACAAGGTTGTCCCCAAGGAAAACACAATAACCCGAAGTGGATCTGCGTGTCGCTGGGCATCCCCCCCAATCTGCATCAGAGTAGGCCGTGAGGGAGGAGTGAGAGGAGACATGAATGTGCAGACCGAGATGTAATGTGCCCCTGATGTAGCGTAGAATACGTTTGAGAGCATTGAAGTGAGGCTCTCGAGGGTCATGCATGTAGAGGCATATTTGCTGAACAGCAAAGGAGATGTCTGGTCTGGTAAATGTTAGATACTGAAGTGCTCCGGCCAGGCTACGGTATAAAGATGGGTCAGAGACTGGGTTACCAGTCGCAGGGAGCTTGTGAACAGATTCTGCAGGGGTGCGGCAGGGGTTGCAGTTAAGCATGTTGGCTCGGTGAAGAATGTCGAGGGCATATTTTTCTTGAGATAAAAACATGCCGGCGGAGGTGCGCGTAGCAGAGATCCCAAGGAAGTAGTTCAGAGGACCCAGATCTGACATGGAGAACTCTCTGCTGAGAAGATCTATGATCCTCTTTACTAGGTCGGGGGACGATCCAGTCAGAATGATATCATCAACATATAGAAGGAGATATGCAGTATGCTGAGCGGTTCGGTACACGAATAGAGAAGGGTCTGTACGACTGTGTGTGAACCCTAAGCGGGATGCGTGCTCAGCAAATCGGTGGTACCAAGCTCGGGGGGCCTGTTTAAGGCCATACAGAGAACGCTTAAGTAGGCATACATGATCCGGATGCACATGGTCGCGAAAACCCGGTGGCTGGTGCATGTAGACTGTTTCGTGAAGAGTGCCGTGAAGAAATGCATTCTTCACATCAAGCTGATGGATCGGCCAATGTCTCGAGACCGCAAGACTAAGGACCGTGCGGATGGTGGCCGGTTTGACAACCGGACTAAAAGTCTCATCACAGTCAATACCTGGCTGTTGACTACGACCATTAGCGACAAGGCGAGCTTTGTAACGAGAAAGAGTGCCATCAGCATTGAACTTCTGCTTAAATAACCACATTGATCTTACAATATTCACCCCTTCTGGTCTCGGTACTAAAATCCAAGTGTCATTCTTAATAAGAGCATGATATTCCTCGTTCATGGCTTTATGCCAGTGTGGGTCCTGTAATGCCTGTAAGTATGACCTAGGGACAGGTGAGATGGAGGAAGTGTGTAGGTTTAAGCGCGTGATGGGTTTGTGAATGCCACTTCTGGCACGGGTGGTCATGGGATGAGATGAGGGGGGTGGTTGAGGTTGAGGAGGATCGGTGGCAGTGGTTGTGGAAGAAGACTGTGAGGTGGAGGTAGTGGTGTCGGCCCTAGTTTCCCGAGGCAAAGTGGGTTGGGGTCCGGAAGAAGCGGGCTCATGTATGGTTTCGGTGTCGGTTTGAGTGGGCACATGTTGAGGGATGTAGAGATATTGATGAAGGAGTGGAGATGGACCATGGTGATCCTCAAGGAATCGATATGAGGGAGGTGTGTTAGGGGTGACCGACCCGTAGGGGAAGACAGTTTCATGAAAGAGGACGTGTCTAGAGATGATGATTTTGCGGGTTGATAAATCATAGCACCGATAACCACTATGTTGGGACGGATACCCAAGGAAAACGCAAGGGGTGGTTCGAGGTTGGAACTTGTGAGAGGTGATGAGGTGGGGATAGCACAGGCACCCAAAGACCCTTAGGTGAGAATAGGAAGGATGACGTTTGTAGAGACGAAAATAAGGAGTTTCATTGTGAATGGCGGTGGATGGGAGAATGTTTAGCAAGTGTGTTGCCATATGGAGTGCTTCGACCCAAAAATTTGGAGGAAGGTGGGATTGAAAGAGGAGGGTTCGGACAGTATTATTTATAGTGCGAATCATGCGTTCGGATTTACCGTTTTGTTGGGATGTGTGAGGACACGAGAAGCGAAAAGATATCCCGTTGGATGCAAAATGGTCATGAAATAATTTGTTATTATATTCCCCGCCATTGTCACATTGGAAAGTTTTAATGGTGGTGCCAAATTGATTTTTAACAATATTGGTGAAGTGGAGAAATTTGTTAAAGACTTCATTTTTGTGTTGCAATGGATAAACCCAAAGATAGTGTGAGTAGTGGTCCAAAAAAATAACATAATAACGAATACCACTAATACTAGCGATAGGAGATGTCCAAATATCAGAGTGAATAATGTCAAAAAGATTGTTCACGACAGAATCAGAATTGAAAAACGGTAAACGCACAAATTTTCCTAGTTGACACGGTTCACACAACATACTCGGTATGTCTTTATTACAAACAATGAAATTATTGGAAATTAAAGACTTTAGCACTTGGTCTCCGGGGTGACCCAAACGTTGGTGCCAAAGGGAAGGACTTGAAGCAACGAACACTTGAGGTGAAGGTGTGACATCGTAGAGGGGGCCGGTGCTATCACATCGGATTAAGGGTTGTTTGCTCCTGTAATCCTTGACAGTAAAACCAAATTCATCAAATTCAATAGAACATTTATTATGACGCGAGAATTTACGAACGGAAATAAGGTTTTTGATTATGTTTGGAGTTATGAGGACATTGTTTAGGTGAAGTGTGCGGAAAGGATTAGTGATGGGAAAAATGGTGTGACCGGTCATACTTATAGGCATTTTTAAACCGTTACCGACATAAATAAAACGAGTACCATGATTATTAGAAATGGTTTTGAGAATACCTCCGTTTGAGTGAACATGATCCGTCGCACCCGTGTCCATGATCCAACCAGAATTTCCAAGATCGTTTAGGGAGAACGTATTAAATAATTGCGGTAGCGCGGTGGGTTGGTCTGGACAATTCTGCCATGTTGGTTGTTGCATATAGGTCTGCGAGTTGTCCAAATTGGTAGTGGGCTGATTTGAAGAGACGTGGGCCTCACTAAAAAAGGAATTGGGCTGCTGAGTTGTGTGTTGTTGACGAGGTGGGGCACCGAGAAGTCCAGCGGAAGTGTTCCATTGTTGAGTGCGATTGGGCTGAGGCCAATTAGAAGAATTGTTGCGTATTTCATTAAACGGAGGTCTTTGTGAGGGCTGGTTTTGAAAAGTCGGCGGTGGCGCGATGTACACCCAGCCGTAGCGCTGCTGGGTCTGCTGCTGGTCCGGCTGGCGGCGCCGCTGGTTGGGCTGGCGGCGGTCGTTCCGGCGACCTCGGTTGTTTCCGCCGCCACTCTGGTGGCTGCCTGCAGAGTTTCCGGTGGCGGCATGTAAGATGGTGGGGGAGGAAGAATTTCCTGATGAGGGGAGACCGTAGGGAAGGATCGGGATTGACCGAATGTTTGTTCTTCAAGATAGATGATATTCCTAGTATCTTCAAAGGATGGAAAGGGGGTCCGGTGTCGAACTATACTTGCAACATGGTGGTACTTGGCGGAGAGACCATTAATGGCGTACATAACTAGATTTTTATCAGGAACCTTGAAGCCGAGATTGTCTAGCTGGTCGGCGAGACTCTTTATCTTGGTGAAGTAGGCAGCAGCAGTCAGATCTCCCATCGTGATGTTACGAAGCTCGTTTTCAAGATTCATTGCCCGAGAGTCTTTGTTGGAGCGGAATAGATTTTCGAGATCAACCCAAATGTTCCTAGCCGATTGACCATCTTTCAAGACCATATTGAGAAGGTTTTGGGAGATGGATCCATACAGCCAAAGTTGAACAACAGAATCAATTTTGTTCCATTCGAGATCTGTCGGTTTAGGTGAGGAATCGTCAATATGGTCGATCACATCGAACGCTTTGCAGTGAATGGTAAAGAGAGCCCGCCATGCATCATAATTGAACTTTTCAAGATCAAGAAGTAAAGGAATATAGGTCTTGATATTGGTGATCCCGTACACCTTATTGGGTGGTGGGGGCGGATTGGTGGCCATCGTCGAGAAAGGAGGGGGCTGCCGCTGAGAGGAGGGAGGAACGGCGAGAGGGCAAGGCTGGCAGACTCAAAGAGAAGGAAAGAAGAGAAATTTTAGGAGAAGATTAAGGGAGATAACGGTGGCTCTGATACCATGAAATCGGGTATTATTCTCACTGTCCCATAAGGAGGATACATGGGAAAATATATATACGAAATACATATAAGATGGGCTGACTATATACAAGCCCAATACAAGAGGCCTATAACAAATATCAATGTACATATAGGTCCGCTAACAACATTAGCTTTGAATAAATTTTCTATTTCAAGTTTTCAACTGCCCTACACCCTAGACTTGTATAAATTTTCATGACTACCAAATCTTCATTTGTAAACTTTTTCTGATAAAAAGGAAATGCTAAAATTTGGAAAAACTTTATGCCTTGGTAGAAAATGATAGGATGTCTATTATGTCAAGACGCATAAAAATTCCTTCGTCATTACAAGATACAACAGTCATGTTCCAAAAAATTGCAAAAGTTCCCTTTTCACAATTTACAAAAAATTCAACTCTGCCTATTAGTGAAGATTACAAAATTTTGATAACAATAAATTTAACTCTTTGCCTATCAGTTGAAGCTTATGTATCTTACGAAAAGAAATATAACCAACTATCTGTAGCTTACCTCATTTCTTAAACTAAACACCTGATGATATATGTAGAGGCCCTTAAAATTGGATATCCCACAGATAATGGATTTTAATATCCGAATCGATACCAAATTTATAGATATAAATTCGAATTATTAAGACGTATCCCAAATTCTCGCTTTTTGGGGAAATTTTACAACCTGCAGCAGAAAAATGATAACCATAATGAGAAGGATGTAGTTGTTTAAATAAATTAGTTGGGGAACTTACTAATTAAATCTAAGTATGAGGACAGTGAGAGTTATTTGAAGAGTACCAGGTTGGTTTAAGAACATGTGAGCACCACATAATCACTTTAAGTAAGATAAGTGTCACTTGGAGTTGAGTAGGTGTTTAAATTAAGATATACCAGCACAGTTACATTATTTTACCAATAATAGCAACATACTTGTATTTTTTACCCAAAAAAACTACATAATTATATTCCTTACCAAGGTGGACAGTGCGAACTTAGAACAACCATTCTTATGCTTTCATTTCCTACAAGAACCACAACATAATAAAAAGAGAAATACATCATAATACATATACTAAATCACAAAAGTTAATTGTTTAACTCTTATAGTGCAGTCTTGGTCCAATGTTATCTGATTTTTGGTACAAACCAGTGATAACGAAATCAGAAATCAAACATATTGAAAAAGACAAATACATCATAAATGTGACCCTATTAAATTGAGTGCCTTTCCTCTTGCAAATGGTTCATACTAAAGTGGGATGCTATGATAGCAAAAAGAAAAAAAAAAAAAAAAAAAAAAATCAAAGTAAGATACTAAAACGCAAATGGTTCATACTAAAGTGGGATGCTATGATAGCAAAAAAAATCAAAGTAAGATACTAAAACAACAAAACAATCTATATTAGTAAGCTAAATATGAAACCAACAACGTACAAAGATGAAACCATGAAACTAACAGTATACAAAGATCAAAAATCGGAAATATGAAACCATCAAATAAAGCTAACAAACATCAATAAAATGACCACATCAGATGCACCATTAGGACTGATTTTGCAAAACTAACGTTTAGGTCCCAAAATGATAAGAAACAGGGGTAATTTTTTCTATAATTGAATATATTGAAAAAGAGGTACGATCCAATAAACCTAAAATCAGAAATAAAACATACTAAAAAATAAAATTTTTAATTTTGTAATCTACCTCCTTGAAATCAATTACAGACCGAGTGGCGGTGGCTGGCAGTGACAGAGCTATGGTTGTTGAGAGAGAGAAAGAGGAGAAGAAGCCTGATGTTCATGAAAACGATTGCTAGGAAGGGAAAAGAAGATATTTAAAGCAGTTAAAATACAAAAATATCATGTGTTAAAACCAATACCAAACCAAACTTCCTAAGAAAAAAAATATAGTTTACATGTAAAAACTATATAACAGAAAATCCATTAGAAAATATCTTGGATCCTCTGTTAAAAACAATAAAAAACCAATATGAATTCATCCTATTGCATATTTGAAGACATTTATAACCCTTATCAACTAAGGACATTTTTCCATGTAACAAATTATCAATCTTTTGGCATTCCTTTTCATTATAGAATTGTTTCCTTGTTAATACCTTTGCAAATACCACTTGTAAACCCTTATGATTACTCTGTAGTTGAGATGGATGTGACAAAAGTGTTTCATGCTCATATGTATTTAATTACTCTGTAGTTGAGAGGGGAGATATTGGAGGCAGATTGAAGGAACTTACAGAACCCAGGATAATAGTCGCCATTTCCTTACACATACATTTCCTTCCCGATGGCAGAGGCGGTGCTATAGAAATAGAGAAACAGACAGTGGGATAATAGTCGCCATTTCCTTAAATCATATACCCAACTAAACTAACTTATTTATTCTATAAATTAACCTTAATGAAATAAAGACAAATTTACCCATACTTTAAGCATCTTCTCTTTTAATAGTTTTCTAAAACCCGATGGTTAACAATAAAATTTTACCAGCAACAACCTTTGCTCCCTGCAACATCAGAAATATATAGTCAAATAATGAAGCTTTAAAACGAATTCTTGCTTAATAACTCTCACATAATTCTTGTTTACTCCTTGATATCATGTACATACTATTATAAAAAGAAAAATATAACAATCTCAATCACAAAGGATAAGACGTTATCTGATTTGGAAGGTCAAGTTTCTAGAATTTCTCTATATTATTTGCAGTCAGCTTGCTAGACTCCAAGCTCGGTGGCCAATGAGGATTGAAGCACCAGGCATAACATATTATCAAAACATAAGAAGGATAAGGGAGGAAGTACTAAGAGAATTTATCACGTACCCTTTTCATGCCCTGGCGGTTGCCCTGACCCTTGTGTGCTTGGGTCGTCTACGCGCCTATGTGTGTTCGACGACAACATGTAAAACCTAAGATCCATTACCCAGGGACACAGTTAACGAATCTATTGGCGGAACAGTGGTCGAAGTTAGGGGTTTGAGATGGTAACTGGGTGATTGAGATGGTTGTGACATCGACAAGCATCAAGTTTATAATTGCACACACAAACTATCAAAATCACTCTTTGAATATAATAGGAAATATAACTCAAAAACCTATTACAATGTTTGTTACTCTCTGTGTTTCATCACTCGAATACACAACATATATATACTAAAAGATAACTGATTTTTTTGGGGACAAATTGATTCAACACAATCAATTTGTTTCCCTTGATTAGGTGATTGAATAGTAACCCCATTATGGGACATAGGATTCCAACAATCACCCCCGAATCTCTAAGTCCTTCTAGAGACGTCTTTACTCCCGATCAAGCTCCTCATTTCCTTGAACTTGATTCGAGCCAATGGTTTTGTGAGAATGTCCGCCTTTTGTTCTACACTAGGAATGTATTCAACCTCCACTTGTTCCTTTTCAACACAGTTACGAATGAAGTGAAACCTTGTGTGAATGTGTTTACTTCTTCCATGAAACACTGGATTCTTCGTTAGTTCGATAGCCGACTTGTTATCAATCCTAAGAACCACCTTATCTTGTACCTTATTCATGATTTCTCCTAGCAAATCTTGAAGCCATATTGCTTGACAAGCGGCCGCGGTGGCTGCCATGAACTCTGCTTCGCAAGATGATAAAGCAACGGTATCTTGCTTTTGCGAACACCAGGTTATTGGAGATGACCCATAGTAGAAAATGTGACCGGTTGTGCTTCTTCCGTCATCTGGATCAACATTGTGACTACTATCACTGTAACCAATAAGTCGTTTTTGTCCCATCCTCTCGTACTTGATTCCGTATCCCGTTGTTCCACGTAAGTACCTTAGAATGTGTTTGATTGCGTTACCATGTGATTCTCTTGGATTCTGCATATATCAGCTAATAACTCCAACCGTATATGCCATATCGGGTCTTGTTTGCAAGAGATATCTAAGGCATCCCACCACCTTACGATATTGTGTCGGGTCGATTTCGGGTTCATCTTCGGCCTTTGACAATTTTGTTCCTGGATCCATCGGAATGTGGGTCGGATTGCAATCATGTAAACCGGCTTCCTTCAGAATGCGTTGTGCACTATGCAGTCAATCTCGGGAGATAGCGTCGAGATAGCGCCGAGATAGCGTTTCTCGGGCTTAGGCCGAGATAAAAATCAAAATCTCGCTTAGTAATCTCGCCAGCGAGAATCTCGCCGAGATTTGCCGAGATTTGCCGAGATAATGTCCGAGATTTGCCGAGATTTACTTTTCAAAAGATGTGAATGCATTAAACGATGTTGACTCGGATGCCGAACCCATGGATTGCGATTAGATTTATGTTTGACACGTTGACACTTTTCATATTAGAATACTATCTTTTCATATTAGAATACTATCTATGTTTTATGTGACATTTTTATGCAACTTTTTGTGATATTAATTCTACGTAGTATTAATAGTCTAAAAAAACAAAAATAAACCCCCCGCTATACCACCGCGATAAACGCTAAATCAAATCTCGTTAGGTGACCGCTATAAGGTTTATGGCCGAGATAACTGCATAGGTTGTGCATACGCTTCTTGGTTAATTGTAATCCCTGATTCTTCCTGTTTGACTTCAATGCCCAGGTAGTAAGTTAATCTTCCAAGATCAGACATCTCGAAGTTCTTGGACATGTCAAATTTGAATCTTTTGATCATGTTCAAATTTGTACCTGTAACAAATAAGTCATCAACATAAATTGCTAAAATTAGCAAGTTAGATCCTTCATTCTTCCGGTACACCGATGGTTCTTTCATGCACTTGTGAAATTTCATTCCCCTTAAAATCCCATCAAGTTTCGTATTCCATGCTCTTGGTGCTTGTCTAAGGCCATATAATGCTTTTGAAAGACGATACACCTTGTGCTCTTCGCCTTTCCTTATGTAGCCTTCCGGTTGAAACACATAAACGGTTTCCTTCAACTCTCCATGCAAGAAAGCCGTTTTGACATCCAAGTGGTGAAGTTCCCATCCATTAGTAGCGGCTAAGGCAATGAGAAACCTAATGGTTTCAATGCGAGCTACCGGAGCAAATACCTCTTGGAAATCAATACCAGGTTGTTGCACATACCCTTTAGCAACCAACCTTGCCTTGTGTTTGTTTATGGTGCCATCTGCATTTTTCTTCAGCTTGTACACCCATTTGAGTCCAATTGCCTTCACCCCCATAGGCTTGTTCACGAGAGTCCACGTATTATTCTTGTTGATTGAATTGATTTCCGCATTCATGGCTTTAACCCACTCTGGTTCTTTCTTCGCCTCTTCAACCGATACTGGTTCGTCACTGGTTGTTAGGAGAAGTTCTTCCAGGTTGTTAAGATTAAGCACATAATCTTGAAGTCGAATTGGAAGATTCCTTTGTCTCGTAGACCTTCGATGTTGGGTGTTGATGACCGGATTTGGTTGCTCGTCTTCTTGAACCTGTACTCCGTCTTCAATTTCATGATCTGATTCAATTGGTTCGGTATCGTTTCCTTGGTTGTTCGTTTCATTCTCCGGATATTCCCATGGAACTATGAATGACCCAGGTTCTTCATTTTTGATACTTGCTTCTTTGACCCAATCCCACCATTTTGTTTCGTCAAAAATAACGTCTCGACTTACAATTATTTTTTGTGTAGCCGGGTTAAAAAGCCGATAAGCTTTCGTGCCCGGTTCAGAACCAAGATGTACTAGTGGTCTTGATCTTGCATCCAACTTCTTGAGATTCACTGGTTCAACTTTTGCATATGCTAGACACCCAAAGATACGAACATTCTCTAGATTCGGTTTTCTTTTATACAACTTCTCGTAATGAGTTGTATTACCAAGGACTCTTGTGAACACACGGTTGATCAGATTTGTGGAGTGTTTTACCGCTTCGCCCCATAAGTTATTTGGAACATGCATCGCCTTCATGATACTTCATGTCATGTCCATCAACGTTCGGTTTCTTCGTTCCACAATACCGTTTTGTTGTGGTGTGTATGGGGTGGTAAGATGGCGTTTAATTCCATTTAAATCACAAAAGGAATTAAATTCGAGCGAAGTAAACTCACCTCCTCGATCACTTCGAAACACCTTCAAAGACTTTCCGAGCTCATTCTCCGCCAAAGCTTTGAATTTTTTGAAGTGTAAAAACGCCTTACTTTTTTCTTTTAAGAGAAAAATCCACATATACCTTGAAAATCATCAATTAGTGTGAAAATGTACCGATTGTGACCTATCGTTGACGGTGTGATCGGACCGCATAAGTCACCGTGAACGAGCTCCAAAGGTTGTGTCGCTTTGTACGTCGTCATTAATGGAAATGACTTTCTTGTTTGTTTGCCCACCAAACAAGATTCACATAATTGATTGTCACTGTCAAGATGTGGTAACCCTTTGACGAGATTTTTCTTGGACATCCTTTTCAATGACTCGAAATTAATGTGCCCAAGTCTTGCATGCCAGCGCCATGTGTCTTCACTTAGTCTTGAAAGAAGGCAATTCGGTTCACCAATATTCAATTTTATTTTATAAAGTCGATTTGGAGATCTTTGTACCTTTATTAATAAGCAGTTGTAGGCATCGTGCATCGTCAAATAATTGTCTTTCATCCGAATATCGCATCCGGCTTCAGTTGCTTGACCGAGACTAAAAATATTATTTTTTAGATCCGGAATGAAATAAATATCCGTTATCAAATGTTGTTGGCCTGATTTTCCCTGGAAAATTATTGAGCCTTTTCCTTTGATTGCGACACTCGAATTATCGCCAAATTTTACTTTGCCGGTTATTCCTTCGTCGAGTTCGGAGAAAAATGAGCGATTTACCGTCATGTGATTACTCGCTCCGTTATCCAAATACCACACATCGTTGTCTTGTGGATTGTATTTAGATGGTATCACCTTTTCTTCGTTCAAAAATACGGTCTCGTGAAAAAATACGGTTTCGTCGACATCGTCTTGTTCGGCAAAATGCATTTCTTGGAATTTTTGGATTCGGTCCGGACATTTGGATGCGTAATGTCCCGATTTATCACAACGAAAACATATTATTTTTGATAAATCTTTTTTCGCGTTTCGATTTGAGCCCGTAGATGAATTTTGCTGATTTTTTGGTTTGGATTTATTTGAATTGGGCTGATTTTTGGGCTTGTTTGAATTGGGCCATTGTCCACTAGAAGAGCCGGATCCACTTGACCCGCCCGACCCGGCCGACCCACCTGACCCGCCTTGATTATTTCTTTGCGTAAAGTTATTTCTTCCCCACTCATTCCTTCGATCTGGTTCACGGTTGCTCCATCCGCTTCCCTTTTGCGATCCAGCGCTTCCGCCGGCACCTCCTCCGCCGGAGCTGAAGTTTCCGCCACCGCCACCACCAGATCGGGTAAAGAGAGCTTTCCCCTGTTCATCTCCTCCCTCTTCTCCTCGAATCCGTTCTTCATACGCCTTCAACCGGCCGACTATGTCTTCGAATCCAACGGATTTCAAATCAAGAACTTGCTCCAACGAAGCTACAATCTGAATAAACTTAGATCTTGGGAGTGTTTTAAGAAATTACTTGACGAGTTTGGACTCTTCCATGGTTTCACCGAGGGCCACTGATTTGGAAGCGATACCGGACAACTTTCCGGCATAGGAGTCGATTGACTCAGTCTCTGTCATCTTGAGCCGATCGAAATCCGTCATCAAGGTTTGTAGTCTCGCTTCTTTCACTCTTTCAGCCCCTACGTTTCTCGATTTAATTGCATCCCAAAGTTTCTTTGCTGAATCTTGTTCACCAATTTGCATTATCAGGTTTTCTGGCAAAGATTGATATAGCAGACCCATGGCTAAACAATCTTGTTCTTCATGTTGGTCGGTTCCTGGATCGATCACGATCCAGACCTTGTGAATTCGTAATACCACTTTCATTCTCATCGCCCACACAGTGTAATTAGTGGGTGTGAGCATCGGGCATGTAACGGTGGATGAACCGATTAACTTCTCCCTCACTTGAGGAGTAGCACCTCCAGTATCATCGACATCTGACATTTCTTCCGGGTATGATTTCACAGCTCCTTAATCGAGCTCTGATACCAAATCAAGTTTATAATTGCACACACAAACTATCAAAATCACTCTTTGAATATAATAGGAAATATAACTCAAAAACCTATTACAATGTTTGTTACTCTCTGTGTTTCATCACTCGAATACACAGCATATATATACTAAAAGATAACTGATTTTTTTGGGGACAAATTGATTCAACACAATCAATTTGTTTACCTTGATTAGGTGATTGAATAGTAACCCCATTATGGGACATAGGATTCCAACAAAGCAGGATGGAGGTGGCGGCAATTCATACTTGGTGCGGTTAGGGTTTTTCAAGAGACAGTGGTGGATTTTTTGCAGCAATGAGGGTGAGGGATTTAGGTTTACATAGAAGCATCTGGGCGAGGACGGTGGGAGGATGAGTGGTGAGCGATTTAGGCCGTGATATCCTCCGTAATCTTATGGAATTTGGGAAAGTTTGTTTCGCGATTTACTCGTATTCAGGGATTGAAATTTTGTATTATGTTTTAGAATTTGTACCTTGTGCATAATAATTTGGTACCTCTTAAAAATTAAGAACACATGTAGCATTAAAGGTTTGTAAATTGTGCAGAAAAAATTGTAAATATGTGCTTTATATATGTATTCTGTGCATAAAATGTTGTACGACTTAAAAATTCAACAAGTTTGCTTTATAAGTATATATATATATATATATATATATATATATATATATATATATATATATATATATATATATATATACTAGTGGTGTACCCGCGCAATGCGGCGGGGTGCTAATAGGGGGGGGGGGGGGGATATTCGCGATAACTTTCTTTTCTGTAAATAGTTCCTTTAATAAATATATCATGTTACAAAGAACGTACAATGCATCGACGATTTGTTTCCTAGTGGAGTATCCGACGATGCGGCGAGCGTCAATTAATTTCTTTCAGCGAGTGGTTTCCTTTTGAAAACATGCATAATACCAACGTTCGTATTAAAATAAAATTGACAATAGAATGTTTAAACGGGCCGATTTAAAGTCTTTGATAATGATGTTTGTACGTGATGTGAAAAATAATAATAATAACTTTTTGCTTGGTTTTATGTTTTGTGAAAAATTGAGATTTGCATGTTTACGAACAATTTAGTCATGTACTTATAGTAATTGGGGTATTGAAAGTTATCACGTTTGAATAATCAATTCTACTATTGGTAATCAACCATACATGATAACTAAATTTATTTTGTTGTATAAATTTAAAATATAAATATATCGTATGTAAAACGTTCGTTTTAAGTTTAATGATTAAATATTAGAATCAGCCATTCATGAATATCTTGTGTTTTTTATAAGATTAGAAAAACAAATTAAAATCTCACGAACCTTGACTGCTAATTACTAAAATGAAGAATTGTGTTGTGAATTTACAGAGAAAGGAGCAAAATTACTTGCATAATTAACTTGGCAATTTAATGGAACCATTTAACCAATTGTAGATAATTAGCATTTCATATTTTCACCTTTAATAAATCAACGTAGAACATACCAGGTTACCATCAAAATAATATCAAATTTCAAATACATTATCTAGAAAAGAAACCAATTAAGGTTTAACGTGGAGCCAAAACAATAAGTTAAATACATATACTCATAGATTTACATATTAATCTATTTCTTTCCCATAAGATACCTATACATAAAAAATGATACAGAAGCTAAATACACCATTTGATACAATTCTAACACAACTCAAACCCTATTTGATATATGGTCATCTTTTCAACCTGAAATGTAAGAAAAGAGGATGTATATGGTCATTTTTTCACCTCAGATTTGCCATAAAGGTTGTAAATAATAATTTGCTTACACAAAACATACCTAATGTGGTGCTGTGTAGTGAAAATGAGGTTCCCATTTCATCAAATACCAGCCATCATAACTGCATCCCATGATGCCATCATGAAAGTAAGATGCTACGATAAATTAACAAATGGAAGTATGTTGCTATTTCTCCCATTTACCAAACACAACCAATTTGAATCATAAACTAACGTGGTTACTTTCATTATGGTTTATCTAATAGAAGAGGTGACGGGGTACCTCATAAGAGAGCCCATGCAAAACAGGCCGAAAACAAAGAATATATGGGATTTTACTGGAGAGAAAAATTCCAAATACAATGCAATACAATCTGAAAGAGAAAAATGCACCCACCCGTTTGACAAAAAAAGTTATTTCTGTAGCTTTTCAATTTATTCTTTCCCATGAGAAAAATGCCAAATCCAGTGCAATGCACAATCCAATAAGCACACTATTGAACAATGTTTACTTTCTTTCCATAATGTCTTTTTTGAGACCTACATTACCGAAGTAAATTATCAAAATATTAATACAGGAAAAAACTTTAGCAGCCAAGATTTGATCAATGACAAATGATTTTGCCCTTGGCAAGGTGGTCCAGAAAAACATAAAACAGGAAAAGAGAGGCGGAGGAGATTAGCAAAAAGGGACAATTCTCCCCAAAAAGTTTTTGAAAGGTTGGTCAAAGTTGGATGAAAATACCCCTGCAGAGTAGATTAGAAAATTATAAGCAATAGTAAGAAGTGGAAGGACTGGCAAATACAATGGGTTATGGTTTGCTGTTGAGGTGTTCTGTTAGTTACATACAAATAATGACTGAAATTTGATTGGAAATTATTATCATTTTATGCCAAAGAGTCCACAAATTTGCCCCTGAAGCGAGATCAATATTACCCCTGTAACCAGACCTTGAATTTATTTCTGCACCCACAACTTTTATTAAAAACCAAATGAGTGTGTTGTAAATAATTGCTTGAAGATTTATTAAAAACATGTAGAAAATAAAATTTAATACCTTTTTCCTGCATATGTAGCGCCCGACACCGATTCACCTTCCCCACCATTTCTTCTCTGCTATCACCACCATCAGTAATGGTACCAAATCTGAAACATTAAACCCTAACTCGTGATGGTGAGGGTTTGCCTGAACTGGTGATTTGGTTACAGGTGTGTGTGTGCGTGTTTGCACAGACAGATGTAAAGAGAGTATTGGCGGCGGTGGTGGCTCATATGTATGGTGGTGGCTATGGAATGTAGTGTGCCATAGAGATGGTCCGTCCAACACTCTGCAAATGCCTCTTCACTTGCAGATGGGAAATCAGAAAGAAAAAAATAACAATGACGGTGGGAGGATAGAATAAAGAAAACAAGGAGAAGAGGTGGACTCACTGTAGGGTAGGATTAGGGGCGAATTGGTAGTCCACGGAGAAGCTCCAAAACCTGAAACAAAAAAAAATCTAAATCAAAAAACATAGTACCAGATTAAACACCAAATGATGAAACAGGGAGAAATTATTAATGGGTTACCATGGTCAAAAGATAAAATCGTTGAATAAATAGGACGATAGGAGAGAACGTAAGGTACGGGTTTTGCAAATATTTTAGCCTATATATCCGGAATATTCAACTGACAGCTCAAACATCACGGATATGCATAAGATGATTGTATTTTACGCATCTTACTTTGTACCTCTTAAAAATTAAGAACACATGTAGTATTAAAGGTTTCTAAATTGTGCGGGAAAAGTTGTAAATATGTGCTTTATATATGTATTCTGTGCATAAAATGTTGTACGACTTAAAAATTCAACAAGTTTGCTTTATAAGTAGTAGTAGTAGTATATATATATATATATATATATATATATATATATATATATATATATATATATATATATATATATATATATATATATATATATATATATATATATATATATATAATGTATCATCAATCACCTCATCTTCAATTTGAATTTAGTATTTGTCTCATTTTTCTTTTTCTTTTTTTTTCTGCCTACATTAGATAGATACTTTAATCATTTCTTTTTTCTTCTTGTGTGAGTTTCCAACACAAAATGAAGGAAAATAATAACCAGACTACAAATTTATTTCTGAGACTTTCAAATCCTTATTTCTAAGACAAGAACGCAATATCGAGCAAAATATATTATTGACGATAAAAAATATACATTTCTTATTTTTCCTAAAAAAAGTAAAAGAAAAATAATATTCTATATTTGAATGGAGTCGAACAATATTCCAAACAAGATAGTGGTACAAGATTACACCATTATTCCTTCCTGTTTTTTGTTCCATCTAATCTTTCATAGTTTCATTCATACATAATGCAAACAACAAATAGTACACATCCCTACCCCACCATCTTCTTTCCACTTCACTTGTTTTTTAGGAAAGATCTATTTATATACAACTGTCGTATATGATATTTTACACACATTCAAGATTATTGATATTTTATTTTAATAATCATGAACAAACAAAAACGAAAAATTACTAGGATAACCCAAATTTTAAAAAGTTATTTTATAGTACTTTTGAATTTGTAAAGAAAAATAAAAAATCATGATATTTGACTACAAAAGTCAAAAATAACAATATATTATCTCTTAATTTTATTATATTGTCGTAGTTACATTTTTAATCAATACTGTTATAATAAAAGTACCGATTTTAAAATAAAAAAACATTACACATTTATAGAATCTGTAACCTAAGTCAGTTTATATTAAAAATATTAACGACTATATAAAAACTAAATGTTTTTTTTATGTTATAATGTTTTTTTGTCTTATTTAAAGGTTTTTTTTTTAATTTCAAAAACATTTAAAAAGCTTGTTTTCATTGTAAAGCCTTTTTCAAATTAGAACCGGAAAAAGTTTTTATCAAATACTAATATACATTAGGGTGTTTAATTTGCCTCTTCTACTAGGTTCAGTAAAAAATTACGTCTAACCGGTCCAAATCAGATATTTTGATAACTCCAAAATTTAACACTGACTCGGTCATAAACCCTAAAATTTACCATTTAGCCGGTCAACTTCAAGATATAAAAAATCTGACTAGGTCAAAACCAACCAATATAGCTCTTACTCAATCAACAAATATCAAATAACCTCTTACTTTAGTTACTCATAAATTTATAATAGATGAGACTATACTAACTTTATTTTGCTATCTTTAGTATCATAAAGTAACATTTAAGTTGTCAAGGTCATGTGTAACATACAAAAAACTTTGTAATTTTTTTTCTAATCCGAAATCCGATGGTGAACGTTATAGTCTCAATTATTTATCTATTAATTAAAAACCGTGTTTTTGTGCATCCCCTGTAACGTTTTTTTTTTGTATGGGTTTTTTTTGCTTATTAGCGGGTTAACTTGGATCCGTGGGATCCTTACGTGTCTGTTCGATTCCTCCGCCACCGCTTCCTCTTTACTCACTTTTCCATCTTCTGAATCCATTTCTCTCGCCGTTTGCTTCCTCTCTACTCTCGCACATCCTTTATCCACCACTTCGCCGGTGAAATCTCTTTGTCGAGAGGCACACACACAGATTCTCCGTGTGTATCAAAACCATAGAAGAGAGGCCAAAGAGGAATCTGATTTCTGGGTGAAGATACGACTTGCTTTCCGTCTTCTCCACCGGTAGCCGATTACGATTTTGGGTCTGTGGTTCACTGCATCATTTGCGATTACGATTTCATCCTTTGCTCATTTGCCGACCGATTTCAAGAAACTTAAATATATATTCGTTTGTAGATGTCAAGCTACAGGTTCGGTTACGACTTGATTGTAGATCGTTTCAGGCAATTACGATTTCAACCGTTGCTCATTTGGTCATTTTCGTTTGCATTACAGGTTTCATTACGATTTAATTTTAGTTCACGGTAATCAGGCTTTGGACTTGGTTGCAGATCGTTTGACAGGAGCTTCGTCTCCATCACCAGCTTACTCCGTCTCTTATTACCGCTCAATTCCCTAAATCTTCTCCGGTTTCCTTTTACTTTCTCTGAGCCTAACTTGCACGCTTGCAAATGGTAGTCATTTCGCTCAGTAATCTATGAGGTCTGCACAGTAGAAAATTGAAAAAGGTATGTTTTTCTCTCATTTTTACAACTTTTGATGTTTTCTATTTGTCTGTTTCAGACTTCAAACAGAACATGTGTGATTTTTCTACTAATTCAGATTCGATTGACAAACGTTGGGAAGCCCATGTAAGTTTATATCTATTGCACACAAGCTGTTTGGTGTTATGCCTTACTGAAATCGTGGCTTACATTTGTTCTTCCGATGCCATAATTAGTGGTTTTGCTGCTGATCTACAAGAGAGGTGATTAGAGAGCCCGAAGGTAATGTTCTTAACTAGAAAAAATGGATGTGAATTTTCAAAAAGTAACATCAAAGAACCCAAAAAACAATTGATAAAGCGTTTTTATGGTATAAGCAGGCTGCTGGATTGTATATGGAGGTGTTTCAGAGGATGAAAAAAATGATTTTGTGGGCTGCTTTGGGGTTTTCGTGTTATTTGCCTTTGGATGCTCATACTTGGGATGGCAAACACTTTTATTGGGCTATATGAGGGTATGACCAGGTATGGTTTTCTACACAGATGAATATTGACGCCTATATTCTTTTTCTTAATGACCTTTCTACACTTCTATGATACGTTCAAATTTTGCCCTTTTTGATTCCCTGCAGTCATAATTCTTATCGCTGAAAAACCCTCATGGTCTTTAGATACACGATAGACAACCAATGGCAAAACACAATAGCCAACCGACGTTTTTGATTTTAGGTATGAATTCGTAACAAAACTACTTTTGTGCTTTAATTATCTAGATAATCAACGACTATCAAATTTCACCCGTGAATTCTCATATGCAAAAGTTGTTTTGTTTAGTTTTCTTATGTGAACAACTTTTTTGTTTAATTATTTAGAGAATTAACAATTTTCAGATGTTATATTTCAAAGTTCTAAATTGATATTTTGTTTAAGTTCTCATGAGAATTATAGATTACATGGACCTGTAACCTTTAGCATTCAAAAATATAATTTTTTTAGGATTAGGTCATTTATTTTGGTTTATGTGACCCAAAATCTACATTAAATGAATATAATATTTATCAAGTTCAAGAATGGTCGCATTGTTGACCACAATTTTATTTGACTATAGCTCCAATTTATTATATATTGCTCCTTAATAAATTATTTAGTTAAATAATTATAAACTCACCATTTGGAATTTTAACAGACAGTAAGAACAGCCTCGCATCCGTCCTCGCTCTTTGTTCTCTACAAATTTACTAAAAACTTGATTTCTGTAATGCTAGAAGCTACAGGTTCGTGGATCGTTAATGTAACTACTCGGTTGTTACTTACTTTGAAATCACCATTTTGCCCTTGGACCATAACTGAAAAAAAAGTATTCCACTGGGACCAAATTTGTAAAAGTCTCCTATTTTTCAGTTATTAACTTTTAGTAAATAACAATTTTGGTCCCTGAGTTTATCATCGTTTATGATCTTTACACAAAAATATTTCTTTATTGCACTTTTAGTCCTTATTACAAGGACTCGTATTGGTTTTGGTTCCTGGATCCTTAATCTAACTGCTCGGTTGTTAATTATTTTGAAATGACCATTTTGCCCTTAGACCAAAACTGAAAAAACCAGCATGCCACTGGGACCAAATTTGTAAACTTGTATTATATTTTTCATTAAGGGTTGTACCGTTTAGATGGTTGATTTGTTCTGATGGTTGCCCTTCCACATTTCATCAAAGCTGTCTTGATATTCAAGTAACTATAAATTTATCATAACTTTTTTTTTTCAAAGTCATTAGTTTGATTTAATTTATTCTTAATATGTTTGCATTGTAGAATTTTCCTTCTGGTGTCTGGCAGTGTGTATACTGTTGTTGCAAATTCTGTGGAGTAGTTTCTCAAATGGATGATGCTCATAATGCACCTGAAATGATCTCATGCTGTTTGTGCTAGGAAAAATGTAAGAAATTATTGAAGGTAATAAATTTATGGGTTAGTTTGTCTTTTCTAACAAGTCTTTTTTGTTACAGTTCATCAGTTGTGTGTACAAGTGGTAGCTGCTCTAAATCATGATTCCGGTTCTCTATCTTTCTGTGGGAAGAAATGCCAGGAGGTATGGCATGGAATTAGTGTTTCCATTTGGAATCAATATGTATCTAATACTTTGTTCCCTTTTAGTTGTTTGAGCAGACTTTCCCCGACCCACTCAACGAGCTGCACCACCTACAGAACTGACGGAACCCGTGCATCGCACGGGGCCCCACTAGTTGTTATCAAATAACCACATATAATTTGATATACTTAAATGGATTTTACAAAATATAAAATGAGAGTAATTTAGTAATTTAAAACGATACTGCTGTAACAAAAAAGGGACAAATAAAAGTAATTATTCCACAAAAAGACAACTTTAACCTCCTCCCCCACGCATTGTCGTCGCCTATTTGTACTTTACCGCATCCACTGGTTTCACACACCACCAGTCCACCACTGACTCACCGTCGGTGACTTTATTTTTACCCCTTTTTTCCTTATCCTCGTACCCAAACACCCCTCCCGCGACATTCACCTTCATCCCCTTTTACCCAAATCGGCAACCGGCAACAAATAGATGGTGGAAAGATCGTCGATCTTTTGACAGAATTGGAATCCCAGATGAATCAATTCGATTTGTTATCAATCAAGGATTAAAAGTTGACTCAAATGCTAAAATCAATCAATTGTCTCTCAATTTACACAAACTTCATTGATAATAGAAAGAAGAAATCGAGGATACATTGGAACGATTAGTTGTTCTTAGTTAGGGATAAGAGCAGACCAGATCTACTACTTCATACTACAGAAGATTACAAACAAAAACCAAAAAAAAACGAAAAGTAAACGGCAAATTAAAGAAATTAGCGATTGGGATTTTGTTTTTGGGTTACAATTCGCTGGATTTCATTTTCGGGTATTGAAATTCATCTTCTCATAGTAACGAATCGAGAGAAGAGATAGAGAAAGCTGAACCTCGTCTTTTCCCCAACGGGTTTTTGCGGCGGTGGCGGTGGGCTTCGACGGGACAATCGTACGCGGCGGTGGTAGACACGGCCACGCCGATGAGGATGCGGCGGCAGCGACGGTTGAAGACGAGGATGAGGTAGCGGCGGAGGTCGACGGCTTAGATAAAGGCCATAAGTAATGAGAGTGGAGTCGTCGGAAGCCACCGAGTGCAAGAACCACCGACCGGAGCTGGTTGTTACCGCATCCGATGTTCGCCCAGTGCCGTGTACAGATCAGCTCCCATAACCGCTCGTCTTGCGCCGTCCGGTGCCACTGCTTGTTCACGCACCCCGCCGCACCTAACGTCCGCGCGTCCACATGCTTCAGAACCTCATACAGCAAGTTCTCATCCAACAGAACCGCCGCCGTCTCCGTCGTCACTGTCGTCTCCGGCGTTTCATCCGTTCCCTTTTCTGTCTCCGGCACCAAATCTTCCCGGATCTTCTTCTTCATCTTGCCACCATCAATATCACAACCATCAACGCCGTTGACCTGATCTTCCGAAAACGAGATTGATCTCTTCATAGATACTAAATCAGAATTCAGAAAGCGAATTGAAGATATGAATTTTTCCTCTTTATCTCTCTCTGTGTATTTGATTCACCGATTCGAGAGAGAAAAAGTAAGAGGGTTTGAGGGGTATGGGTATCCACCTGCTTTTGATCGCTACGCAAGAGGACAAGTTAAGAAATGAATGCGGTTTGTGTGAAATTACCATTCTGTCCTTTTTGTATTTAATGGATAGATGGTCAAATTAGCCAGTGGCATGGTTTCTGGGTTTGGTCTATTTGTTTTGTTTCTATGTGCCCATTCTCTTTCCATTTTCAATTTTCAAACAATAATATTTTATTTCTTTTATGTAAGGATATTTTATTGTTTCTAATGTAATAAAACAGCTTTTAGAAAAAAATTACAATCTAGTAACGTAACATTAATACTTTCTTTTAGCAATTTATGTAGAAAGGTTGTAACTTTTGTTAATGATTTATGGTTCACATATTTTATCATAAGTTATACAAGTAAAATATAATTGTAGAGTAACATTTTAGTTGGTTGAACATATGTCATATAGGATGGTGTATGTTTATAATTTTGAATGAAAACTGCTTCCATTTTTCGCTTATAAATTAATTTGTTTATGCATTTTGAGAAAAATGAAATGTTTTATTACTTTTTGTTCAGTTTTTTGTACTAATTTAGTTTTTAGACAAGATTTTGTAACTATCATAACCGAGAGACAATATGCAATTGTTGTTAATTGTGAGTTTTAGGTTGTGAATATTAAAGAAATGTAAGCATCTATTTATAAGAAAAAGTAAGAGGTAGATAAGATCAAGATCAACACTAATCCTAATTGTATATAAATGTATGCAAAACAAACAAAATATAATCTATTTTGATTCTGGAACACAAGTTTGCTAGTATCACAAGATAAAGAAGAATTGTGCAGGTCAATTGAAATCCACTAGAGATGAAATCATATGTGTGTCTTTAATGTCAGTGGAGATGATAATGTAAGTGAATATGTTGGCAGAGATGACAGCCATGCCGAGGGGTGCCGAGGGGAGGTGAGGGGTGTCAAGGGGTGTGAAGAGATGCTGAGGGGTCTCGAGGGATGCCAAGGGGTGTCCTAGGTGTCGGTTTATGTTGTGAGGTGTTGAGAGGTGTTAGTTTGTCGTAGGGGTGAGTGGTGATGAATGATGTTACTGACACTTCGTTTTTAATTCTTCTTTTTATAATTTATTTAGCACGTTTTAATCATTTTTAATTTAAATCGCATGCATTTTATATTTTATATATTTTTTATCACTCGGGAAACTTTCTAGTCTTTTTGTGTTTGATTACAGATAATTTTAAAGACTAGCACGGGAGCGGGGGAATATAGCAGAGGCGGAACGGGATGAGATTATGCGGAGCATGAAATTTTCGGATGCTTGGATCACTTATTGGGCTTGGATTTGGAGCAAGCTAATGGTCCAAAATAGAAGACATGGTCTCAGGTGGGCTTACCTAGCCCAAATGGTGGTCAAACATTGTCAAAAGTCGGGTTTAGACCAAAAAAGAATGAGACAAGACCCATTTTTCGCGAGTTGGACCGGATCAGTGCTTTTTGCCCAGTCACACGACTCGTGTGAACTTTACACTAGGCTTGTGCGACCCGTGGTCGTGATTGGCATTTTTGTCATTTCAAGCTAGTGGCTGCTATAAGTGGTAGGGGAAAAGGATTTTTCATCATCTTTTACATCTTTCTCATCAGAAAAACGTGGGGAGCACTTCTTGGAGCTTGAGAGAAGATTTCTTGAAGATTTATTCATCATTTTCTTCACTTAGATTTGTACTCTTGCAACAATTTATGTTTGGTATTTCTTTCGTTTGTTCTTGCTTGGTTATGAGTAACTAAACTTCTCATAGTTAGTGTTGGGTGAAATCTCTTGGATGATTATCTAGATTGAATGGTTCTTGGATCTATGTTAAATTCATGATTGAAACTTTGTTTTAATTATCATATTGTTGGATGCTTTGATTTCAAGAGTCCAAATATTTAATAATTATTGTTATTTTCTTTCAAGATTACGTAATCGATCTTAGAGACAAATTAGTAACAAGTGATATGTATGGGTGCTTATTATCTCATTTCAAAATTACGGAGTTTTAATCTTTAAGGTAGAAGTGAAGCTTTTAGCTTCCTTTAAATTTGGTGATTCTTAAAGTAAAATACTAGTTAACTTATTTAAACCAAATGTTTATTTGATTTATGACTTTGATTAAGAATGATGTCATAGAGCTTTCTTGATATCCATATTGTAAGAACCCGCGAAAAAGTCAAAAAGGGTAAAACCGTATTTTGTCATATTGTACGACTATTATGTGGAATAATATGTACTTGTAAAATAATATAATAAGAAATAAAAGTTTATGTGAAATTTGGAGTTTTTACCGGGTGAATAGTGAAATTTGACCAAAAAGGGTAAAATGGTCATTTGACATGAAAATGACCAAAAATGTTAAGAAAATGTTAAGTTGGAAGTTAATGGGACATTGTTGTAAGATTTTGGGTCTTAGGACCATTTATGTAAAGAAAGTGAAAGTTTAGGACTAAAATGTAAAGTTTTTATAAAAATTAAATATCTAATATATATGCGAGTTATCCTCTCATAATCTAGAATTCAGCAGTAGATTATAGAACTTACGAGAGAGAGCTAGAGAGAACGAGAGGAAGAAGAAGAAGGTCAAGGAATTTGCCAAGAATCAAGAACAAAAGCTTAGGAATTAGTAATTCCAAGCTCCAAGAGGTAACCATCTAGCCCTTAAACTCAAATTCTTGAACGGGAAATCAATCTTAACTTCTGATTTTCCAGAAATCATGAGTTTAGTGGGATTATCTTGCTCAAAATCATCCATTCAACATGTTCTAGATATAGAATGTGTTGAAAATCAAGAAATGGTAATTTTGGCCAAGAACCCTAAAAACGGGTTTTGCAAGATCAAAGTTGATTTTTATGGTTTTGTTAGGTCCAAATGATCACTTGGGATGTATTAAGACACTCCTAAGTGGTTAATTTCAAAAACTTGGATTTTTGGTGAAAATTTCTAAAAACGGGTTTGAATGAAATTGGAATTGGAATCAGTGATTCCATAGCTTAAAACTTGATGTAAAGCAAGGGTTTTAGTCATGGAATGATAGTAAAACGATTAAGATATGTATTAAGTGCTTAATAGGTCAAAATAGAGGTCTGCAGCTCAAAAATCGCACTGTAAATAGAGCCTGCAGACTAGGCACGAGTCGTGCCATTTTTAAACTAGCTAGAGCACGAGTCGTGCTCCACTGTAGAGCCAAGAATGACATCCTACTTAGTGCACGAGTCGTGCACTTCCAAGAACAAAAAGAGCACGAGTCGTGCTCTTACTGGGCAGGCTCCTGTCCAATTTTTGAAACTTAAACTCGATGCTAGGCTTGTCCGTTGGGTCTGTAACTCATACAATAGCCTTAGAATGGTATGAAAACATGCAGGAAACTTTCAAATTTGTAATCCGACCTTGCGGAAAAACCACTGTAGCGGCAGTGGCCAAACTTCAAGATTTTATCAAAACTTGATTTTTGGGATTTGAGCTAGACTTGTCCGATTAACTCCAAATTTGAAACACAAGTCTAACATGGCCTAAGACTTCATGGAAAAGTGTCGAAACTGAAATACGACCCCTCGGGGGTACTGTAGCAAAATACGCGTATTTCGGAGAAAAAATTATAAAATGAGCCTATTAATGGTTATACAATTGTTATAACCTAGAGTTGAGACGTATGAAACTTTAGAAATATAGAGTCAGTTGTAGTATGTATTTATTGAGTATTTATATATGATACTTGTATAGATGGTGCTTCAAATACAAGTGAGCACAGAAAGGAAGACGGCGTATAAGAAGCGTAGTGGTTTATAACTAAACCAATGTGAGTTTTATGAGGATTTTTCTAGTACATAGCAAAATGATATTTTCAGAAAAGTATGAGATTTCCAAATGTTTTTAGATTCTAAAGTTTTGAAACAGTTTTGAAAGTAGCTCTAAGAGCTAAGTGTTTAAAAGAGATTTTAAAGAAGTCTTAAAGAAGTTCAGTTTTTTTTCTAAAAAGAAGTATAGTTTGTAAAGTTTTTAAAGAAGCTCTATATGAGAGCTAAAGATTTTGAAGTTAGTTTTAAAGTGATTTTAAAGAGTATGAGTTAAAGAGTTAAAGTTAGAGTTTGTTATGAAATTGTGTCTATATTTGACCAATTTGAGATAAAATGAAGAAAGTAAAAAGATAAGAACCAAAGCAAAGAAAGTAGTAAGAGTTAGTTGTCCGGACTAGGATCACCCACATAATCGGGAGATCGGAAGACACTACTGAGATGGTACCTCCCGTCGCGAAGTAGTTGTCTAGCTAAGTATACCCTTGTGCTTGAATCCGTTCCAAGTCACAACGGGGAGACAGAATGAGCATAACCAAGCGGACGGATCTGTTCTGTCCCGCGAGGGGCGCTAGTTGAATGAATTAATTAAACTAATTCATGAGTTTCAGTTGGTCACGAGTAAATGAGAAAGAAAACAGTTTTAAAGAATAAAACAGTTTTAAAGTAAGAAGCAGTTTTGAGAAAGAAAATATTTTGAGTTTGAAAAGAGTAAAGCAAAGAGATTTAAGATTTGTTTTGAAAATAAGTTTTAGCAGTTTATCAGTTTACTTGTTATTAATTCAAGTTTTGAGCAAAAATATTTTGGGTCAAAAACCCATATTACTCACGAGGCTTTATGTCTCACGTATACTATTTTTGAAATGCTATGTACTTAGGTGAAAGGAGCAAGGGTTGCAGTTGGGACCGGTTTATATACTGTAAGTTTAAATTATGGTATCTGTATTGAGTCTGTAATACCCCCTTGAGTTTAAGTTTGTAAAATAAATAAAAAAAAATTAAGTGGCTATTTTATAGTCACGAGTTGTAACATATGTTTGTAAAGTAAACTGTATTTGTATTTGAATACGGTTTGAGAAAAGGGGTGTTACAGTTTTGGTATCAGAGCCATAGTTTAAGGGAACTAGGTGTCAGTACTTGAACCTAGACTTAAACTATGTAGGAGTTAAGTAGAGTACATACTTGAGTATGATGTTGAGAGTAAGTAGAACTGGGAGTAAATCCACAACAGTGGAACATGAGTCCTGGTGGTAAAATGGGAAGCAAATGTGTATAGGTGGTTATAATAATATGGGCCCGTACTATTCTAATCACAGGATATACATTTGAGTCTGGTGGAACCACACAGGAGTCATGTGAAGATGTAAGAGATAAGTGTAAGAGGTTTGAGGGGTATAGATTCAGTATACCTATGGAAGAAAATCCAGTATGACTGGAAATATTAAAATATAAAAAAAAATTCTGTTGTTTAACGGAAATGAATTATGATTATGGAATAAAAATAAGAGTAATGTCACTACAATGACTAAAGAAAGAAATATTGGAAAAGAAAGTGAATATAGATATATGAATGAAATTCATATAAGAAAGAAGAATAAAAAAACCTTCAAGTAAAACGAGTAAAACGGAAATGAGCTGGGTTTGCAATTATAGACAAACCCAAAAGAGGTATAAAAGAGTACATAATACAAAATGAGAAGTAATATGACGTGTTGTTTATGAACAACCAAGAGATTAAGGTATATATATATATATATATATATATATATATATATATATATATATATATATATATATATATATATATATATATATATATATATATATATATATATAAGCTATGAGTAAATAAGGTAGTATAAAATGAAAGCAAAATACTTAACCAAGTATTAGAAGAGGAATCAAAGACAGAAAAGAAAGCGTAAGAAATGGGAAGTTGTGACTTCCAAACTCGAAAGAAATATGACAATAAATGACATCCAATGATTGGAATAAATAAGTAAGTTGTAAGTATAGTGCTATAATGGGTAATATAATAAAGTAAATTACCAAAAAAAAAAAATCGTTAAAGACTATGAGCAAGATGCATTGTTATAATGCAAGAGAATGAGTTGAGAAATGAAGATCGAATGCCTAATCAAGTGTTAGGCGAACAGTTAAAGATACGACAGACAGTAATGATAATAAAAAGAATATAAAGACAGTCATCAAAGAAATGGTCATTTGAAATCAGATTTAGTGACCATATAAATAAGAAATAAGAAGAACTGAGAATGATAAAAAGATAACCGAAAGAATGTGAGAAAAATGACTGAGAGTCATAAATAACACGAGATAAAGAGTAAAAGTGAATATCGAGATAAGTCTTAGACAAAGAGTCAAATATGAAATAAGAACTAAAATAAAGAGACAGGAAGTTACTACCTTTAAGCGGAAGTAACGGGTAAAAGTAGCCAAAGATTAAAAAAAATGGATAGTACATGACTAGTAGTTATGGAATGCAAGAAAGTGTATAGCGTATATCGCTTTAAGATATACATAAATAAAGAGAGTAAAGAAAAGAAGCTTAAAGGAAAGAACACTGTAATGTGTTGGGCATATAGCCTTATGACACATAGAGAGAAATGGTAAAAAGAATAATAAAAGAAAATTTGAGTATCAAACCTAGAAAGTATATGATTAAAATATATAAGACATAGAGACTAAATGTTTATAAAAACGGTGGTAATCTATATGATTATGAAAGCAGTGTATGCTTAATAAGTATAATGAGATAAAACAAGAAATTGTTGAGTCAGAAATGTCAATCTTTATTGAAGTATGGTTAAAATGCAGTCAGAATCAAAAGAGAAATAAAAGTTATTTTTGGCATTAGCCATAGCAAGTAAAGAGTAAGAAAAAGATAGAATGCTAAACTAAGCATTAGTGTGAGAAATAAGAACTACACGAAAATGTTAAAACATAAGTAATAAGATGAGAATGGTACATGGGGTACCTAAGAAGATAAGAAGTGTACTCATAAAGGTACAGCAAGAAAACTGAGAAATGAAATGGACAAGATTATATTAGAAAGTATAATGAGTAAAAAGAAAAAAAATGAAAGAGGTATATAGATCGTTAATATGTCGAAAGATGAAAATAGTATAAGTGAAGAGTGATACAAGACATGTAATTATAAAAGTAATACATGTAGGTAACAAGATGATAAAGGTAATAACCTTATGAGAATGTATGAAAACTAGTAGTAAAGACAAAGAAAAATTTAGTAGTAATTATAGCAATACCTTGGATACAAAAGGTTTTGCTTATAAAAAATATACATAGAAAAAAATTCTTAAGAATTAAAGATGAAAGATAAGACAAAAAGAAGCAAGAACAACGATTGACTTTTGAAGAGTCAATTCTTTTAGTATATATAGATATAAGAAGTTATAAAACTTCTAAAGGAATTACATAAAGATAATATGAGATTTAAGTTTAATGACAAGAAAGAAGTAATTAGAAATGTAGATTGACTGTTGGAAAGTCAATTTTCTATAATAAAGTATGAGGTGATAGAGCTTCTAAAATAAGAGAGAAAAAGTAAATTTAAAATATGAAAGTTACTCAAGTAAGAAGAATAAGTAAAAGTTTTTATTACATTAAAAGAGAAGTCGAGTAATGCGTCTGTCCTTATATTACCAGATGGGACAGAAGATTTTGAAGTATACAGCAACTCCTCACATAGAGGGCTCAGCTGTGTGTAGATGCAGAGGAGTAAGAATATAGCATATATTCCCAAATAGTTGAAAGCCCTAGAAACAAAGTATATTACTTATGATATAGAGCTAGTAGCAATAGTATTTGCCTTATAAATTGGAGGCATTACCAGTATGGAACAAAGCGCAAACTATTCACTGATCACAAGAGTTTGCAGTATGTGCTCACTCAAATAGAGCTGAACATAAGACAGAAAAGATAGTTAGAGTGATCAGTGATTATGTTTGCGAGATTGTATACCATTCAGGCAAGCAAGTTTAGCAGCAGATGCATTGAGTAGAAAATTTTTAGAGAAAAGAATCAATGCAAGATTGATACGCATATAACTAGCGTCCAGTATTATAGAACAGATTAAAGCAGTCCAACAAAAAGTTGGAAAAAGCATAGACTTGAGAGATGAGAAACGAGGAAGATATGCAGTTTGAAATAAGTAGACAAGAGCTAAAGACTTCTAGAACCCGCAATTGGGTACCGGAAGTAGGAGGTTTGAGGAAGTAGATTCTAGAAGAGTCATATAAGTCAAAGTATTCCACACATCCAGGGAATACCAAGACTTATCAAGATCGTAGAAGACAGTACTGGTGGCCTGGAATGAAGAAGAGGATAGCTAAGTACATCTCCAAGTGTGTCATTTGTGCACAAGTCAAGGCGGAACATCAGGTCCCGCATGGAGATGCTCAGTCATTTTCACATTTCAGCCGGAAAGTGGGAAGACGTAACCATGGACTTTATTGTCGGGTTACCGAGAACGAAAAGAGGATATGATAGTATTAGTATATGGGTCATAGTGGACCGGTTGACCAAGAGTGCACTATTTCTAGCCATAAAAGAAACTACTCCATTGGAGCAGTTAGCCCAGTTGTATACAGATGAAGTGTTAAGAAGATACGGTGCACCATTGTCTATCGTATCAGATAGAGACCCTAGATTTACCTCTAACTTTTGGAGTGCCTTACAAGAGAAAATGGGGACAAGAATTCAGCTAAGTACATCATATCATCCACAAACGACTGGTCAGAGTGAGCGAACGATCCAGACATTAGAAGATATGCTACGGTCATGCGTGATGGAATTTGGAGGTAGTTGGGATGAACACCTACCATTAGTGGAGTTTGCATACAACAACAGCTACCATTCTAGCATTAAAATGCCACCTTTTGAGGCATTATATGGTAGAAAGTGTAGAACTCCTTTATGCTGGTTGGAGGCTGGTGAAACTAAACTTACGGGGCCAGAGATTGTTAGAGTAACTAATGAGAAGATTGGAGTAATTCAAGCCAACATGAAAGCAGCACAAGATCGGCAAAAGAGTTACTCAAATCTAAAGAAGAGACCGTATGACTTGCAAGAAGGAGATTTGGTGATGATAAAAGTGTCGCCATGGAAAGGAGTGGTCAAATTTGGCAAGAGAGGAAAGCTGAGTCCAAGGTACATTGGACATTTCAGAATCCTGAAGAGAGTTGGATTACAGGCGTTCAAGATAGAGTTACCACCCGAACTCAGTGGAATACATGATACCTTTCATGTATGCTACTTGAAAAAGTATTTTGGTAAAGAAGAATTAGTAATACCGTATACCGACTTAAGGGTGGAGACTCCTAGCAAACTGATTGAGGAACCCGAAGCCATCCTAGAAATGCAGACTAAGAAGCTAAGGAACAAGGAGATTGACCTTGTACTAGTCAAGTGGAAGCACCCGTTAGGGTCAAACCTAACTTGGGAGACGCTAGAAGAAATGAAGAGAAGATATCCGAATTTCACAAATTATGAAAAGATTCCGAGGACGAAATCCGCTTAAGGAGGGGTGACTGTAAGAACCCGCGAAAAAGTCAAAAAGGATAAAACCGTCTTTTGTCATATTGTACGACTATTATGTGTAATAATATGTACTTGTAAAATAATATAATAAGAAATAAAAGTTTATGTGAAATTTGGAGTTTTTACAGGGTGAATAGTTAAATTTGACCAAAAAGGGTAAAATGGTCATTTGACATGAAAATGACCAAAAATGTTAAGAAAATGTTAAGTTGGAAGTTAATGGGACATTGTTGCAAGATTTTGGGTCTTAGGACCATTTATGTAAAGAAAGTGAAAGTTTAGGACTAAAATGTAAAGTTTTTATAAAAATTAAATATCTAATATATATGAGAGTTATCCTCTCATAATCTAGAATTCAACAGAAGATTATAGAACTTACGAGAGAGAGCTAGAGAGAACGAGAGGAAGAAGAAGAAGGTCAAGGAATTTGCCAAGAATCAAGAACAAAAGCTTAGGAATTGGTAATTCCAAGCTCCAAGAGGTAACCATCTAGCCCTTGAACTCAAATTCTTGAACGGGAAATCAATCTTAACTTCTGATTTTCCAGAAATCATGAGTTTAGTGGGATTATCTTGCTCAAAATCATCCATTCAACATGTTCTAGATATAGAATGTGTTGAAAATCAAGAAATGGTAATTTTGGCCAAGAACCCTAAAAACGGGTTTTGCAAGATCAAAGTTGATTTTTATGGTTTTGTTAGGTCCAAATGATCACTTGGGATGTATTAAGACACTCCTAAGTGGTTAATTTCAAAAACTTGGATTTTTGGTGAAAATTTCTAAAAACGGGTTTGAATGAAATTGGAATTGGAATCAGTGATTCCATGGCTTAAAACTTGATGTAAAGCAAGGGTTTTAGTCATGGAATGATAGTAAAACGATTAAGATATGTATTAAGTGCTTAATAGGTCAAAATAGAGGTCTGCAGCTCCAAAATCGCACTGTAAATAGAGCCTGTAGACTAGGCACGAGTCGTGCCATTTTTACACTAGCTAGAGCACGAGTCGTGCTCCACTATAGAGCCAAGAATGACATCCTACTTAGTGCACGAGTCGTGCACTTCCAAGAACAAAAAGAGCACGAGTCGTGCTCTTACTGGGCAGGCTCCTGTCCAATTTTTGAAACTTAAACTCGATGCTAGGCTTGTCCGTTGGGTCTGTAACTCATACCATAGCCTTAGAATGGTATGAAAACATGCAGGAAACTTTCAAATTTGTAATCCGACCTTGCGGAAAAACCACTGTAGCGGCAGTGGCCAAACTTCAAGATTTTATCAAAACTTGATTTTTGGGATTTGAGCTAGACTTGTCCGATTAACTCCAAATTTGAAACACAAGTCTAACATGGCCTAATACTTCATGGAAAAGTGTCGAAACTGAAATACGACCCCTCGGGGGTACTGTAGCAAAATACGCGTATTTCGGAGAAAAAATTATAAAATGAGCCTATTAATGGTTATACAATTGTTATAACCTAGAGTTGAGACGTATGAAACTTTAGAACTATAGATTCAGTTGTAGTATGTATTTATTGAGTATTTATATATGATACTTGTATAGATGATGCTTCAAATACAAGTGAGTACAGAAAGGAAGACGGCGTATAAGAAGCGTAGTGGTTTATAACTAAACCAAGGTGAGTTTTATGAGGATTTTTCTAGTACATAGCAAAATGATATTTTCAGAAAAGTATGAGATTTCCAAATGTTTTTAGATTCTAAAGTTTTGAAACAGTTTTGAAAGTAGCTCCAAGAGCTAAGTGTTTAAAAGAGATTTTAAAGAAGTCTTAAAGAAGTTCAGTTTTTTCTAAAAAGAAGTATAGTTTGTAAAGTTTTTAAAGAAGCTCTATATGAGAGCTAAAGATTTTGAAGTTAGTTTTAAAGTGATTTTAAAGAGTATGAGTTAAAGAGTTAAAGTTAGAGTTTGTTATGAAATTGTGTCTATATTTGACCAATTTGAGATAAAATGAAGAAAGTAAAAAGATAAGAACCAAAGCAAAGAAAGTAGTAAGAGTTAGTTGTCCGGACTAGGATCACCCACATAATCGGGAGATCGGAAGACACTACTGGGATGGTACCTCCCGTCGCGAAGTAGTTGTCTAGCTTAGTATACCCTTGTGCTTGAATCCGTTCCAAGTCACAACGGGGAGACAGAATGAGCATAACCAAGCGGACGGATCTGTTCTGTCCCGCGAGGGGCGCTAGTTGAATGAATTAATTAAACTAATTCATGAGTTTCAGTTGGTCACGAGTAAATGAGAAAGAAAGCAGTTTTAAAGAATAAAACAGTTTTAAAGTAAGAAGCAGTTTTGAGAGAAAATATTTTGAGTTTGAAAAGAGTAAAGCAAAGAGATTTAAGATTTGTTTTGAAAATAAGTTTTAGCAGTTTATCAGTTTACTTGTTATTAATTCAAGTTTTGAGCAGAAATATTTTGGGTCAAAAACCCATATTACTCACGAGGCTTTATGTCTCACGTATACTATTTTTGAAATGCTATGTACTTAGGTGAAAGGAGCAAGGGTTGCAGTTGGGACCGGTTTATATACTGTAAGTTTAAATTATGGTATCTGTATTAAGTCTGTAATACCCCCTTGAGTTTAAGTTTGTAAAATAAATAAAAAAAATTTAAGTGGCTATTTTATAGTCACGAGTTGTAACATATGTTTGTAAAGTAAACTGTATTTGTATTTGAATACGGTTTGAGAAAAGGGGTGTTACACATATAAATTAAGAAGAACCAAGATAACTATAGCTTTAAAGGTGTTATAGCCATTTTAATTTGAGCAAAGATATTGCACCTAGAACCATAATGATAAACTAGTTAATTGATTCAAGAGATGGAACCCAATGTTAACTCATTTTCTCCCAATTCATAAAATCACCTTTTTCACAAATAGCAACCTACTTTACTATTTCTCTCTTTTTAGTCAATATAGTTCAAAACCTTCAAAACCCCCCATATTTACTTTATGTTGTTTTTACAAATTGCCTTTATGGATGGATTTCATAGAATTGTAAATTGAACCAATCTTAGTCGATACAATCCCTTTGCTACTATACACAGTTATTGTGTAAGTAAAAGGGTTATAAACTTGGTGGTCTCGACACCCATCAAATTTTGGCGCCATTGCCGAGGATTGGTACTTTTAATCATTTTGTTTTTCTATGCCCAGATCCCTTCGAACATGTATATTAAAGTTTAATCCCGAAATTGAAAAAGAAGCAAGACACTTGAGGAAGGAAACGAGGCTTCAAAGAGGTCAAAGTTCCGGTGCCACCGTGGCATTGTGAAACTAATTACATTCTTCGAGTGGGACAGATATTAAGACTGATTCAAGCCCCGATACCCGACAAGAGATTCCAGAAACACCCCCTTCAATCCCGAAATTACTCCAAACACAACCGATACACATCGCATGATCCTTGAACCACCCGTTTCGATAAACCCAATTCACAGAAACCCAATTCAAATGGAAGAAAACCGCAATCTCGAAAGAACCTTGAGGCAAATGATGGAAACGGATGTCACTCAAACTCCCATTGGCATCTAATATCCAATCTTGAACCCGGAATGGAATTGAAGTCCGGTTTATTCCATCATCTTCCTAGTGATCACGGGTTGGAAAATGGAATTCCTCATAAGCATTTGAAGATGTTTCATATAATTTTCTCGAGCATGAAACTGTAAGGTACTACCGATAATCAAATCAAGTTAAGGATATTCAGCTTTTCGTTGGTGTATCGAGCAAAAGATTGGTTGTTTTGCCTTCTACCGGGAACGATTCAATAGTCTTTGTGCAAATTGTCCCCAACATCAAATTCCCGAACAACTTCTCATCCAACACTTCTATGAAGGCTTGCTTCCCATTGAAAGAAGATTAATTGATGCTTCTAGTGGCTGTGACATCTTTAGCAAAACACCGCAGTAAACTAGAGAACTCATATCAACCATGGCTGCAAATTCACAACATTTTGGGCCCTGACAAGACATGCGTAGGGACCCACAACCACAAACGAAGGAAGTGAACAGATCGAACCTTGAAGCAAAACTTGTCGAGTTGACTACCATTGTCCAACAATTCGTGAAAGGAAATAGTCAACAAGTGTTGATGCGTGGTATTTGTGCCAATATGGGACATCATACGGATATGTGTCCTGCTTTACATGAAGATGATGCACAAGTGAACATGATGATGCCCTGCACTAAGGACAACACTAAAGGCACTTGGATTATCATGCATCCTATAATTCAAGTTAGAAGTTGAATCCGAACTTGAGTTAGGCGCCTCAACAACAGCAACACTACCAACAAAGGCCACAATACCAACCACAATATCAACAACAACAACCCCAACGACAACCAAGTAGTTCTGGAAGATTGCTCGAAGACCTTGTGAAATCATTGGCCACGAGTACTTACAAGTTCCAACAATATACATGTGACAACCTTCAAATTTGGTCAATAAAAGTCAACAAAGGTCAACCAGAGCGTAAATTAGGATAATACGTTGAAATGTAATTTTCATAACTTTCCTAAGGTATTATTGGAAATAATAATACTCCATCCGTCCCTTTTTTATTGTCTAGTATACTATTTTGGGTTGTCCCAAAATTATTGTCACCTACTAAAAACAACTAGTATAATTAACTAATTTTTCCCATACTACCCCTAATTATGAGTACCACACAGAATTCTAAGTAGTGTAATTATTTCCATGCCATTAATTGTTTGAATAAAAAAACATACCATTAATAAGTTTACTTAACATAAAAAGCAAAAGGAAATTTAAAACTCATTAATTGTTGGAATAAAAAAACATACCAATAATAAGTTTACTTAACATAAAAAGCAAAAGGAAATTTAAAACTCATGCACTATTGGTTTAAAACACATGCCCTGTAGGTTTACAAATATCTCCAACATTCTTTTTTTTAAACAAATGATAATGAGGTGTCTTTAGTCATCAAATTAAATTTGATTTGTTTTCATTTTTACTCGACCAAGTACCGAACTGGTTCATCTATTAGGCTTTGTTCACACTCAATTTGTATTGGCAAGTTACCTTGTCGTTCCAACTTGCTCTTACCGATATGCGGTATTTGTGTGTGGTCTAAGTTCACCTTCTTTTATTCGTCTATGTAAAATTAATAAACATAATTCTAACCTTGATTTTTTATTCGCATGGGTAAGATCCGGGTTGATGGCATTTGTGTGTGGTCTAAGTTCACATTCTTTTATTCGTCTATGTAAAATTGATTTTGAAACACCCAATAATTTTGCAATAGACCGAATGGTGGTTCAACGACATAACGGAAAATTGTGAAATTTGTTTCAAATCGAGTTGAACCCTTTTTCGCCCAACAACTTTTAGCATCTTTGAAGATAAATCAATTGTCGATCCATTTATAACTTGAAGCATAGCTCGATGCCAAATACGACTTATGGTCCGCTTAGAAACACCGAAATGTGCAGCTACATCACTTATGGAACCCCTTTTCAACTTTCCATCGGAACTTTGTTGCAATAAGGCTCCATATATATCTTGACGTTGGGCATGATTTGTGTTTTTTTAGTTAGTGATTGTGTAGAATTCTCCATAATTTAGTATGCTAGAAAAATGTGATTGGAAATGGGTTATAAAGATTCATTGAATTAATTTTGGAGGGAGAATTTGGAACCAAATTTTGGTTAACGTAAGGGATAAAAATGCTTTTTACTGAAACAATTAATGGTTGATTAATTGTATTAATGGTTCATCAAAAGGGTATTTTTGTCATTTTGTTTAAATATAATTGCATTAAATGTAGTTTTCTTAAACTATGTGCTTTTTACTTGTGGACAATAAAAAAGGGACGTAGGGAGTAATACAATACGTTATTTTGAATTCTATAGTAGCGTAGAATTCGATAAATCATACAAATATTATTTTGGTATAAATAATATTCATAACACGATGTATTCTTGTTTACGAATCCGTGGATATATAGAACGTTGAAAACGGAGTTCACATACAAAAGTTACAACAATTCAGTCGCTGAAAACAACAAATGTACACAGGAAATAAGCATTAAATGCATTACAGCGTGCGTTAAACATTAAGTATAAAATATCGGAAGACGTTTTATAGAACGTAATACGACCTAGTATTTAATTCTACACTCGGAATACTTTTCTGGTAAAATGTCATATACCGCGAATCCGAAAATTTACCGCGCTTAGACGCTTATATTTTTACATAAGGAATTTGCAAAACAATCTAAATATATGTTTACTATTATTATTATTAATAATATTGATTAACATATTTGTTAGTAATTACATCTCCCAAATTTGTAAAAATACCAAGATTTATAAAAGTGGATAGTTATATTTTACAAAAACAAAGCTTGAACCCTCCTCCTCCTCCCCATCCCCCCTCCCCTTCCCATGCAAGATTTCTTCAAAGATCTTATGATACTCTCTTCACCACATCCACACTTCACCATCATCTCACACATCACCTCTCACCCTCCACCCCCTACCTACATACCCCATACCTCTTCCACCATCACTTCACTCAACCTCACTCTCCCTCTCATTCTTATTCTCGGCCAAGACACACACCCACCCACACACACAATTCCAAACTTTGTTCACCATTCTCTCAAACTCTCTCCAAGTGATTCAAGTGTTGCAAGAGTTTTTGGTAAGTCTCATGTCCACTTTAAACTTCCAATGACAAATTTCATAAAAAACACTAACTTTTCAAAAAATTTCGATTTTGACACTGTGTTATTTTTTTTTCAAGTAAGTCACTAAGTTTTCAAATTTTTTCAATTAAGTCACTATGTTTTCAATTTGGTTTCAATTTTGACCATTTTACCGGTCAACCCGGTAGTCAGCTGACGTGGCATGATGACGTGTCAGTCTTTGATGATGCGACGCTGACGTGGCATGCTGACGTGGCACCCGAGTGTCAAAATTGAAACAAAATTGAAAACCTAGCGACTTAATTGGAAAAATTGAAAACTTAGTGTTTTAATTGAAAAAAATAACACAGTGTCAAAATCAATTTTTTTTTGAAAAGTTAGTGTCTTTTTTGGAAATTTTCCTACATTCTTTAAAATAATAAATTCGTCTTGCGTTTGTCTATTGATTTAAAAAGTGTCCAAAAGGATATTATTGCATTAAATAATAAAAAAAGTTAATGTTATTAATTAAGACCACTATGTGTATGCGTAAATAAAATTAATACATATAGAGGTTTCCATGTATATGCATATCATAAAAGACGACCACTAGTTGCCAATTTTAGATTCAATGAAAAAGCCATCAACCATTTACCACATATTAACAAGTAATTTGTTTTCGATCATATTTTATATCGGTGCACTACAGTGTATATTTGCGGAAATGAGGCAATTTTTAGTTATGTTTTATAGTAATGGTAGAAACTGATTAAAAGGAAACGCAAAATAAATGAAAAAAATTAGTGTGACCCGCCATACTTCCTTTCGTTTATATAGAGGAACACTCTTACACTCACCTTGTAACCCACCATACTTTATTTGGTTTTCTTCTTCTTCGTTAAAACAATGGCGGTCTCTTTGAAGATGAATATGTTATTACAGAAAAAAGATTTAGTGTTCAAGAGAGACAGAAACATTTGCAGCACCAAGAGCAAAAGTATGTCATGCAGGTCCAATTAAGAATTGCCCATGCATAACAAGAATCTATACCAACTTCTTTCGTTGGAATCCACACATGTTAGTTTCGTTGATATCAAGAAGGCATACCGTGCAAAGGCCCTGCAACTCCATCCTGATGTCTGTCCATCTTCCCTTGCAGAGGAATACACAAAGCAATTTGTGGAGTTACACAAGGCGTATGAAGTTCTTTCAGATCCAAACACACGGAGAATGTATGATCAAGAATTGAGTCTGGCTGAATGTTTTGGTAATGGTTCAGGTCATCATTCCGGTTTCTGTAAAAGGAAAGTGTGGGAAATCCAACTTGCTGGGCTAAAGAAACGATCAGTTGATCGATTGGCGAGAATGAAAAATGAATCCATGTAGAAAAATATAGTATTTGTAAATTTTTTAATATTATGTGTGTGTCGTATTGATATTTGATAATATGATCTTGTTTGTTGAATCTTGGAAACAAAACACAATGAGAATAAATTAACTTTGAAGTAAGTGAGTCAAATTTACCATGCCTATCAATAGATATTTGTTTATGATTAAAAACTTACAATGATGTTTGCATTTTATGTTGTAATGAATGAAGAAGAAGAATTGAGAGAATTTCAATTTCTCATTAACTGTGAAAAATGAAGAAAATACAGATACATATATGTACAGAACTCAACAAACCTAACTAACAAACTGAATAACTAACACAAAGTTAAATTACAGTAAAGCCCTTATAGTGTAAACTAACACCCCTCAAGCTGGAGGGTACGGTTGTAAACCCAGATTGGAAATTGCAGCTTGATGATGATATCCATGTAAGGGCTTAGTAAGAGCATCAGCTAGTTGAATCTTTGTGGGCACATGAAACAATGAGATTAATCCACTTTGGAGTTTTTCATGAACATAGTGGCAGTCGAGTTCGATGTGTTTAGTTCTCTCATGAAAAACGGGATTTTTAGCAATGTAGATTGCAGCTTGGTTATCGCACTTAAAAGGGATGGGAGTAACAGATGAAACTCCAAATTCGTGAAGAATGCGACTTAACCAAGACAACTCAGCACACACACGGCGCATGGAGCGATACTCAGCCTCAGCAGATGAGAGTGAAACAGTTATTTGCTTCTTCGACTTCCAAGCAATTGGGGATCCACTAAAGAGAATAAAATAGCCACTAACCGATCGTCTTGTTAAAGGACATGCTGCCCAATCACTGTCACAGAAAGCTTCAACTTGAAATTTAGGATCATTATTAAAAAATAATACATGATGAAGTGTCCCTTTATGTAACACCAAATACTTGTAATAAGTATTTGAAGGTTTATTCTAGTAAAAAGGGGTAAATTGGTCATTTTACCACAAAAGGGTAATTTAGTCATTTGACCATGTGAAGGACCAATTGTGTAAAAATATTGTTTCTTGTGGTAAAAATATAAGAAATGAAAGTTTTATGTCATAAAACTTGATTATTGTGGTCAAAGTTCAAGAAATGGAACTTAGGGACCAAAGTTGTAAATTTTGGAAGTATAAATAGAGAGGTTGACTCTCTTCTTTGACTGGCCATTTGTGCAGCAACGGGAGGAGCATTGAAGGTGCGATTTCTGCAGGAAATCATGAAATTGAAGCAAGAACTTGGAACAATTGTTGGAAGGGGTGATTTCCAAGCAATTAAGGTAAGTAGATTGCTTTTTTAGACAGTTCTTGAAGTGTTCTTGATTTGGTTTTATAGAAACTGAAATTTGTAAATTTCAGTTATGTTTATGTGGTTTAAATGGTTTAATGCTTCCAATAAGTCATGCTAAAAGGACTTAATTCAAGAAATATGGAAGTAGGTTGCTATTATTGAAAATTTGGAACTTTGCTCAAGAACCCTAGAATACATGTTTATATGATTTAGTGGATTCTAATGAGTTCTAATGAGTTCTAATGAGTTCTAATGAGTTCCAAATGCTGTTAATGATGAGAATAATCAGTAGAAGTGATTAATTTTGAAGAATTTCGGTTTTTGGACCAAAATGTCAAAACCGGGAATTGTTGGAAAATGTTTGAAATATATGATTTCCATGGGTTAAAACTAGATGTTAATGAAGGGTTTTGGTCTTGGAACAAACCCCTATCGTTTAATAAGAGAATTAAGGACTTAATAGCTGAAAATGAGAATTTGTAGCATGAAAAACGGACAAGTCTAGCATCAAGTCCCAAAATTGGACCAAAGCATAACAGAAGCAGGAGCAAATCTGCTCATTTTCACGCAGCCGCTGGATCGCGACCCTATCTCCATGTGGATCGTGTCCCTATCGATCGCGACCCTATCTCCATGGAGATCGGGACCCTATCTGCCGCTGTGCAGTTTCTCTTGTCCGTTTTTCATGCTACAAATTCCCATTTTCAGCTATTAAGTCCTTAATTCTCTTATTAAACGATAGGGGTTTGTTCCAAGACCAAAACCCTTCATTAACATCTAGTTTTAACCCATGGAAATCATATATTTCAAACAGTTTCCAACAATTCCTGTTTTTGACATTTTGGTCCAAAAACCGAAATTCTTCAAAATTAATCACTTCTACTGATTATTCTCATCATTAACAACATTTGGAACTCATTAGAACTCATTAGAACTCATTAGAATCCACTGAATCATATAAACATGTATTCTAGGGTTCTTGAGCAAAGTTCCAAATTTTCAATAATAGCAACCTACTTCCATATTTCTTGAATTAAGTCCTTTTAGCATGACTTATTGGAAGCATTAAACCATTTAAACCACATAAACATAACTGAAATTTACAAATTTCAGTTTCTATAAAACCAAATCAAGAACACTTCAAGAACTTGTCTAAAAAAGCAATCTACTTACCTTAATTGCTTGGAAATCACCCCTTCCAACAATTGTTCCAAGTTCTTGCTTCAATTTCATGATTTCCTGCAGAAATCGCACCTTCAATGCTCCTCCCGTTGCTGCACAAATGGCCAGTCAAAGAAGAGAGTCAACCTCTCTATTTATACTTCCAAAATTTACAACTTTGGTCCCTAAGTTCCATTTCTTGAACTTTGACCACAATAATCAAGTTTTATGACATAAAACTTTCATTTCTTATATTTTTACCACAAGAAACAATATTTTTACACAATTGGTCCTTCACATGGTCAAATGACTAAATTACCCTTTTGTGGTAAAATGACCAATTTACCCCTTTTTACTTGAATAAACCTTCAAATACTTATTACAAGTATTTGGTGTTACAAATTCTCCCCTCCTTTAAAAGATTTCGTCCCCGAAATCATACAAGGAGTTGAGGGTATATCTCCCTCGATTAGCTTTCGACCTTCCACATCATGTCGGAATCCCTATGGTAATGCCTAAGTATTTAACCATACTAGTCTTCTTATCTAGTGGTTACATCACAATTGCATATCGTTCTTCCGGTTGTCCCTGGTACCTTACCTACTTATTTATCTTCATCTCGTCATAAGGCATTTGTTGGAAATTATTAATACATAATTTCTTTCTTGTCGTCCCAAACAGATTTTAACCTTTCCAAAGGATCACTTTTCGTACTACCATATTCCTTTACTTGGAATTTTAAAGGCTTATATTCAGTGATCCACATACCACTTTCACAATTTCTTAACCATTCTTCAAATTCGATCATACTCATCAAGTCTTTTCTTCAGTTTGTGCAAGAATCTAGTATCTAGCCAACGGCTTTATCACATCTTCAATCCAATAAATCGGAGGATAACACGGTATTCCTTACCATTCTTCATGTGAATCATCAAACTACTAGCATGTAAGCTGCTATTTCTTGTAATTTCTATCCAAGATAGACAATCTTCTCATCTTCCACTAGGGTCTGCTATGCTATTTTCAAGCATATCTTCTAAAGTCTGCATTACTAGGTCACTTGTTCACCAATACACGGTACTTGCAGAGACTTTAATGCAAAGTCTATAACAATGTTGTCCCATTTATTTTCTGGGGCCAACAATGGGTAAATTTCTTCGCATGTTTCTAACGGTTTGACTTTACTTTACGTACAAGTCAAATACTTTTCATATGCTTTTCAATATCTTTCTTCAGTCCCGACCACCAATACATAGGTTTTATCGCCCTATTCAATCTGGTATTGCTCCGGGTATACTGCATATCTAGTACAAAATGCATCTTTTCAAGATGATTTTCATGTTTCATTTGGTTTTGGAACTCACATACATAACCCCAAGGGTTTTCAATTGTCGTGAGTTTCTAGCTAACTTCTTTCAATAGCTAATCATTCATTCATTTTTCACATTTTCAGACCAGCACATTTCTTTTTGTGCTACCCGAATCAACTTAGGTAATCAATTTGCCACACTCATACATGTGGATGTAACCTTCAAAGGTTACTCTTTTCAATTCAAGGCATCTATAGCTACATCTGCCCTTCCGAGATGGTACAAGATTTCATACCCGAAATCTCTAAGTAACCCATCTATTTTAATCATTTCATATTTAGCTTATTTTTGATCAATAAAGTACTTCAAACTTTTATGATCCGTATAAACGATAAGCTTTACACCATACAAATAGTGTTTCCAAAGCTTCAATACCAAAATCGTAGATGCTACTGCAACATCATGCATCTACAGTCAAGTTTGGATACATTTCTATAATCCAATTTATCTTCTCCGCTTAGCATCAATGCTAACATCAGAGTTTCACACAAGGTTTATTCCAAACCTTTACAAGATACTTGTGGTCTTTCTACCACTCAGACTTTATACTTTTATTAGTTAACCTTAGTCAACTGGACAACAATCAAGGAGCAGTTTTCTACAACTCTCTTAAATTAACCCGCCAATCCTAGGAAACTACTAATTTCAGTCAATTTCCAAGGCGGTTTCTGTTTTATCACATCAGTATTTCCACTGTATCTACTTTATCATCTTTGGCATTATTAACATGTCCAAAGAATATGAAACTTCTTTTAGTCAAATTTTCATACTTGGAGAATTTTACAAATCACTTAACTCAGTGAATTAACTCCAATATCTGGTACAAATGTACCTCTTTTCGATCTGGTTTCGAGAATATCAGATTCTCAGTAGTCAATGCACTGATGCATCAACTTGTCTTTCTTCCTTTCAAACAAGATAGGGCTCCACACAATAACACATTCAGCCATATGAGACCCCGATTCAAAAAAAACAATTTCTTCTAATTGTTTTCCCATTCTGCCATCTCTGCAGATGCTAATCAGTTTAGAGCCTAAATAACAGAAACGGCTCCCAAAATCAGTTTAATCATTAACTCTTCTCATCAATCTGGCGGTAATTCTGGAAGTTCTTTCGGAAGAAACATCCGAGAATTCATTTTAAAGTTTTACACTTGTATCGCCACTTTATTTAGCTTGGCCTATACTGCATATGCCAACTAAAGCATCCTTCCTTTACTTACTCCTATCAGAGTTCAAGCAAAGAAAAATAACTGGTATTCTTAACAACGGTCATTTACCATGGATTTTCATCCATTTCATTTCTGTTTTAAGAACCATAATGTTCTTATTTCTACAATTCATGTTAGCATAATTCATTGCTAACTAATTCATATGCACAATTTCTTTCAATTCATTGGTAGTTATCGGCTTCAGATTCACAGGGATAATGGTCCCGTAAATCTTAGGCAAACTACCTTCCAGGTGTTCAATATCTAGAATATATTTGCTATCTGCTATAGCTACTTCCAACATTTCATCCATAATCGTTGATGAAATATTCAAACAAGACATCAGTGTCACCGATCCAAAGCATAGCTTCATGGATCAAATATAACATACATGAGTTATATTCAGAACAATTATATCGAAGATCATATCAGTCTCCTCACGAGCTTCTTCCACAATTTGCTGGAATGCTCATAGTACCACTGGTCCTTTCAGACCATTCATTTCTTCGTTCTTTTCTCCCCGTTCTTTCCTAGGTTTATCACCCGTTACTCCACATTTAGCATGTGAGTATTTCATAAGAAAGTGATCTATAGTTCCACGCTGGAACCACTTCCGTCCCACACAACAAGCTCGAGCAATATGCTCCCATTTTCTGCAATTTCAGCATGTCAACGATAGAGTCTCAATTCTAAAATGTTCTGAGTGCTTTTCCTGCACTTCTTATACCACATCATCTTTTCATTCTGGTCCCTTCCCTTTAAGGTTAGACCTAATTCGTTTTAACTTCTTCTGAGAAGTCCACTATCATTACTTCTGCTTTTCTTGTAGTCTCAACTACTGTTCTTTCACCTTGAATATCAATTAGGGTGAGCAACCGATTTCTTTATCTGACCACATCAGCTAACATTGCTCATCGTGTGGATTTTCTGCTATTCATCCCTTTTTTTGGCTCTCATACAACGGAGCTTTGCGAAAGGGCTAGTCCATTTCCTAGAGCTTCGCGCCCTAAATGTCTTCCAAGAAGATTCACGATTCATACTTCTTATATGTCAGAAATTAGCAACAGTTAGGTATAGGTTCGCGATCGATAGGGACGCGATCCACATGGAGATAGGGTCGCGATCCAGCGGCTGCATGAAAATGAGCAGATTTGCTCCTGTCTTCTGTTATGCTTTGGTCCAATTTTGGGACTTGATGCTAGACTTGTCCGTTTGACCTCAAATTTTGAACATAGGTCTAATATGATGTGAAACTTCGGGGAAAATTGTCGGAATACGTATACGACCTCCCGAAAGTACTGTAGCAAAATACCTGTATTTTGCAAAAATGTATAATTTAAAGAAAGATGGTAAATGGGAAGTTTATCATCTAGACATTGTTTGTAATGTTATTACATTGGACTCTTATGCATTAGAGCCAACTGAAATGATTATTAACCTATTATCATTTGGTATATAAATGAATATATAGGTATGGGGCAAAATCTTGCGGAATACATAACAAAGGCAAGAAACAACCGGAACTTAAATGCAACCAGCATCCAGGTGAGTAATCTCACTTATATCACATGTGATATGTGTTGATTGGACTGTTACAGGTTGGAACAGATTTGGGGGACGAAAATGATAATCTAAAGATATGGTGAAAAGGCAATACCGGATAAGCCTGAGTCAATGAAATGACAAGAACGGAGCCGTGAGCCATAAACGATTACGACATGAAATGTTATTAAATGGTGCGGCCACTTGTGGCTATGATATTGGATGTTAAATCCAACTGGTGCGGCCCATATGGCTATGATTTTGGATGTTATATCCAACTGGTGCGGCCTATATGGCTATGATATTGGATACTATATCCAACTGGTGCGGCCTATATGGCTATGATTTTGGATGTTATATCCAACTGGTGCGGCCTATATGGCTATGATATTGGATCCTATATCCAACTGGTGCGGCCTATACGGCTATGATATTGTTACATAAAAATGGTGCGGCCTTATGGCTATGATATTGGGCTTTAAGTCTAAATGGTGCGGTCTTTTGACCATGATATCGGGTTGGTGAACCCAAACTGGTGCGGCCTTCGGGCTATGATTTATATGCCGAGAATGTTTTGGTGCGGCTTATATAGCTATGACACATGGTGCGACTTATACAGCCATGAAATACGGTGCAGTCAATTGTGACTAAGAAATATGGGACAGAAACGGTAATTGAGAATTTATATATTTATTTTCTCTTATATATATGTGGATTTATGTGGCTAACAGTTTTGATTTGATCAATGTGCAAATAACAGGTTAGATATGATAATTATCTTGAAACTAAATGGTGCGGTCTTAGGACCATGATTTTGGGTTATTGAACCTAAATTGGTGCGGCCTTCGGGCTATGATCCAAACGATGAAACTGTTGGTGCGGCCTTAGGGCTATGATCTAAATAGGTTAAATATTTTGGTGCGGCCTGTATGGCTATGATATATGGTGCGGTCAACGATGACTATGATTTGTGGGACAAAAACGGTTTGAGAGTTTAATTGTTATTATTCTCTTATATATGTGTGATGTTATTTGCAGATATGATTACTCACTGAGCTTTGTAGCTCATACCGTTTGTTAAATGTCCCTGCAGGTTAGCATATCCCTGATAAGGGTAAGGATAAAGTCCGTGACTCAAGAAGTGGACTTGTAGATGCTGTCAGTAGCAGCCCGGCTTATAAGGAGGTTATTATTTTGTATACTCCTTGATACACTTGTACCCGTTTTTATTAAAAATATACCCCTTTGTTTATGGTTTTAAGTACTGAAACCTATGTTTTAAATGAAAATTTTGCAGGGGTGTTTTTGTTTTAAAAGCCGGGTGTTACAATTTAAGATAACGAAGAACATGAAGGGCTGTATTATAATGTGATTGACAAGGTTTTTGATTAAATTGGCTGAGGAACTGAACTGTAAAAGACAGATCAGGTCTTGTATGTAGAAGAAAATTGAGTTTCCCTATCAATTGACGAAAAGGAGTGGGATCTTGTAACTGCTGAGTTGTTGAAAACAAGGATTGAATATCCACTGGTAATGGTGAAGAAGCAATCGTACAATCAGTCATAGAATATTGGAGTAATAAGTCGTTGATGAACTTTAGTTGTTGAACAATCATGCCATTAGGAAGCATGTTGAACTCAAGACCAAGGAAAAAATGAATATTTCCCAAATCTTTAATCTTGAAACGATCATCCAAATACTTTTTAAGACTTGAAATTTCTTCAGAATCATTCCCAGTGACTAAAATATCATCAACATACACTGCTACTATAATAATTGATTCAGCAACATGTTTGACAAAAAGAGAATGATCATTTGCTGACACAAGATAACCTTTCGTTGTTAAAGCATGAGAAAGTTTAGAATACCACTGTCTAGATGCTTGTTTCAGGCCATATAGTGATTTCTTGAGTTTGCATACAAGAGAGGGTGATTCAACGACTAAACCTGGTGGAATTTTCATATAAACCTCCTCATATAAATCCCCATGTAAAAAGGCATTATTTACATCCATTTGTTGAATGATCCAACCTCGTTTGATTGCCAATGAAACCATACAACGAATTGTATTAAATTTGACCACAGGAGAGAATGTTTCATGATAGTCAATGCCCTCTCGTTGAGTAAAGCCCTTAGCCACTAGGCGAGCTTTGTAACGCTCAATAGAACCATCAGCACGATGCTTGATTTTATATACCCAACGACACGAAATAGGTTTCTTTCCTTTTGGTATTCTAACAATGTCCCAAGTTTGATTTGAAGTTAGTGCTTCAAGTTCATTTGCCATGGCTTTTTCCGAGTCAGGGTTGCCTTTAGCTTGGTGATAAAAAGCAGGTTCAGGAGGGAAATGGTTAGCATTAAAGACATAGCTAGAAGTAGAACAATCGTCAATGGATGATATAGAAGGAACAAAAAGATTGGTAATGGTGTGATTACAGACCGAGTGGGAATGTGATGAAGTGACATGACTGCAAACATAATCATTTAAATGAATAGGAGCATGTCTAGTTCTTGAAGTTCGTCGAACATTTGCATTTGGATTAATAGGAGGATTAGGATTAATATTTGGATTAGGATTAATAGGAGGAGAAGGATTATGATTAGAAGGAGAATTAGGAATTGAAGATGAAGAAACATCAGTTGAATTAGTTGGAATATATGAAGTATCAACTGTAAGAGGAAGATTCTTTAAAGAATGTAAAGGAAATATATTTTCAAAAAATTGGACATCTCGAGAAACATGAAACTGTTTAGTGACAAGATTAAAGACTTTATATGCTTTTTGCCCAAAAGGGTATCCAATGAAAACACAAGGATGGGAACGAGACATGAATTTATCTCGTTGAACATTGGTAGAGTGAACAAAACAAAGACAACCAAAAGCCTTTAAGTGAGTTAAGTCAGGTGAAACTTTAAACAAAACAGTGAAAGGCGTTTGATTGTGAAGTGGTTTAGAAGGAATTCGATTGATAATGTGAACAGCAGTCTTAATACATTCTCCCCAATAAGCGATCCCAATGCCTGATTGGTAGTATAAAGCACGAGCAGTTTCAAGGATATGGCGGTGTTTTCGTTCAACGAGACCATTCTGCTAAGGGGTATGAGGTGTAGATCGCTGATGAATAATACCTAGAGATTGATAATATTCAATTCCTTCATTACTAGAGCCTAACTCATACGCATTATCAGAACGAATGACTTTGATAGTGGTATTAAACTGAGTTTGAACGAGTGAAATGAAAGCTTTGATAAGAGAGAAAGCATAACTCTTATGTTTCAGTAAATGAACCCATGTATGACGGATAAAATCGTCAACAATTGTGATAAAAAATTTGTAATCATCGTGTGTAGTATGTTTGTAAGGTCCCCATACATCGACATGCACTAGATCAAATGGAGCTACAGATACAGAAATGCTTTTGGGAAACGGTAATCTATGTTGTCTAGCTTGAGAACAAACATAACAAGGATTATCATGTGTATGAGTTTTATTTTGTGAATAAATGAGAGAAAGGATGTGTAGTTTATGTAAAGGTACATGACCCAAACGTCTATGCCATAACAGTGCATTTGAATCAACATTTGAAACGAAAGATTGAGCATCAGACTGAAGTTTGAATACAGAAAAACTATATGACAAACTATTTTTGATGAATCTATGATAAAAAACGTATAAGTCGTTTATTCTTGTTCCAAGAAGACCAAAAGCAAGCTTATCCTTCGATGAAGGGTCCTGCAGGAGACAAGCTTTACTAGTGAATAGAATAAAAGTTTGAAGTTGAGTTGTGAGTTTGGCAATTGATAAGAGGTTATACTTGAAGGGTCCTGCAGGAGACAAGCTTTATCGATGAAAGAGATAGAAGTAGTTTGGCCATTAGGAAGACCAATGAGATGTGGCTGATTGAGTTGAATTAGGGAGATAAAAAGTGATTTGTTAGAACACATATGATCATTCGCTCCTGAGTCAATTATCCATGAAAAATATTCATGTAAAAGAGATGCAGATTTCTGCACATTAAGGGCAAAAGTTTTATGAGAAAGAGTTATACCTTCGTTGATCATGGAACCATTGGTGATCGAGGCATTAGCATGAGTTGATGGAGAGTGAGAATTGGGAGAAGTATTGTTGAGGAGAGTGAGCAATTGTTCATACTGTTCAGGTGAAATAGAAGGAGTATGAAGATTGGTAACATTCTGAGCTGTAGATTTTGAATCGTCTCTTTTGGATTTGGTAAATTTGAAGTTAGCTGGAAATCCAATAAGACGATAGCATTGTGCCTTTGTATGACCGGATTTTTTGCAATGGTTACACGTAATAGACTTTTTAGAAGATGAATCAGTTGAAACATGCATAGCGATGGCTTCATGATTAATAGAATATGTGGCATTAATACCTCGCTGACGTTCTTCCTGGATCAAGGAATATGCAGTAGAGACTGTAGGTAGAGGCTTCATCATAAGGATCTGACCACGAAGCATCTTGTAAGAATCGTTAAGGCCCATTAAAAGTTGAATCAGACGTTGATCTTCCAAAAATTTGTCAATTGCAGTAGCAGTACCACAAGAACACGGTGGAAAAGTTTGAACGAGACGAAGTTCATCCCAAATTTTAGTCAATTTGGTAAAATACAGTGAGAAATCATCAGATCCTTGAGCAATTGAATACAATTGTTGTTGTATTTGATAGATCGAGGCTCCATCAGGCTGTTCATAGCGATGATGTAATTCAGTCCAGATTGCATGTGAGGTTTGAAGAAAGAGAACACTGTCAGCGATGTTTTTGTCGAGGGAATTGAGAATCCAACTAGTAACCATGGAATTGGCTCTCTGCCAATTAGAATAAGAAGGTGAATTGGAAACAGGTGGAAGAAGCGAGCCATCAACAAAACCTAATTTGTTTTTGGCAGACAGAGAAATCACCATTGATCTCTTCCACGAATTGAAACCAACTCCATTGAAGACATTGGAGATAAGTACAGAACTTGGATTATCAGACGGTGCAATGAAATAAGGATCCGTAGGAAGTAAATTGGAGGAATCATTCAGATTTGGTGTAGCCATGGAAATGGAGATGAAGGAAAGGATCGTTTAATCAATCTGATACCATGTTGTAATGAATGAAGAAGAAGAATTGAGAGAATTTCAATTTCTCATTAACTGTGAAAAATGAAGAAAATACAGATACATATATGTACAGAACTCAACAAACCTAACTAACAAACTGAATAACTAACACAAAGTTAAATTACAGTAAAGCCCTTATAGTGTAAACTAACATTTTATGTGTGGAAAAAGACATCGGACTGTAGATGAACCCTGGCAGCCACTTCCATCAGATGAGACAAATTCTACCATTTGGTTTTTAAAAATTCAATTCATGAGATTATGTTTTAGAATGTGCACCTCCCCAAAAGAACATATACGTCAAGATAATGTGCACTTCCATTAGATGAGACTAATATTCAAGATATAGAGATTTCTTTGCCACTATAACGACCTCATTAAAGAGTACTCAAGGATGCATTGAGGATTGGTTTTACTAACATTAACTGGAGGATGTTATATATATATACTTCTAAAATCGTAAAAAGACATATTTATACTTTTATAAAATGTAGGAAAAGTTTCAAAAAAGACACTAAGTTTTCAAAAAAATTCGATTTTGATACTGTGTTATTTTTTTTCAATTAAGTCACTAAGTTTTCAATTTTTTTCAATTAAGTCACTGTGTTTTCAATTTTGTTTCAATTTTGACATTCGGGTGCCACGTCAGCATGCCATGCCAGCGTCCAATCATCAAAGACCGACACGTCATCATGCTACGTCAGCTGGCAACCGGTTGACAGGTCAAACGGTCAAAATTGAAAACATAGTGACCTAATTGGAAAAAATTGAAAACTTAGTGATTTAATTGAAAAAAAATAACAGAGTGTCAAAATCGAATTTTTTTGAAAAGTTAGTGTCTTTTTTAAATTTGCCAACTTCCAATATCTCCTTACCATCACTCTTTGTTGGTCTTATATTCACACATATTACACTCAAATTCTAGGACATTTTTCAAAGGTTCCAAGTTCATCCCTAGTTTTCAAGACTAGATCTCTCATCTAAACTCATCATCTCCTAAACTAATCATCAAGGTGAGTTCATACTGTTGAAAAATATTTTTGTATGTGACCATCACTGAAATAAGATGAACTGTTTTTATTTTATCTAACAAATATTATCAGTTTATTTCAGGTTGCGTGAATTCAAGATAAAAAACAAGAATGAATCAAGACCCAAGAAACTTTGAGAAAACAACCAAACCTGAGGAAGTAATGCTACGAACCAAAGAGCAAAATACAAAAATCACCCAGCTACAGCAATCACGACGCGACAGACACAGGTGTCGCGACGTGAAGAAGAGCAAAACACAAAGAATCCAGATGGTACAGCAATTGCGACGCGATGGAAGGCGTGGTCGCGACGCGAAGCCTTCAACGCGACACCACCAACTTTTCAATCGCGAGGCTACCAACACAACGCACTAACAAGTGGCCGACCAAAAGCAACACCACTACGCAGCTTCGCGACGCGAACCCTGTATTTCAGCAACTATAAATAAGAAGCTCACCTCTTGCCAATCTAACACCTTGCACCATTACTTATATACACTCAAAGACACCCACGACCAAACACCTCAAGACACTCTAATTTCTGAATCTTTCAACAAGAACCAAACCATATAACCGCAAGAAACAAAACCTCTACCCGACACCAAACAAAACCTCCACCCGACACCAAACTTCAAACCTCTAAACAACCTCTACCCGACACCAAACAAAACCTCCATAAAACCTGACACCAAACCCATACAACACCAATACAACTACAATACACACACACAAGCAAACCCACGTCCAAACCAACACAAAACCGAAGAAATACCATTTCAGCAAGTAAAACCAAGCATACCACTCTTTCTACAAGAACCAAACCGCACAACCTCAAGATTCAAAAATCCATTCCACCCAAACACCAAAAATCACCAAAACCTCATCCTACCGCAAAGAACAAGAATCGACGCTTCAAAGAAAAACTCCATCTTCCTATGCTATCGATAAGTTCTTTTGAAATTATAATTCCAATAATTTACCTGTGCCGTTATTGATTTATTTAAACTTTTATAAATCAATTGTACTAAATTCCAAGACAACAACAACATATGTGGACTGTATTTAACCGAGACATCTAACTTCTAACTTCTAACTTCTAACCTTTTATTTATTGTAAAAACACTTTATCGTTGATAATGACGTTTATTACATCTAACCTCTAACTTCTAACATTTATTTTATTTACCGCTTTCTGTCTATTTAAATACTGTCTAGTTTAAATTTACCGGTTTATTTTATTTATTTATAGCTTTCAGTAACTTAATCTTATTCCGCAACTCTTATTTATTCCACATATTATAGCTAAAATACATATCTGTCACACAGTAATCGGCTTAAAAACCTTATTCGTGGAGATCAGTTATCGTATTTTCAACAATTGGTATCAGAGCTCGTGTGATTTAGTCTGAAATTTTTGTCGAAAACTTTTGTGTAGCGTTTTTATAAACCACCAATAAGTTTTCTTTAAAAATTTCATCTTAATATCACTTGTTTAAAAAAAAAAAACCTTTTAAAAATTACTCGTGTGATTTATGTTGAAAATTTTTGTCGAAAACTTTTGTGTAGCGTTTTTATAAACCACCAATAAGTTTTCTTTAAAAATTTCATTTTAACATCACATTTTCGTTAAAAAAAATTGAAAAATATAAAACCAACTAAAAATGTCTTCCGCAAACTACTCAAACATAAATTTTGTATCTATTGCTAACAGTATAGGTTCAGGTACTCGAGCACCCATTCTTATTCCTGAAGAATATAACTCATGGGTAGGTCGTATGAATCTTCATATTAACTCCATAAGTGAAGATGTGTGGAAATGTGTAGACGGATCTCTACCAGATAACATGACCTCTCTTACGAGTAACTTGGATATACTGAATGAAAGGAAGAAACTTGAGCTTCAAGCCAAAAAGGAACTTGTGTCTGGAATACCCCACAGTATTCTAAGCCAAATGAATGATATAATCCTTTTAACTACAAACCAAATTTGGCAAACTTTGAAAAATCGTTTTGAAGGAAATGAGAGAATCATTGGAAACAAGAAAACATCTGTTTTAAACGAATTTGACAACTTCAAAATGTTTTCACATGAGACCATCCATGATGCTCATGACAGATTCAATCTCATTACCATAAAAATGAATAATTTGGGCATCAAAAAGTCACAGCATGAGATAAACCTCAAATTTTTAAACAACCTTTATGAAAGCTGGAAAATGGTAAAACTAATCATTCAGGGAAATCCAACAATTCATACTGAATCTTTGTACAATCTATACGGAGAATTACAATCATATGAATCCTCGATTGACCCACCAACGTCTACTTCTTTTGGAGGACCACTTGCTCTTTTTTCAACATCTTCTCAAAACCAAACACATTTTCTTGATCAAAGTCAAATTGATTTAAATCAAAACCAAGCTTTTTTAAGTAATTCTTGTGACTTGTCTGATCCAAATAATGAAGCTGATTACCAACAATTGTGTGCTTTGGTAGCAAACACTAATCTCGAAAGATTTTTGCCACATCATAACTTCAGACCAAATTTTCAACAAAGATCCACTTTTAGACAAAACTTTCAGAATCGTGGATTTCAAAATAATCACAACTCTTATAATCAAAACAATGGTTTTCAAAATAACCAAAGTTCTGGATTTCAGCAAAATCATTCAAAACCATCTCAACAGAAACAAACTAAAGCACCTGAAAAACCACCTGTTAAGAGCCAAAAGGCTGACAATAACGATGATGATAATGACGTAATCATTTGTCACAACTGCAAAGGACTAAATCATTATGCCCGAGATTGTCGAGCCAAAGTCAAGGTCAAATACTCAGCTTACTATGCTCAAAAAGCCGAAGAGCTGAAGAAACAAGAAAAGAAAGCAAAGCAAAAAGCTTTGATGGCATTCCACGAACCTAGCGTGGAACACTGGCCAACTTCTGATGATGAAACAGATACTGAACCAGCTCAATCAAACTTCTGCTTCATGGCTGATAATGAACCAACCACAAGAGCTCCATATGTCATCGATCAGGCACTTTGTGCTGGAGAGCCCAAGGATGGCACATGGTATATCGATAGTGGCTGCTCCAAGCATATGACAGAAAACCAGAGCTTTCTACGAGACTTCAAACCCACAGAATCCAAACAAGATGTTACTTTTGGAAATAACATGACTACAAGAATTAAAGGTTATGGAAACATAACAAATGGTCACTTCACCATCAAGAAAGTAGCCTACTTTGACGGCCTAAAACACAACCTAATCAGCGTATCACAACTCTGTGACAACAATCATGAAGTTCTTTTCACCAAACAACGAAGCATAATCATGGATGCCAAGACCAAAGCCATTCTAGTTAATTCTGATCGTCTAGGCAACATGTATCCACTAGATATGGACCTTATCTATGGAAAACCAGACATCTGTCTCTTATCCAAAGCTTCAGCTGATATTAGTTGGTTGTGGCATCGTCGTCTTTCCCATCTCAATTTCGGCTACATCAACAAGTTGATTGCAAATGATCTTGTTCGCGGACTGCCACTTCTGAAACTTGATAATGAAACTCTTTGTGCAGCTTGTGAAGGAGGAAAACTGTCCAAATCCTCTCATAAAAGCATTCCTGAATCTAGTGTATCCGAACCACTAGAATTACTGCACATTGATCTTTGTGGCCGTACAAAAACTCAAAGCATAAAAGGGAAGAAATACATCCTTGTTATTATTGATGGATATTCACGCTTTACTTGGGTTTTCTTTTTAAGGCTAAAGTCAGAAGCACCTGAAGAAATGATCAACTTCATCAAACAGATTGAATTAAAGCTCAAACAACCTGTTCGTAGAATCCGAAGTGATAATGGATCTGAGTTCAAAAACATAACTCTAGATTCGTTTCTCAGAAACAAGGGAATTGAACACGACCTATCAGCTCCATACACTCCACAACAGAACGGAGTTGTTGAAAGAAGGGACAGAACTCTGTGTGAAGCTGCAAGATCAATGCTTATCTTTGCTGATCTACCACAATACTTCTGGGCAGAAGCAATAGCCACAGCTTGCTACACTCAAAATCGTTCTTTAATCCATAAACATCTTCATAAAACACCATATGAAGTCATTAGTAACCGAAAACCAAACATCAAATTCTTTCATATTTTTGGTTGTCGATGCTTCATAAAGAATAACAAAGATCACCTTTCAAAATTTGAATCAAGATCAGACGAAGGAATTTTCCTTGGTTACTCCTTTACCTCAGCTGCTTATCGAGTACTGAACAAACGTACTAGAGTAATTGAAGAAAGTACCGATGTTCATTTCGATGAATTTTATGTCAGGAAATTGGATCGTGAACATTTTGGTTCTAAAATGATTGATAATATTTTTCAAAATCCAATTCAACAAATGCCTTCTACGGACATAGAAATCGATCTTGATTTACTTTTTGAACAACCCAAAACCGCTTATAATTATGAGTTTCTAACATCTTCTACTATTCCTACAGGTAACTCCGATGCAGAAACTTCACAATCAAACCAAGAAAATGCAGATCAAGTTGAGGGGGAACTACCAACACTAAATCCTTCTTTAAATCCACCTGTCCAAAATGATCCCAGTGCATCATCTATGGGGGAACCTTCATTACCCCATTCTCACCCTATAATCCAAAAAGACATATCTGACAACACCCAAAATCTATTCCCAACAGAATCACCTGACCAAGAAGAACAATGGGACATAGAAACACCAATCGAAATACCTGAAAAAACTCGCCTAATCAAATGGACCAGGAATCATCCTACAGAACAAATCATAATAGATCCCAATTCTGGTATTCAAACAAGAGCCGCTACCTCAAATGAATGTTTATACGGAGCATTCTTATCCATGACTGAACCCAAAACCATCCATTCAGCTCTCAAAGATCCAGACTGGGTCAAAGCCATGCAAGAAGAACTAACTGAATTCGAAAGAAACCAAGTATGGGATCTTGTTCCTACTCCTCCCGATGTTACTGTAGTAGGTTCAAGATGGGTTTTCAGAAACAAAACTGATGATCAAGGAATAGTTTGTCGAAACAAAGCAAGACTTGTCGTCAAGGGCTATTCACAACAAGAAGGAATCGACTACGATGAAACTTATGCTCCAGTTGCAAGACTCGAAGCCATTCGTATCTTTCTAGCATATGCAGCACACAAGAACTTCAAAGTATTCCAAATGAATGTAAAATGTGCATTTTTACATGGAGAGATTGATCGCGATGTGTATATTCAACAACCTTCAGGTTTTGAAGATCCACAGTTCCCAAATCACAGTTTTAAGTTACAAAAAGGAGTTTATGGCTTAAAACAAGCACCTCGAGCCTGGTATTCAACTTTGTCAACATTTCTAGAAGAATCAGGATTCAAAAGAGGTTCAATTGATCAAACTCTCTTTCGTAAAATCTTTAATAAACATCTGTTAATCGTTCAAATATATGTCGATGACATTATTTTCGGTTCTACTGATGAATATTTGAGTATCAAGTTTGCAGATTTAATGAAGAACAAATTTGAGATGAGCATGATAGGAGAAATGACTACTTTTCTTGGACTTCAAGTCAAACAATCATCAGATGGAATTTTCATCAATCAAGAAAATTATGTCAAAAATCTTCTAACACGTTTTTCTCTTGACAAATCCAATACAGCAAAAACCCCAATGGCCCTTGGTTACAAATTAGATGCAGACTTAAATGGCAAGCCTGTTGATCAAAAGAAATATCGAGGAATGATAGGATCACTCCTATACCTCACAGCCAGCAGACCCGACATCATGTTTTCTACATGTGTCTGTGCCAGATACCAAGCCAATCCTATGGAATCTCATGCTGTAGCTATGAAAATAATTTTCAAATATCTTAAAGGAACTCCATCTCTTGGTCTTTGGTATCCAGCTAACTCTGATTTTCAGCTTAACGCCTTCACCGACTCCGACTATGGAGGATGCAGACTAGACAGAAAAAGCACATCTGGTTCTTGCCAATTTCTAGGAGGCAGATTGGTAAGTTGGACTTCAAAGAAACAATCATGCGTGTCCACTTCAACCGCAGAAGCTGAATATGTAGCCGCCGCAAGCTGTTGTTCACAAGTCATGTGGATGCAAACTCAATTACGTGACTATGGCTACAAAGTCTCACAAATTCCCATATTTTGTGACTCAACCAGCGCTATTGCCATTTCTCACAATCTCGTGCACCATTCCATGACAAAGCACATCGACATTCGATATCATTTCCTCAAAGACAACATTCAAAAGGGTCATATCGAATTGCACTTCATCAACACCGAAGATCAAATTGCCGATGTCTTTACTAAGGCTCTAGACGAAACCAAGTTTCAATACTTCCTAGGCCGTCTAGGAATGTTAAATCCAGATAACATCCATCCCTAATCTCTTACTTTTTGTTTGTACAAAAGAGTGTTTACTTTCATTCAAATAGAAAATTCAAAAAAAATTTACCAAAAACATTCAAATAACCAAAATTTTCTAAAAACTTCCACATAATCAAAAATCACAAAAATTAGGATAAAGTTTTATCTTTTTAAAGTCTTTATAAAACCATGTGATTAACATCTTCTTGACTAAATTTTCAGATACTTATGCTCGATGAATGTTCTCAGTCATATTGATTCTTAATTAAAATGAAGGTTCAAATTTCAAAATTTTCGTTATGTACACTCTCTTATTCCCTTTGAATTTATTTCAATTATAACGATTTTATCTATTAAGGGACATAAGATTAGGAGATTCAGATGAAAACCAAACCCATGTGAGAATTTGTGCCTCGTCTTCAACTGCTAAGTGGAATTCATTTCTGTGAGCAAAGGTGTTTTCATTATGACTTATAGGATTTATACTCTTATATCGTGATGCTAGTCTCATTTTTGCTTAGATATCAAAATGACCAGGGACGATACAGTCATTTTCTTATATATTAGACAAACTGTCTTTTATATCACCTATCCCTATCCTCAATAAAACCACATCAAGAAAAGATTTATCATGTTGCATAGCAAGTCTGACAATTGAAGAAACAACACACCATATCCAAGAAAACCAGAAGAAAACATGAAAAGCAAATCTCAAAAGTGCAAAGTCATCCCCAACAAATGCTGTCAACAAATCACAATTGATAACCACATCAGATATCTTTTATACAATGTGTATTCACACAAATCAAGAAAAGATAAAGACAAAGGTGAACACTTCACCAAAGAAAATGAAGATTTACAACAACAATCCATCAAGACAGACATCTCTCAAAATTTTCCAAACAAACGGATTCTCAAATGCTTTATCAAATATAGCTGTTAAAACCGAAGATTTACCGGGATACTGTAGCCTTCATAATTGAATATTCTTAGTTGCAAACTGCACTATGAAAATTTCTAAACCCCTCTACATGTATTTCCCGACGGAGAGAGAGTGAACATCAATGACATGAATGAAGAAAAAATAACAGAGTGTCAAAATCGATTTTTTTTGAAAAGTTAGTGTCTTTTTTTTAAATTTGCCAACTTCCAATATCTCCTTACCATCACTCTTTGTTGGTCTTATATTCACACATATTACACTCAAATTCTAGGACATTTTTCAAAGGTTCCAAGTTCATCCCTAGTTTTCAAGACTAGATCTCTCATCTAAACTCATCATCTCCTAAACTAATCATCAAGGTGAGTTCATACTGTTGAAAAATATTTTTGTATGTGACCATCACTGAAATAAGATGAAATGTTTTATTTTATCTAACAAATATTATCAGTTTATTTCAGGTTGCGTGAATTCAAGATCAAAAACAAGAATGAATCAAGACCCAAGAAACTTTGAGAAAACAACCAAACCTGAGGAAGTAATGCTACGAACCAAAGAGCAAAATACAAAAATCACCCAGCTACAGCAATCACGACGCGACAGACACAGGTGTCGCGACGTGAAGAAGAGCAAAACACAAAGAATCCAGATGGTACAGCAATCGCGACGCGACGGAAGGCGTGGTCGCGACGCGAAGCCTTCAACGCGACACCACCAACTTTTCAATCGCGAGACTACCAACACAACGCACTAACCAGTGGCCGACCAAAAGCAACACCACTACGCAGCTTCGCGACGCGACGGCAATATGGTCGCGACGCGAACCCTGTATTTCAGCAACTATAAATAAGAAGCTCACCTCTTGCCAATCTAACACCTTGCACCATTACTCATATACACTCAAAGAAACCCACGACCAAACACCTCAAGACACTCTAATTTCTGAATCTTTCAACAAGAACCAAACCATATAACCGCAAGAAACAAAACCTCTACCCGACACCAAACAAAACCTCCACCCGACACCAAACTTCAACCCTCTAAACAACCTCTACCCGACACTAAACAAAACCTCCATAAAACCTGACACCAAACCCATACAGCACCAATACAACTACAATACACACACACAAGCAAACCCACGTCCAAACCAACACAAAACCGAAGAAATACCATTTCAGCAAGTAAAACCAAGCATACCACTCTTTCTACAAGAACCAAACCGCACAACCTCAAGATTTAAAAATCCATTCCACCCAAACACCAAAAATCACCAAACCTCATCCTACCGCAAAGAACAAGAATCGACGCTTCAAAGAAAAACACCATCTTCCTATGCTATCGATAAGTTCTTTTGAAATTATAATTCCAATAATTTACCTGTGCCGTTATTGATTTATTTAAACTTTTATAAATCAATTGTACTAAATTCCAAGACAACAACAACATATGTGGACTGTATTTAACCGAGACATCTAACTTCTAACTTCTAATTCTAACCTTTTATTTATTGTAAAAACACTTTATCGATGATAATGGTGTTTATTACATCTAACCTATAACTTCTAACATTTATTTTATTTACCGCTTTCTGTCTATTTAAATACTGTCTAGTTTAAATTTACCGCTTTATTTTATTTATTTATAGCTTTCAGTAACTTAATCTTATTCCGCAACTCTTATTTATTCCGCATATTATAGCTAAAATACATATCTGTCACACAGTAATCGGCTTAAAAACCTTATTCGTGGAGATCAGTTATCGTATTTTCAACACATACCCCCTCATTTTTCTCTTCTTTTACATGTTTTAGGGGGAGAATACAAGTTTACTATAATACACGTTTCGATCCTGCAAATATAAGATGATATGAGTGTTTGATTATTTTTCTATAAAAGTGCACTATTTGTTTCTTGGCAAAAATACTTGGAAAATTTCTTTCTCAAAAATGGTCATAAAAAGGTATTGTAAAAAGTTTATATAACAAAAATAGCTTATTTTACGTAACTTCTTATTATTTTCATGAAAAATGACCATTTGTAAGTAATTACCATCATTTTATAAAAAGACTAAATTTGATAAGTTGCCATCACTTTTATAAAATGACCAAAATTTGTAAGTTGCCATCAGTTTTATGAAAAATGGTTTTGTTTACCTTATGTTTATATTTAGTGCCTTAGATGTTAGAAAATGTATATTTATGAACATCTAGCATCTTTTAGGTATAAATACGACAAAAACACTTATATAAATTATAATTGGAATAATTTATGGAACAAACTACTACGACATTACAACAAATATAATTATATAGATATATAATTATTTCATCATATAATTATCATGGATATTTTTTATAATTACAAATACAAAGGATTTTCATTTATAAACAAGGATTTCATCACGTTGAACGGTTATGTGAGATGTTTTCTTCATCGTAGTAAACAAAGTACAATGGTAAATCCTAGATTATAACCTTAATCATTACGAGCGAGATAATTGTGTATAGATCTATATGGGATTGACAATCCCCACCTATGGTTGTTCGCTACAACTGTGACCAACGGGTCAAGGGTGACAAATGTCTTAACATTGCGACGCTTGAAAAATGTCGTGTCAGGCCCACATCATAGTCTGTAGCAGGGTTATAATATCTCACAAGTAACAGACGAATATCCACTGTTTAGGGAAAAACATCTTCAATTTGTTTTATATAATTATAAAACAGCATTTTTAGACATAGTATAAGTAGAGAATTACTTATACATTTCGGTTTATGACTACAAAGTACATTTTATCAAGATTTACAAAGTACGGTTTTACTTACACAATTCCAGTTTTATGGTTCTAAAACTACAATAACATTTAAAAAAATATTGTTTTTCTTGTCTACAAATACTTCAGGATTCACTAAGGAAATAGCGGGTTTTTCTCATTACAAAATCTTATGAACTCACCAACGTAATGTTGACACTTTTAAACCAATTGTATTCTCAGGTCATCATTAGGCGAGATTGACAATGATGACCTAAGAATACAAGTGGTTTGGAACAGAGAAATGAAATAGAGAAATGATTCCATGCATAAATATACTTATAGTATAACACATAAAACAGAGAAATGATTCCATGAAAATCCTCTAAAACAACTCAAACCATAAAATAGTTTAGGGACAAGTACTTCGGTAGACTCACCTTAGCTACTAAGTAGCTAATTAAGCCTTCAACCTCTTCCAACTTGCCATAACTCTACTCCTTTCCTACAAGCCAAGAAAAGAAGTATCACTCCCAATTCACCCGTTTGGGGACAAAACTAAAGTTTATAAACAACACTTCTTAGGGTCACCAATCCATTTCAAATGTAATGATAAACCCTAAGGAAAAGATCATAGATTGTCATCCTACGTAAAACAACCTACATGACACGAGGAACCGGGGTGACGAGACCCAGACACGGACGTGATGCGTCCAGGGCCCCTACGCGACGCGTAAAGTGGGCAGAGCCTCAAGACACATTCAAACTTCTCAATTCCTTCATTAGACCATTTCCCCTCATCAATACTCTAACCACAACCTATAAGTGTTTTAAAACCATTCTAAACCTCAATATATCAACTCCAAATGATTAAGATGTTCATGGCTTAATTTATTAAGTCCCAAACATCTCTATGGATTTGTTTTCAATTAAGATATTGGCTAAATATTTGAATAGAAGTAATTCAGCACATCAAAACCTTGCAAGTAATTCATTAAGTACTCAATCATTAGGTCATCTTCCAAGAGATTCATTACCCCTCCTTGTTTCCATTCCAAAGAATATTATTCCATGACTTTCCCAATTCAAATCATTGATTCCATGGTAGAATACTCATGGAATGTACAATTCTAATAATGATTCATGTAATTTCTCAAAGGGTTTTCTACAATAATTAGATTGGAATTATTAGGGAAACATTTAAAAATGAATGCATTCATCCAAGTCACCTCAAGGATCCATCTACACCTAAATGCACAAATTCTCATCAAGATCTAAATGCTAGGGTGTATAAGACCCGAAACTTCATTTGGAGTGCTTCTAAGCTATCCATGGGTTTGATATTGATCACTTAATGATTAAACCACATAAACCAATGATTGTGATCATAGGAATAGCCTCTCGCAAAATTCATTTTCAGGTTTGACATCAACCCCAAATCCTATGGTGGGTTTTAACTAGAAATAAAGAGCGGCTTACCTAGAATCAGCTAAGGGTCTTAATCTAATGATTTTCACTTATTTTTATTATTATTTTCACTTATTTATTTTTTTTTTCTAAAAAATTTCAAATTTAGTCCTAAAAATGGAATATTACATACATATAATATTATTGTATTGATGTACTCAATAATTAATGGAATGAAAATCACTTTGATATTCATTCGAAAATACGTGGTATCTGGGGAAATTTTGGCTTAAATCTCTTTCCATTTTTCTTTCTCATTCCCATGCTTCTATCTTCTCTTATTCTCTTTCTCTTTTAGCGACTTTTCTCTAGCCACCATCCATAACTACCTCTATTGAGAAGTTGTTTGTACAACAAACATCAAAGCTTTCATCATGTTAACCCTTAACGTTGATGAACGTAACTACAATGTGTGGGGGAGATTTCAAAACTCATTGCATGACTTTTACATTTCTCAATCATATTGAAGACTCCTTAAATACAAATTATGTTGATGGTCATGATAAAATGTTATAAAATATATACTAAATTCGGTACAACCATCTGTTCTAATCTTACGAGCTAAATAGAGAAAAATAACGTCTGATTCTGGAAAATTTGCCAAAGAAAAAAATCGTAGGATATTTCATCTAGTTTCAAAGGACACTTGAAATAGCTCAATCGGAGTTGTGGTTTTGGAGTTATGTCTAAAGCATTGGACAGGGGTCAAAATGTCTTAATTTAGAAATTTTAAATAATATTACTTTCGTGAGCTCCTTCATACTTTAAGACCTAACAAATATGAAAACTTAACATAATAGTGCATGTTTTAGGAAGTCGATAAATATACATTAGCTGTATAAGTATGTATTTATATGTATACATGTGTATGAGAATAAAGAAGTTTAAAGTTACTTATCAATGTATGAATGTGTATGTTAGTTTGCAAAAATAAAATATACAAGACCCTTATTACCAAGCCTTAGATCATGACCTTGTGATTTCATTCGAGCTTAATGTATTGACAACTCAAATTCTAAAACCACAATGTCAAAAGACATAATGGGTTGCAAGGACTAAAAGAACCCATGAAATAGAATAACGTTCAAAATGTCGTACATTTTGTCACTGTTTTGCAAAAATCACATGAAATCATATGAGGGAAAGGCCATAACCATTAGAAGCATATGGGAGTCTAATTTCATCCATCTACAGACCCTTTCATCTGATTTTAAGTTTAAAAATGTTTATTAAATTGTCCAATACTGTCAAAGCTGTATTGGGAAACTTGCTATTGCATTTTGTAAAATTCATAGTAAATCATAGAAATGTTGTTTGAGGGTGAGACCAGTGCCATTAGAAAACTATGAGTGCCCTGATTCTTTCATTTAAACAACTCAAAGCTTAGTTTCAACATTATAGGGGTTAACAATACAAATTGTTTAAGGTTGTCAGCTGTGTAAATTTGGATAACTTGCTGCCATTGACTTATGAAATTCATATAAATAGTAGAAAATAAAAAAATACCATGTCAGTGGCATTGAAAAGATATGAAAGAATCATAAGTTGTAGCTTTAATAAATTAAATGATTTTAAATTTTAATGGATCAAAACACCAAGACAACTATTGTTATGCATAGAATCAGAAAAGCACAAAGTGTTAAGTAATAACGAAACAAGTTGCCGATAAGTAACTAGCTAAAGTTTTGTAGGTTGTTGCTAGCTGCTCAATCGATATATGTGAGTTTCATTATATATACGTGTCATTATATGTTTACGTGTGCATTTGCTTGTTATGTGTGACATAATTACAAATTCATTTCAGTGAGATAGTTAAAAAATCATCTTTGTGAGGCGACATAGTTAAAATTTCTCTATGTGAGGTGCCACAGTTAAAATTTGTTTTTGTGAGGTAACAAAGTTAAAATTCCTGTTTTTGATATGATATAGTTAAAATTCCTCTTTATGAGGTGACATAGTTAAAATTCCACTTTGTAAGGTGATGTAGCCTATTTTTGGAGAGCGTTGCTTGTTACATGCTAAGTTTCATGTGATAGTGTGTGTGTATGTGTGTGTGTGTGGATTTGTGTGCTTACTAAGCTTTTCGCTTACCCGTTGATATTTAACGTTTTGCAATTTTAAAGAGGTAATTTCAGAAAAGAGCACGGTTTTGGCTGCTTCGCATTTCTACAAACTATTTTATGAGTATTTGGTTTTATAAGACTTTCGTTTAATGAGTTGGAAATTTAATTGTTTTGTTGTAATATTTTGTTAAATTTCTATGAAAAGCTTTTGTAAACCAAAATGTATTTATATGTTATTATTTAAATATTTTATTAAGTATTAATAAATTAGGGTGTTACAAGTTCATATCAGATCCTGGGTTTAAGCGATTCGAGCATGCATGTGTTGTGTGCTTAGACTTAAACCAAGATTCTAAAAGATTTTTGAAACAATTTTTGAAAGAAAACTTATTTTCTTCCTAAATTTTTTTCAAATAAGTTAGGTCGAGGAAATTCTTATTTGTGCGGTGACATAGGTAAATTTCTCTTTGTGAGGTGACATAGGTAAATTTCTCTTTGTGTTTAAATTTGTGTGCTTATTAAGCTTTTCGGTTACCCGTTCGTGTTTAACATTTTCAGATTTTAAAGGGGTAATTTTGAAAAATAGAACGGTCTGACTACTTAATGCTTCTACAAAATATTTTAAGGTTATTTGTTTTAAAAAATTTATGCTTGACGAGTTAGAAATTTTATGTTTTGTTGTAACATCGAGCACTCTGATATATTTTGTTAAATTTCTTTGAAAAGCTTTCATAAGCCAAAATGTATTTGTACGTTTTATATTTAAAGGTATTATTAAGTATTAAATTTTTTTAGGTTGTTACAATTCTTTGCTTAAACCATCGTTAGAAAATCCTTCCTATTTTCTTTTTCAAAATTTTTTTATGTTAGTCCCTGAAGAACGATGCCTCGACTCGTATGTGACCTTTATTAGGGACTTAATTCGAACATGTATTCTAAAAACACCCCTCGTAGGACTATTTGAAGTTAAAGTTCCAAAGTATTTTATAATATGAGAATCGTTTAAGAAGACAATTTCTAGAAAATGGTCCCAAACAATCAAGTTCTTAACAACTATAAAGGTTTTAAGTGTTAAGGTATATGAGTATATAGCAAAATAATCAAGAGAAAAATATAAAGTAAACAACCTTATATACATATTAAATCTTAAATACAAACTCTTCTAAATATCCAAAAGCTAAATTTATCTTCTATCTTCAACTAAAGAACCTAATTTGAACACCTATCAAAATAAGCACAATAGACTTAGGAAGCATATTAAGTTTTACTAGGATTGAAACATTGTTGAGTGCAAGGAATTATTGTTGGATTAGGTGTCTAAGCCATAACTATAATTTATGAATAAACCTGAATTGATAGCAGCATAGGCCTTTTGGGTTGCCCTCAAACCTAGCACAGGACAAGATGACTTATAGAGAGAGATTAATATACTATCAGATAATATATTAATTATAAATGATAATATTTATTTAATGATTAATCAAAAATTAATTGGAATTAATTTTGGGATTAACTGGATTAATTAAAAATGTAGTGGCTGAATTGTAATTGTTCAATAGTTGAGCAATGGACAATTATGACATGTGTATATGTTGGACGAATTCTAAGGCTTAAGCCCTAAGGAATTCGAAAAATAATATATAAGGGAATAAGGACTATTTATGGTAATGATAAGGTATTTGAATTATATGAAAAGCTTATCATATCATAATTCAAATAAGGCAGTGTATAAGTCTTATCACTTATCATTCCGGGGCTATAAATAGGGATCCCCAGTACCCCTAAAACCTACACCAAACTCATAGAGTTCCCCTCCCTCTCTCTGGTTTTCTTGCTTACTAGTGTTCTGGGTGTGAGCCATTAGAGGCACGACATTTGTGGTGCTTGCTTCAAAGAGATTAAAAGGTATGTAGTTTCTAAATCTTCTTTAGAATTTTGATTATATGCCTTTAGGTTCTTAGTTATAGATTCAATAGTTAAAACATAGATCCTTTTAGGTTGCATGTGAACTTAAGAGTTTAAGTTTGTTTGTCTGCCTATTATCTATCAGTTGTATCAGAGCTTTAATTGTTTTCTGTTGAATAGCTATAATTGTAGAACTGTTATTAGGGTTTAATGAAATTAAACCCTTAGCCCCAAGATGTCGACTTGGGCTAGGGTTTCAGAAACCCTAGCCTCCACCCTTGGATTTTCGAAAATTGTAAGGTAGTAGTAGGGTTTTTCTTTTTTTGGTAATTATGATGAATTAATAAATGGAAACCCTTAGCCTTATTTTTGGAAAACTTAGTGGCCAGGGATTAGGATAAATTAATTGATTTAATTTGATTTGATAATCCTAAATTGATTTAATTAATTTAATTAATTGTAAATTAAAAGATAAACATTAAATCAATATGGTTTTAATTTTAAATCTAAATTAAAAGGTGTAATTTTGAAAAAAGTTAAAAGGAATAAAACCAAAATATTTTAAAATGTTTAAAATACATCTTATATATATTATTATTAAAAGTTAATATTTATATGTATAAGAATTAGTCAGTGAAATCGCTAGTATGCCTCATTCACGAAGCTGATCTATAAAGGGGGTATAAGGAAACTGCCTATAAAATGGCAGTTGAATGGGTGTCCACTCTCACCCACCGCTTCCTTGATTAGTGGAGGGTCGTTAGTAGAACGGATTTGATGGGACAATTCTAATCTCATTAAAAGTATAATGTTATTAGAGAAAGCACTAGAACCTTTAATAAAATCTCAAATCTAGTTACTTTAGGAAAAATGTGAAAAGTATGCTAACCCATGAAATTGCACATTACACTTTATGAGTCATTAGTGGAGTGTGTGTGGTTTACCAACACACTAATACGGACTTATAAAGAGTGGTAATGGGTATCTCATAAATTATCATTATTGATGGAGCGTGTGTGGTTTACCGGCACATCAATTGAGATGATAAATGACATTGAGGTTACCAAGCACATTTGCATAGTTATTCACATCTTGTTTATGATCCTCGACACCCCATTCACAAATGGAAGAGCATAATCCGAGATTAAACATGCCATTGACCTCGGTCAATGAACCTCACAGATCTAGGAATTTCATAGAGACTGAAATTGATAAAAGTATATCTACCTTAATGACCATTATGTTGTGATTACGGCATCCCTCTTCACACCATAGGTGGGAGATTTTGGGTCTTAGCCTTGTTAAATAATAATTGGGTAATTATTCAAAATGATTAAAATTAAACTAGTAAATTCTGATTTTATAGATGTCTGAAGCTAGTGTCAATTCTCCTCCTTCTCATCCATCACCCATTTCTGAGAGCTTCAAAAAGTATTTGTTGAATATGGATAAGCTGACTGGCCTAAACTATGTGGAATGGATTCACCAATGGAAACTGGTTAGGAGTTATGAAGGCAAGCTATATCTGATTAAGTGTCTGCTCCCCGTTCTACCAAAGCATGGCATCACACAACAACTTTGTGATGAGCATGACTTCTTGATTCATGAATCCGAGGAAGTTCGTAGCCTCATGTTGTTGACCATTGACCCTGACATCCGCAGGAATTTCGAATTCCTGGGGCCGTATGAGTTAACACGACTGGTTGAGGAAAGGTTCTGAGAACCGGTTGAAAAGGAACGAACTACGATCTTCAAAGAACTTGAAGGGTGCATGCTAAAAGAAGGAAGTAGCGTCGGTCCACATGTTCTCAAGATTGAGGGATACATAGGCGAACTGTATAAACTTGGTCACCCTATTAATCGGGAGTTGAGCACCAGCATCTTACTCGACTCGTTGACTATCCGGTACGATCTGTTCATCCAGATGTACAAGAAGGGAAACCAGGACAAGACTATCATGGAAATGCATTCAATGTTGACTCTGTACGAGTCGTTCATTGAGATGCATAGTTCCACTGATTCAGCTACTTCGAGATTGAGTCCGGTGATGAGACGTATCAAGAAACGGTCCAGGTCGTCTGTCAGATCGGTTCTGAGATGTCTCAAACTGGGAATCCACAGGGTCGGATACAGCCACAGAAAGATTGGAAGATACTCCAAAGCCAAATCGTTTGGTAACTCAGGTATATCTAAAAACTCAAAAACACCTGATCCTTAATTCCTTGATACAAGATGTGATTCTCATATTTGCTCTGTATGCAGGGACTCGGTAGGATGCAGGACATTGAATAGGAGCACATTCGGATTGGGTCATGAGCTCGTGCAGTTTTGATGTTTAGTTAGATATTTGATTTTTTTTATTAACTAGTAAATGCGTATGACATTGTTTTCATATATTTCATTGTGTGAGGATATATCTGATTTAATAAAAGTGTTGACTTTTCTTTCATAAACATCGTTGTTTAAATTATCCATGCAATGTTGTATGAATGCGTTAATAGCATAAATAGTAATAACTTGAACGTTGATGCATCCAAAGTGTGCTGGATTTATGAATTGTGTTTTTGTTAAAGTTAAATTTTAATAAGAATCGCTTCAACCAAAGGTCCATGTGGACAGGACTTTGAAATCATTTGAGTTGGAGTCACATGATGAATAGAGTTCTTAATAAAATTGATTGTTGCAATAAATGAATCACCTAAAGATCCAATGGATATGATTTTAGAATCAGTTGTCTTACAGTCAAGTGATGAATGCTTATCTTGAACAAATTAACAAAGTCATAAATTTACATGGAGATGTAAAAGACATTAAGATTATGAGCAACGGACATATTAGTTATTGTGAATTGCTCGAATCTACAAATAAAACACAATTAGTTATACTTCATGATATTTGCCAATTAGTATGACAAATATGATTTCACTTATCAGAATAAGCGATTGATTGAAACCTTGAACTGTTCAAGGACTTCAAATGAAGTATAACATCAACAAAATCTGAGTGAAAACATAAACTGAGAAAATGTTTCACAGTTCTTCCCCTTCCAAGAACATTAAATGGTTATAATGTGTCTTAGGGAAGATCGAGCATTGGTCGAAATAGTTCGATCCTCGATGTATTAGATACACTTCCAACTAGTCTTTGATGAATTAGATATTCAACCAGTCAGACCATAAAAGCATATTCCGACCACATCTTAGACTAAGTAGGTTGCACAGACACCATCTAAAGTGCAAAGCAGGGATCACCCCTACTTGTGCACAACGAGGGTCCAGGGTCATGTAGCGTTCGTCCGAACCTCATAACTAGCCTGAACCTAATCAGCAGTGTCATTTCATTGGCCATCCCCCAAGTACCTATGAAAGAAGAGTCCTTTTAGAAAGAACTCATATTCTAAGGAACCAGTGGGAGTAAGAGTGATCCCGAAGGAGTTCAAGGATTAGCTAAGTGAAAGAACCTCTAGTCATCACTAGGACTTGACCAGGGATTGGATTCCTATTAAACCTAACATACTTTTCTCTTCGCAGACCAGTAGTATTGGTCACCGTCATAAGGTGTTATGATCTGGGTGACATACCGATTAGTGGTAAAACACTAAGTTGGTACGGATAAGCAATCCTACTACTTGGAAGCATTGGTGAACCCGATTGCTACCAAATAAGATAACCTAAGGGCGAGACTTGGTCTATGTTATAATTTGACTGATTTTACACCTGGCCTAAAGAACTAGTGGGAGTAATTGAATCATCAAAAGAAGGCAACATAGATAGAAATATACCAACATTCTAAGCAATAATAGTTGAGTGAGACGAAACTCAAAGTCATATAATTGATTTTGAGAGAAACACTCTCAACAGAACTGAAATGAATCTGAAGGGATATTGTCTGCTATAACTGCACTTGGTGAGTCATAGCAATATTAGATGCTCTGAACCGCTTTCCTTAAATGGAAAACACAAGGGTTGCGTGTAAGAAACAACCAAAGGGGTTTAGAACATGCCGATATATCCAAACAGAAAAGTATATGGCCCTAGAGATTCATCTGACGGGCACCTCGCAGGAAGGATCTTCGGATTCTCAAAATATGCCAAAAGTTTGGATTTTGTGAATAGTATGAAAGAGTTCCATAATTATGTCAAAAAGGTTTGGATTTTGGATTCTCAAAATATGCCAAAAAGTTTGGATTTTGAGTCCTATAATCATGTTAGAGCTAGTGGGAGTATCGTTGTGATCTGCCTATCAATGTATGTCGGTTACATACTATTTCTAGGAAACGTCTCTTATCATTACAAAGTGTAATGACTTGACATTAAGAGATGATTCAATCTGAAAGATTTAAAGGAGGTATAACGTACTCACGTGGTTGCAAACATCTATCAGATATTTGAAGACTCTGCCAATATGAGTATGATCCTGATAAGATTCAAGATGCATAACTTCAGGAAAGGAGTTTCCCATCATTATAGAGTGTAATGACTTAGCATGAAAGATCTAAAGAAGATATTACACACTCACGTAGTCACAAGCATCTATCTGATAGATGAAATCGTCAGTAGAGACCTTGCCAATATAAGCATGATCTTGATAAGATTCAAGATGCATGACTCCAAAAGAAAGAGTTTCTAAAAGTCATGACACAGGGATAATGAGTAATCCTCAGATTCTGAAAAGGTTCGGAATGGAATAAATCTGATCCCATGAGCTTCTGCAAATTGGGTCTATCATAAGTGTCATGGACTTATCCTAATAACTTAATGCTTAGAGCATAGTAAGTTGGATTCAGGATACAGCCTGGCTGAGGATACTAGACATATTATTTAAGCACACGTGAGAAATCATTGAGAAATGATTGGGGTGAATGTAATAATAATTTGAAAAGATTTTCAAATCTATAATTATTAACATCAGTGTATGTTGCTAAAGGACTTCACGGTCGAAGAGTTTCGTCAGTATATTGATGGTTGTCCTCAACATCATTAACACCTTGAAATCTTCTTGACACCAAAGGGTGCAGTCACCTGGACTTAAGAACCCGAGAACCATGAGAAGTCACAATACACACCACCATTTCCGGAGTGGAGTTAGGAGAGAAAAACCGAGATGACATATTGAGATATCATCGGAAGAGTGTCCGATCGGATTATCTGTAATGATGTGTATAAATGTAGGACATTTTGGATACATGGACAGAGTGAAGGTCATTTTGGTATATAGACATATAAAATCTTAATTGTAAGTTTAAACAAAACCAAGAAACACATAACAGTATTATAGCAGATCCGATATGGTGATTACCTTGTGGAGACTTGGTAATAAGCAGGAGTGGCTACCTGTCATATCATTCCAACCTTGTGTTTCATTAGATTTGAATTGGTGATTATCTCGTGGAGACTTGATAATAAGTAGGAGTAGCTACCTGTCAAATCTTTATGTTTCATTTTGCATGTTTTACTTCCAGAATAATATGATTATTCAAAGGTCCACAATCGTTCATACTTTGAAAAGTAAGTAGTGAATTAAGACTGTCATGAATTGAATTGTAGACTGTCTAAGGAGTTAGACATAGCAATGGGATTTCTGCAATATTCATGAGTACTTGGAAATAGAGATTTGAGTATTGGACAAACCCACGCTCAGGGAAGTACTTCATGGATTATATCACGAGTAATTCTGAGACGATAATATCTTATGGTCTTGAAACGGAGACATGTGAGTTGAAATTTACAAGTCGGTTGTACATTGATAATGCGTAAACGCATCGGTAACTCGATGTTATAAAACGTACTGTTGTGCGCGATTTGATGAGTAAAAGACACAAGCATATGAGTCAAAGTTTATTCGTTCATTTTTCCCTAACGGGAAAAGCAATATCTTTGGGCCCCTTGGTGATTTGGTGTTGACTTATAGTGCTACGCCCAACTAGGACTGAATTGATGTGTTCAATTAGAAGTTTTATATCATCACAAATCGGAAATTGGGAAACAAAGTGTTGGACATTGAGATTGATTATAATCCATGTCTCATGTCTAAATGATATCTTGTAGAACGGAGGATCATATGATCACTTATCTTAGGACAGGCCACTAACTGGGTCAGAGTTCGACAATGGCTTTTGGAAGCTACAATTTGCTGATAAGTTCGGAAGCTATATTGAGTTATAGTTATAGACTTATCCAAGTGGGAAAGTGCTGGATTAGGTGTCTAAGCCATAACTATAATTTATGAATATATTTGAACTGATAGCAGCACGGTCCTTTTGGGTTGTCCTCAATACTAGCAGAGGACAAGATGACTTATAGAGAGAGATTAATATATTATGAGATAATATATTAATTAGAAATCATAATATTTATTTAATGATTAATCAGAAATTAATTGGAATTAATTTTGGGATTAATTAAAAGTGCAGGGGCTGAATTATAATTGTTCAATTGTTGAGCAATGAACAATTATGGCATGTGTATATGTTGGACGAATTCTAAGGCTTAAGTCCTAAGGAATTCGAAAAATCATATATAAGGGAATAATGACTATTTATGGTATGATAAGGTATTTGAATTATAAGATAAAAGGCTTATCATATCAGAATTCAAATAAGGCAGTGTATCACTTATCATTCCAGGGCTATAAATAGGGAGCCCCAGTACCCCTAAAACCTGCGCCAAACTCATAGAGTTCCCTCCCTCTCTCTAGTTTTCTTGCTTGCTGGTGTTCTGGGTGTGAGCCATTAGAAGGAATTCCATCGGTATGGCATTAGAACTGCTCGGAGAAGTTCGATATTGAAGGTATACAGTTCGATAGATCGGTATTGAAGTGAGATATTCAATCCTCTTTCTATTTAATGGTATTTCACTGCCTTTCATGTACAAGTATTGCAACTGAGACTGAGAGACAAGGGAGATCCCATTGAACTTGCCTTGATTGAATGAAGGCTAGCTGACTTCGATACTGAATGAACTCGCATGCTGGAGAACCGATGAGAGACATAGTCGATGCCAATATAGCTGTAATTTCACACTGAAGCTTTTCCCTTCGAAGAGTTGATCTTTCATTTCAAAAGTGGTCTCTCCCCAATGGAGAAATGATGCTAGCCCTTTTTCCTTCGATGACAGAGATTGAAATGGATAAAGTGGATTCTCCCTAATGGTGAAATGAGACTGATTTCAGTGATTGAACTGATGGCAACTAGCGAGCAATCTTACTCAATAGGGGCTTTCCATCTTAAAAGCCCCTATGGTTGGAAACTAGGATAGGTTGCTTGTAGCAATTTCGATTGCTTATTCGGTTGGGATTACCAGCCGACTTGCCTGACCAAAGAATAAGATAAAAAGAAGAGTTCCCGCCTACGGCTACATGCCCATTAAGAGCTATACCTGGAGTCGAGCTAACTGCATAAGAAGAGGGGAACTTTCCTAAAAAGTCTAATAGCAATTAACCGCATTGGAAACGACGAATCACACTCTAAAAGGAGGCACCCTCCCTTATTACGTTACGGTCGAACCTCGCCTTTCTTCCTTCCTCTCCCGTTGGTCGAGGTCCATCGGATTTATGCCACAATTGTTCTCGGATCAACAGATACATGTAGAGGTCGCTAATTCGATCAAATTTGTTAGGTTTGAGTGGAATTTTGGGGTCCGGCTTGGGCGATCATAGTCAAATCTGTCGTGATCAGTTGTTTAAGTGTCAAAGAATTGTCGATTATGGAATGATTTCTTAGAGTATTTTAGTAACTTAGGTATAATCTAATTTAAAAACTGTTTTTTATTTTTTTAAAGATTAATTATTATTAAATTAATATTTTAAGTATGTATGTGAGTTTTTAGAGTTTGTAAGGATATATACGTAATTTCAAATTTTATAATACGTAATTATAGATGTTTGTAAGGACATAAATGACAAATGAGATATTATTTAGAGTACATATTTATGTTATTTTGTTTGGTATCATAGGAAGATTCGACGAACAAGGATGATGTCTATGATCTGTGACATATTTGGACACGACAATAATGCAAGGATATAGTGTTGATTTTTCAATCGACATTCACGTAAGGTCATTATCAAGAACACATGTCCCCATATTATATTATTATACTTTGAGTTATTTGAATATATTGTACTATGTGAAATATTCTATGTAGTACATGTATATTTATAAAACGGGTTTTATAAAGATTTTTCAAAATAAGGACAAACTTTCGAGTTTTAGAATTGAATTCTGATCATGATCATGTGCATTTAGTATATGATGGGAAATTTGACTCATGTGATCCGAACACTTTGGGGATTTAGGGTTATTACATGCTTTGGCGTGTCATGCTTGTATAATTTCGGATCATTTAAGCTATGTTTTTGCTTGTATGGATTACAATTATTGAACCTATGTTTGGGCAAGCCATAGTTGTATGAATTGAGGTTTATGGACCTATGACGGTGATGACATTCTACACGGACTCACTTGCATGTTGGATTTGTAACTCTACGTGTGGTACTAATGTGATATCTCACTAGTACATAGCTAGATTTCAGATTTGAACAGGCATTGAAAGTGTATATTGTGTTGTATGATATTTATACATGAGCACTAATTTTTAGCCATCATTTGTGAGTTGATTGGACTTGAAATTGACCTTGGGGTTTTTGAATTAGAAGCATGGTGCATTGCATTTTATTTGAAGTTTTAAACTTGATCTTAAAAAGTTTATATGATGTTTTTGAAATGTTTCTATTATTGAGATGCCTTTTCCCCCAAATTGTTGTAATCTTTGATGTTTTTAAAGATGTTTTTAGGTTTACATTATGTTTGGTATGCGATAATTGATGTGTTCAATTAGAAGTTTTATATCATCACAAATCGGAAATTGGGAAACAAAGTGTTGGACATTGAGATTGATTATAATCCATGTCTCATGTCTAAATGATATCTTGTAGAACGGAGGATCATATGATCACTTATCTTAGGACAGGCCACTAACTGGGTCAGAGTTCGACAATGGCTTTTGGAAGCTACAATTTGCTGATAAGTTCGGAAGCTATATTGAGTTATAGTTATAGACTTATCCAAGTGGGAAAGTGCTGGATTAGGTGTCTAAGCCATAACTATAATTTATGAATATATTTGAACTGATAGCAGCACGGTCCTTTTGGGTTGTCCTCAATACTAGCAGAGGACAAGATGACTTATAGAGAGAGATTAATATATTATGAGATAATATATTAATTAGAAATCATAATATTTATTTAATGATTAATCAGAAATTAATTGGAATTAATTTTGGGATTAATTAAAAGTGCAGGGGCTGAATTATAATTGTTCAATTGTTGAGCAATGAACAATTATGGCATGTGTATATGTTGGACGAATTCTAAGGCTTAAGTCCTAAGGAATTCGAAAAATCATATATAAGGGAATAATGACTATTTATGGTATGATAAGGTATTTGAATTATAAGATAAAAGGCTTATCATATCAGAATTCAAATAAGGCAGTGTATAAGCCTTATCACTTATCATTCCAGGGCTATAAATAGGGAGCCCCAGTACCCCTAAAACCTGCGCCAAACTCATAGAGTTCCCTCCCTCTCTCTAGTTTTCTTGCTTGCTGGTGTTCTGGGTGTGAGCCATTAGAGGCACAACATTTGTGGTGCTGGCTTACAAGAGATTAAAAGGTAAGTAGTTTCTAAATCTTCTTTAGAATTTTGATTATATGCCTTTAGGTTCTTAGTTATATATTCAATAGTGAAAACATAGATCCTTTTAGGTTGCATGTGAACTTAAGAGTTTAAGTTTGTTTGTCTGCCTATTAACCATCAATTATCGCATACCAAACATAATGTAAACCTAAAAACATCTTTAAAAACATCAAAGATTACAACAATTTGGGGGAAAAGGCATCTCAATAATAGAAACATTTCAAAAACATCATATAAACTTTTTAAGATCAAGTTTAAAACTTCAAATAAAATGCAATGCACCATGCTTCTAATTCAAAAACCCCAAGGTCAATTTCAAGTCCAATCAACTCACAAATGATGGCTAAAAATTAGTGCTCATGTATAAATATCATACAACACAATATACACTTTCAATGCCTGTTCAAATCTGAAATCTAGCTATGTACTAGTGAGATATCACATTAGTACCACACGTAGAGTTACAAATCCAACATGCAAGTGAGTCCGTGTAGAATGTCATCACCGTCATAGGTCCATAAACCTCAATTCATACAACTATGGCTTGCCCAAACATAGGTTCAATAATTGTAATCCATACAAGCAAAAACATAGCTTAAATGATCCGAAATTATACAAGCATGACACGCCAAAGCATGTAATAACCCTAAATCCCCAAAGTGTTCGGATCACATGAGTCAAATTTCCCATCATATACTAAATGCACATGATCATGATCAGAATTCAATTCTAAAACTCGAAAGTTTGTCCTTATTTTGAAAAATCTTTATAAAACCCGTTTTATAAATATACATGTACTACATAGAATATTTCACATAGTACAATATATTCAAATAACTCAAAGTATAATAATATAATATGGGGACATGTGTTCTTGATAATGACCTTACGTGAATGTCGATTGAAAAATCAACACTATATCCTTGCATTATTGTCGTGTCCAAATATGTCACAGATCATAGACATCATCCTTGTTCGTCGAATCTTCCTATGATACCAAACAAAATAACATAAATATGTACTCTAAATAATATCTCATTTGTCATTTATGTCCTTACAAACATCTATAATTACGTATTATAAAATTTGAAATTACGTATATATCCTTACAAACTCTAAAAACTCACATACATACTTAAAATATTAATTTAATAATAATTAATCTTTAAAAAAATAAAAAACAGTTTTTAAATTAGATTATACCTAAGTTACTAAAATACTCTAAGAAATCATTCCATAATCGACAATTCTTTGACACTTAAACAACTGATCACGACAGATTTGACTATGATCGCCCAAGCCGGACCCCAAAATTCCACTCAAACCTAACAAATTTGATCGAATTAGCGACCTCTACATGTATCTGTTGATCCGAGAACAATTGTGGCATAAATCCGATGGACGATTGATCAACAATTGTCGATGGCGTGTATTTAGCGAAACGAAAATCAACCATGTGGTGTATCGAGAGTAACGATTGATATGGTTGGGAAATTTGAGACAAGGATAATATGATAATGTCACAATTTAATTAGTTTTTAAAACAATAAAAATAAAATTAAAAACTGTTTTTTAATTTTTAAAATAATTACTATTATTAAATTAATTATTTGAATATAATATACGTAATTTCAAATTTTATAAATATATATATATATATATATATATATATATATATATATATATATATATATATATATATATATATACATATATATATATATATATATATATATATATATATATATATATACATATATATATATATATATATATATATATATATATATATATATATATATATATATATATATATATATATATATATATATATATATATATATATATATATATATATATATATATATATATATATATAGAGAGAGAGAGAGAGAGGTTTCCTCCTTTTAAATTAACTATTGGTTCAATAATAGTCATCTCCATTTGCACCAATATTTAACTGAAATTGATCCAACAACGTCCAAACCCAAGCGGCCAAGCCCAATAATTCGACTTACTACATTAAGCCTCATAAATCTATCTTTTCATCTATTTTTATTATAACATAGGTAGTCAACCGTTTAATCAATTATGATTTTTTGATCAGTTGCAACATGCTAATTCAATTAGGCTTAACAGCCCATTTACTTCATTAATTCACAAGTCCAATTAAATTGAGCCCAATCTGATTTCCATTGCCCACAGCCCACGATACACCTAACATTTTATAACCTTAGTTAAATGCCAATAGTTAAAAGGTAAACGATGACACCTCAGACAAGAAACCAGTCATGCCACCATGTGAACACCACAGGTCACTTAGGTTTTCGATTTTCTTCACCGGAGATGGCTTTCACGAAAGTTCGAAGCTCCAAAATATCATATTACACTCTATCTTCACAAAAGTTAATTACTACCTCTCTACCGTCAGCCACCCAACCCGAAAGTTGACCAGTAAATCAAGTTTCATATTAGAAAATTTAAGCCATCTCTATTTATCTTTTAACTATTTTCTTTTTTCATTTCTACGTTCAAGGGAACCAATTGCAAACTCTGTCTCTCTTCATCGGACACCATGGCGTGTGGTCGCAGATGCCCCACCGGAAAAAGTATCAAAAAATGGAAGGTAGACATTAAGTGGGACTGAACCTTCATTCTCTCATGATCACAAGCTAACCGTAAAAACTCTACAAACAAATAACACAACTCATGGTTTCGCCTTATTCGTCACTGAGTTACACTGGGTTCAAATCTGAACAACTACACCGTAAACAATCACAATCTGGATCTCTACTCGCCGAAGCTCTCATCTTCTTCGTGATATATTTCTGGACTTTCTCCCTATATCTCTGTGTTCCGGCTTGCTTGAAATGTCAGTAGAGGGCATTGTTTCCCTTGTCGTTTCTCTTTATCTCTCTACGTTACCTCTTTGCTCTCTCTCTCTCTCTACACTACGTATTAATTTCTCCATCCAAATAACAAGACGTACCATGGCCCAAAAGAAGACGACGAACTTTCCTCCTATGATTACATGTAGGACTGTAAACGAACTGAACGTTCAGCTAACCGTTCGTGATTTGTTCGGCGGGAAGTTTGTTTATGTTCGTTTATTTAGTAAATGAACGAACATAAACAAGATTGTTTGTTCGTTTAGTTTAACGAACGAACATGAACATTGGTGTTGTTCGTTCATTTACGTTCATGAACGTTCGTTTACGTGCATTCATTAACGTTCGTTTATATGCGTTCGTTTACATTCACGTGTGTGTAGAAGATACTTGATGTGATGAAGCTAAAGGTCAAAGTCATGCATTTTTTTGTATTACAGAAGATATACGAAAAAAAGACTATATTTTAAGGACTTTTTGATGTTTTTATATCGTAGGATTTGCTATAATACATGTATTTACGGATGGTTTAGTGTTTGGATGCTAATGGTCGTTTATCAATATTTATCTTCATTTAGGTTGCTTTTTATGTTCGTTTGTTTATGTTCATTTATGTTTGTTTACGTCCATTAATTTCCGTTTGTTATGTTCGTTTATTTATGTTCGTTTAGAACCTTAATGAACGAACATAAACGAACATGAACAAAGGAATATTTTAACGAACAAACATGAACAAGGAAATTCGTTCGTTTATGCGTTCGTGTTCGTTCATTTGTTCGGTTAAACTTAAACAAACGAACATGATCATACATCCGTTCGTGTTCGTTCGGTTTGTTTACAGCCCTAATTACATGCTTTGCTTTTCCTAACCATTAGATATTTCCCTTAGATTGTGCGTAGGGATGGCAAAAACCTCCGTGGGGCCCGTTCCTGTGGGACCCCGAACCCGTACAAGGGGTAATGTTATGAAAAATTCGGAGGCGGGGGCAAGATTAACCCCCGTTTTGCTTTCGTGGGCGGGGGCGGGGGTGGGCAACCCCGTCCCGAAACCCCGTGAAGGCCCGTTTATATATATATATATATATATATATATATATATATATATATATATATATATATATATATATATATATATATATATATATATATATATATATATATATATATATAGAGAGAGAGAGAGAGAGAGAGAGAAAGAGAGAGAGTTAGGATCAAATGTGGATTGCAAGTATTGTGTGAATGTGTGATAAAATATGGAGCGTCCGATTGAAGAGATCTACGGTCTTAGATTCATGGGCTTCAACGTAAATATATAAAACTTAATTATTCAGGTTTAACTCCTGAAAAGGGTATTTTAGTCTATTAATCAAGAATTAAAAAAGGAAGTTCATTTATTATCTCCTAATTTGATAGGATTTTATTAAATAATTAATTATGTTATTAATTATTATAATAAATTTAAAATGTATTACCTAATTAGTAATTACAACAACTATATTAAGAAAACTCATATTACGATGAATACATGTCGTCATTGAATCATTTTTAAAAATCACGATTTCATTCTAAAAGAATATTAGGACTACTTATAATATAAAGAAAAACATGTACAATATTCTTGAAGAATATACACGACATTCAATATTAAACAATAATATATACAATATTCTTTAAGAATATGCAAAAATTCTATATCAATTAAAAATACATAAATGACAATGTACACATTCTGTGAGAATGAAGCATAAACCATCAATTATAAATGACAATGTACACATTCTGTGAGAATGAAGCATAAACCATCAATTTCAAAATGCATTCTGATGATCTTGTGTTTAAGCTCAGTCTTCAAATTCTGAAAGAATATTGCAGTAGGACCACATTCATTCTGAAAGAATATTGTTTATTTTGCTACCTCAATCTTCAAATTCTTATAGAATCAAGATAATGAAGCTCATCAACTTTATTCTTCATTTTTTATCTGATTCTTGCTGCATGAAAGAAATATAAACCAACATCACTACATTCATTCCGAAAGAATATTGCTTATTCTTCATTTTGGTAACAATAGTTTCATAGTGGCATTTCCACAAACACTTGGTGTGCATATTCAAAAGATCACCCTTTAAGGTTGACCAAGCTTATTGATTGAAAGGCTTCACCTCCGTGTCCAATTAAAATCCGAATCAAAACTGACCCAATGTGATAATCGATAGGTGGGTAATATATTGTCGAAAAGGTCAAAAATGAGAAAATTAAAAACTCGTTTAACGACATCAAAATTTCGATACTCACCTTAAAGTTGATTTTACAATATCAGACAGTAGACATCGTCGTTGCCGGCTTCAATGTTACACTGCACAACCTCCATGGCTTTCCTTCACATTATTGGTGTCCCTTTCTTGTCTCCTTATGCGCACTTTGTCCAAGAAGATGAAAGTAAACTATTATGAACTAATAATGAGGATTATTGATTGTATAAAAACCATATAAAAATAGAGATGTTTAGTGCGAATCACATCTACCATTTCTGGTACAAATCAACAAGTACGTTAAATCGTATAACTACTCGATTAACTTGAAACTAGCAATTATTAACTTGAATCTAGCAATTATATTTTTGTATTACCATGAAAGTAGCATATCGATACCTTCTGTGGTTAAATGAAATTCCCCGACTTGCTGTCAAAAATTAAATTAATCATAAGATGATTGATCGATGCTCAGTAACTCCTCGTTTCTCTATTTGCCATTGGGATATTGTAACACCCGACTTTTAAAAACAAAAACACCCCTGAAAATTTTTCATTTTAAACAAAGGTTTCAATACGTAAAACCATAACAACAGGGGTATATTTTATTAAAAACGGGTACAAGTGTATCAAGGAGAGTATAAAATACCATAGTCTCCTTTGAAGCCGGGCTGCTACTGACAGCATCTATAAGTCCCACTTCTTTAGTCACGGACTCTATCTTTCCCTTATCAGGATCATGCTAACCTGCAATGACATTTAACAAATAACATGAGCTATAAAGCTCCGTGATTAATCGTATCTGCAAATAACATGTATAAAAATACATTCATATATCTGTCTGGATATCGGATCCAAACTCCTAGCCTTACTGGCTGACCACATATCTCTTAGGATTTCACATCCTAATTTGTAGCCTTACAGGCTGAATCATAATAACCTGTAATTATCAAGCCACATAAGTTATTTGCACATGTAATCGTATTTAACCATTTCTGTCCCATGTTTCTTAGTCACAATGGACTGCACCATATATCATGGCTATATAAGCCGCACCATGTGTCGTGGCTATATAAGCCGCACCAAAACATTTTCAATATACAAGTCATAGCCCAAAGGTTGCACCAGCTGGGCTCAATAACCCTGTATCATAGTCAAAAGACCGCACCATTTGGACTTAAAGTCAAATATCATAATCATTTATGGCTCACGAGTTTGCCCCGCTTTTTCCCAGACTCACGACTCCGTTCTTGTCGTTTCATTGACTCACGGCTTACCCGATATTGCCTTTTTATTGACTCACATCTCCGTTCTTGTCATTTCATTGACTCACGGCGTATCTGGTATTGTCTTATTATTATTTTTTTTATTGACTCACAGCTCCGTTCTTGTCTTTCACAGACTCACGGCTTATCTGGTATTGTCGTATTAATGACTCACAGCTCCGTTCTTGTCTATTGCAGACTCACGGCTTATCTGGTATTGTCTTTCCAATGCATCTGTAAACTGTCAAATTTCGTCCCCCAAATCTGTTTCAATCTATAACAGTCCAATCAATACATATCATATATGATATAAGTGAGATTACTCACCTGGATACTTGCTGCGATTGTATCCCGATATTTCTTGCCACTTTATACGTCCCGTACCTATATATTCATTTATATACCAAATGATAATAGGTTAACAACCATTTCAATTGACTCTAATACACGAGAGTCCAATATAATATAATTGGGGACCATTCCTAGATGATAACTTTCAATTACCATCTTTCTTTAAATTATACATTTTCCCAAAATACACGTATTTTGATACAGTACTTTCGGGAGGTCGTATACGTATTCCGACAATTTTCTACGAAGTTTCACAACATATTAGACCTATATTTAAAATTTCAGGTCAATCGGACAAGCCTAGCATCAAGTCCCAAAATTGAAATTGCCAAAATCTTAACAGGAAGTTCAAGGAAAATGTTCCTCAATCTATCGCGACCTCGAGTCGCGAGGACCATGATGGTCGCGTCGCGAAGGCTGCACCCTCGGGTCGCGACCCACCCTATGGTCATGTCGCGATCGCTGAACAGCAAGCTAGGAAGTTCCGATTTTATGCTACAAAATTCCATTTTCTCTTATTAAGCCCTTAATACACGACTTAATCAGTAGGGGTTTGTTCCAGGACCAAAACCCTTCATTTACTTCAAGTTTTAAACCATGGAAACGGTAATTCAAATCCATTTCTAAAAATTCCCGTTTTTCACATTTTTTGTCCAAAACCGAAATTACTAGGTTATAATCACTTTTACTGATTTAGTTCAACTAAAATAACATCTAAAAGTCATTATATACCATTAAAATCAGTTTACACACAAGAACTCATAATCTAAGGTTCTTGACCAAAGTTCCAAATTTTCAACAATAACAACATACTTTCAATTTTTGAGATATGTTCTCAACATATGACTTATTAGAAGTTTAGAACCATAAACTTCATGATTCTTGACTGAAATTTCAGTCACAAAAGTTCTCCCATGAAGAACACACAAAAACTTAGGTCAGAAGTTTTTTACTAACCTTAATTGCTTGAAAACTTCAAGCTCCAAGCTATTAATCCGATTCCACACTTCAATCCTCATGAATTCTGCAGGAATCGTGCTCCGAAAACCCTCCCGATCATCACCAATGTTCTGCACATTTGAGGGGAGTTTTCAACATTTTATATTTTCCAAATTTTCATTTTAGTCCCTAAGTTCCATTTCTTGGTCTTTTGCCACAATAATCAAGTTTTATTACAATAAAACTTTCATTCTTTATCTTTTTGCCACAAACAACAATATTTTTACATAGTTGGTCCTTCACATGGTCAAATAATCAAATTACCATTTTATGGTAAAATGACCAATTTACCCTTTTTTCTAGTATTAACTTTCTAATACTTAGAACACCATATTAAATCATAAATACACTATGATTAACATATTAATACTTAACAAAAGTATCGTGGTGTTACAGATATGGTTTTGTAGAATAATGATCGACGACTAGCGATGATGATTTGGAGTTGCTGGAACGCCGCCGGCGGTCTTCAAGAAATCGTTTCAATTCTGCACCTAATCTTCAAGAAATCGGAGCAGCCACGATCAGTATCGGCGGAGCCACGATCAGCTACGGCGGTCTTCAACATTGGAACGCCGCCGGCGGTGGCGGATGTTGCTTGCGACAGCATAGGAAGGGAAAGATGGAGGTTAGGGATCCGGAAAGGAGTTGTCGTCATCTATGTTGGATCTATGTTGGAGAGAAGGAAAAAGCCGATAACAATTAATAGGGTCAAATTACCAAAACTAACTACCTTAATTACACGGGATATCCATAAATAAAAGATTTCATTTTTGGTGATTAAAATAATTATATATAAAATTCCGAATTTACCCTTGTATATTGATTGGCTGAGAATTACTCATACATTCCCACAATATATATTGTTCACATATGAACCTATATATATATATATATATATATATATATATATATATATATATATATATATATATATATATATATATATATATATATATATATATATATATATATATAACCCAAAAAAATATAATTTCAACCCAAAATTGATTTTTTAGCCAAAAATTAGATTTTTTTAGTTTAAAGATCGGGGGTGGGGAAACGGGGGCGGGGGCGGGGAAAAGTCTAGGGATTCGGGGGCGGGGGCGGGGGCAAAACTTCCTGGGGATTCGGGGGCGGGGGAAGCTATCCCCGTCCCGTTTGACCCCGTTGACATCCCTAATTATGCGGTATAAAGAGGGCTGCGGGCGGCGTCCTCGCCAATTGACAATCCGGAACACAGCAGTACCGACTTGGGTTTTAAACGACAGTTCCGTTTGAGTAGAGATATCTTCCTACAGATTTCAAACGACTTGGAAGCTAAGTACGAGTTTTTCCAATTTAGATGCGATGCCAGAGGTAAAAGGAGTTTCACGGGATTACAAAAGCATGTTGCCGCAATTCGTCTAATGGCTTTTGGAGTTGCAGCCGATGCAGTTGACGATACTTGTGGATGTAGTAGAACTATATGTGAAAGTATGTATACTTTTTTGAGTGTATTTTCGAGCTTTACGGTGATATATATTTGCGGAAACCTGCATGAAGTGATGTGAAGATTTGTATGCGGCACATGAACAAGAACACGGCCGTCTATCGAGTATGCTTGGAAGCATCAATTGCACGCATTCAGATTGAGAAATTTCTCCAAACACGTGGAAAGGACAATACACTTGTGGTGATCATGGCAAACTGTCACTAACACTAGAAATTGTGGCCTCACATGATCTATGGATTTGACATGTATTCTTTGGAGTTCTGGTGTCGAAAAACGACATCAATGTTCTAGATATGTCACTGTTATTAAACGATATTCTACAAGGCAAAGATCTCGAGGTTCCATTTGTAGTGAACGGAACAGAGTACAAATGTGAGTATTACTTTACTAACATAATATATCCTAAATATGCTACATTTGTCAAGGCATACGAAATCTGGTTGAGGAAAAACAAATATTATTCACGAAAGCTCAAGAATCAGCACGGAAGGATGTCGAACGTATGTGTGGAGTCTTTAAAAATAAATGACATATAGTGAAAATTTTGGCACGAGCATGACATCTAGAGAATATACGTAAAGTGATGTACGCTTGTATCATATTACACAATATGATAATTGAAGAAAAAGTGCGGACGATTTGCAGGTATCCTTTACTATATACTACAACCGCCTCCACAATTTGTAGCCGATAGCGAACAAGATTTTTCAAGAATATTAGAAATACACAATGAAGAAGGCAATGTCAATCTTTGACACGATTCAACAAGCATGCATACAACAATTAACATGACAACGAAACCGAAGACAATAATGACGTTTTTTTAAATGTTTTAATTTAGTGTAATGTTTTTTTAATATTAATGTGATGTTTATTTTAATTAATGTAATGTTGTTGTTTTTCTTAAACTAATTAAATGTTTTATTCTAATTAAAAAAATTAAAATTTTAATGGTAATGGTAATGTGGAAATTAATATGTGTTTTAAAATGGTGAACCTTTTCCATGGGCAAGTGGTGAGGATGTCGTGATGACGTAGCGCTAATGAGGCTGTATTTTTGGTGTCCTAATAATGTTCTCATAAACCCTAGCCTTACCACAATTTATAATGCCTTTCTAGATTTATATTTTTCCGTAGTGTTAAATCCACGTTTCCATGAGTCAAAAAAGTTATTACTATTGATGTCAAGACTTCACCCTTATTAAGTAACTAGGCGAATGCCCGCGCGTTGCGCAGGAAATTGTTTTATTAGTTAGAATATAAACAAATGCATGCTATTCTTATACCAAATTAAAATACATATATATAGAAAAATGTCTTCCTTGAACTTTAATATTTGGAAATATTTCCAAGAGTAAAAAAATATCAAATGATTTATATAATTGTTTTAACTTGAGGGGGACCTTTATTTATAGAATTAAAAAGCTTCTTGAGTTAGTTTATCATGACGATGTGGGATCAAAATTTCCTTCATAGTGTGTTGTTTTGTATCATTTTGTTATCCCACATCGCTTAGAAACACAATTGAAGAGAAATCAAACATCTATAAGTAAAGAGACTAATATAATTTTCATCCCACATAGCTTAAGAAACAAATTTCAAGGAAATAAAACATCTATAAGTAGAGATGTTAAAATTATTTCTCTTATATATTTGTTCTTTTGTGTTCTTGATTGTAACCAAATTAGGAATCGGTTGCAACATTCCATGAACATTTGGTTTTAGTTTTAGGATCGTTTTTGTAAAATTTGGACGGGTACTAACCGATGTCCACTTCAATATACTTTTTCTAGTAAATTAAAATTAATGTGATACATCATAAAAATTTATCTTAAACTATATTGATTAAATGACATCTATTATAATATTTATAGATATAAACATATTTGTTTGAACTTTGAAGAATTATTGTTTGAAAGTTCGATGTGCATAAATCTTTTGAAAGCGAAATAAAATGTTTACAACGTTGTCATCACACATCGAACTGTGGCCACGACTTAATATGAACGTGCAACTCAATTGGTATTTTAATAGTTTTTAACCCTTTTAAATATTCATTTTTTAGTTTCGATGATTTTGAAATAGGATAATTGTTAAAACTTTGAGATAAAAGTATATTTTTTATGATAAATTGACCACTAATTAATAATAGATTTTAATAGCATGTTTCTAGGTTTAAATGTTTGACTATCTATTTATAATTGAATTAAAAAAGGTTGTTATGTAACTTTTTTTAGTTTTGGATGCAAACATGATATCTATTATGATAACAATTTATGTTTAATATATTATACGTTTAGATTATATATAAAGTTCAAATTCTTTTAGTAATATTCATATTCATTTTTGAGTTTTAATAAAATTTCTACGTATATATATATATATATATATATATATATATATATATATATATATATATATATATATATATATATATATATATATATATATATATATATATATTGGTAAATCGATAAATGTTTACATCAGTGTCACTTTTTACAAACGACACACTATAAACTTTAAACTTAGTCAAGTTTTTAAAAGTTTGAAGTAAGGAACTAACTATGCATATACATAATGGTGAATCGAAAAATGTTTACACAGATGCCACTTTTTAAAAACGACGTACTATAAACTTCCAACCTAGTAAACTTTTTAAAAGTTTTAACTAATTTTAATTTTTACTTTTGAGTTTCAATACTTTTTAGAGTTGAAACTAAATAGTAAAAATCTTTTAAAATTTGCGATAAAAGAATGTTTCTATGATAAAATGATCATAAATTAATAATAGACTTGAAAGATCAAGCTTGATGGATAATGAAAACAAATGAGTTGTATTATATAAGAGAAAGAGAAGAGGTCATATATGTATGTGAAGCAATGTGGGATAAAGAAAAAATCTCAAATTAATGTGATAAAATATTTAAATTAATAGATTAATTATATTAAGTGGGAATTTATATTAAGTGGTAATTTGACAGGTCATGGACGTTTCAAATGCATGTGGTGAGAGGAAAAATGCTTCCTTTATAAGATACTAGGCGAATGCCCGCGCATTGCGCAGGATAATTTTTTATTAGTTAGAATATAAACAAATGCATGTTATTCTTATACCAAATTAAAATACATATATATAGAAAAATCTCTTCGTTATTTTTAACTATACGATAATACATAAATTTGGTTTAAGATAAGAAATTTTAACTATATATTTTCTTGAACTTTAATATTTGGAAATATTTCCAAGAGTAAAAAATATTAAATGATTTATATAATTGTTTTAACTTGAGGGGAACCTTTATTTATAGAATAAAAAAGCTTATTGAGTTGGTTTATCATGACGATGTGGGATCAAAATTTCCTTCATAGTGTGTTATTTTGTGTCATTTTGTTATCTCATATCGCTTAAAAACACAACTGAAGATAAATCAAACATCTATAAGTAAAGAGACTAATTTAATTTTCATCCCACATAGCTTAAGTGGAGATGTTAAAATCATTTCTCTCATATCTTTGTTCTTTTGTGTTCTTGATTGTAACCAGATTAGGAATCGGTTGCAACATTCCATGAACCTTTGGTTTTAGTTTTAGCATCGTTTTCGTAAAAGTTGGACGGGTACTAACCGATGTCCACTTCGAACTATTTTTTCTAATAAATTAAAATTAATGTGGTACATGATAAAAATTCATCTTAAACTATATTGATTAAATGACATCTATTATAATATTTATAGATATAAACATATTTGTTTGAACTTTGAAGGATTATTGTTTGAAAGTTCGATGTGCATAAATCTTATGAAAACGAAATAAAATGTTTACAACGTTGTCATCACACATCGAACTGTGGCCACGACTTAATATGAACGTGCAACTCAATTGTTATTTTAATAGTTTTTAACTCATTTAAATATTCATCTTTTTAGTTTCGATGATTTTGAAATAGGATAATTGTTAAAACTTTGAGATAAAAATATATTTTTATGATAAATTGACCACTAATTAATAATAGATTTTAATAGCATTTTTCTAGGTTTTAATGTTTGACTATCTATTTATAATTGAATTTAAAAAAGTTGTTATGTAACTTTTTCTAGTTTTGTATGCAAACATGATATCTATTATGATAAGAATTTATGTTTAATATATTATACGTTTAGATTATATATAAAGTTCAATTTTTTTAGTAATATTCATCTTAATTTTTTAGTTTTAATAAAATTTCTACGTATATACATATTGGTAAGTCGACAAATGTTTACACTAGTGTCACTTATTACCAACGACACACTATAAACTTTAACATTAGTCAAGTTTTTAAAAGTTTTAGGTAAGGAACTAACTACGCATATACATATAGGTGAACCAAAAAATGTTTACACCGATGTCACTTTTTAAAAACAACGTACTATAAACTTCCAACCTAGTCAACTTTTTAAAAGTTTTAACTAATTTTAATTTTACTTTTGAGTTTCAATACTTTTTAGAGTTGAAACTAAATATTAAAAATCTTTTAAAACTTGCGATAAAAGAAGGTTTCTATGATAAAATGATCATAAATTAATAATAGACTTGAAAGATCAAGTTTGATGGATAATGAAAACAAATGAATTGTATTATATAAGAGAAAGAGAAGAGGTCATATATGTATGTGAAGCAATGTGGGATAAAGAAAAAAAATCTCAAATTAATGTGACAAAATATTTAAATTAATAGATTGATTATATTAAGTGGGAATTTGAAAGGTCATGGAGGTTTCAAATGCATGTGGTGAGAGAAAAAATGCTTCCTTTATTAGATATAAGATAAGATAAGATATGCAATTGCTTTCATTCAAATTTACTTAAATGTCCATTATCTAAACTAGATAACGCAAAGATATCATTTGTTATACATTTCTTAGAATTTTCACCAAATGTTAGTCGGTAAAAGGATCATTACGTTAGTCCAAATCACTCATAAGGTGAAACCATCTTTAATGTGTATTTCTACTCTCATGTTTTTCTTCCAACATCAAATAGATAAATATGGCTTTAATATAGACTACTACGAGGTGGTCGATGGATAGTTTGTATATTGCTTGTAGGATTTTGAATGTAGAAGATGCATTCGTAAAGATAACTACATTGAAAAATACTCTTAACTCTACTCGTCACAATTTTTCAAAAGCATACTATAGTCCATGATCAAGATTCCTGACAACGCCTAGTAATATCACATATTTTAGTCGTTGTTGAGCCCTATTCTTAGTGAAATTATATCACATATCTACTGGTATTACTCACTCTTCGTGCCAGCACTTGTTTGGAAAGAAATAATGAAAACAGGGACTAAAAGCGTGCAATTTGGAAGAAGTTTGAAGATCAAGGAAAAATCAGGAAAATACGTACGGGCACCGCGGAAATCATCAAGGCACGACGCGGTGATGAGGCGGTGGAAAACATTCAAATGCCGAAGAAACGGGGATAAACCCCTACGCACGACACGGGATCTATAAATGCGCGGCGCGGTCTCAAGATTTTTGCAACTATAAATAGAGGCTTTTAGGTCGAAAAAACTAGCGAAGACCTGGTGTAAAATCGACCCCCAAGTGTAACACCCGTTTTCTGATTTTTTATTTTTCTCCAAATTAAGTATTTATTTGAACAAAAATAAAAAGATTAATCGTTAAACTTTAAAAATTTATATATTAATATCTGTTAGGATTTGAGAAAAAGTCATCAAGAAGACTTTTATAGATCTTGATGAGATAAGATGATAAGAATAAGATTCATATCATTTGGAATTAAAACGAAGAAGTTATGACAGGTCAAAGTTGACCAAAAAGTGACAAAAATGGCTATCGGGCAATGTTTGAGAGTCTGTAACGTAAAATCCATTTGGATTTAGAATTTAGTCAGTAAGGTGAAAATGTTAAGCTCGTTTCCAGCTTTCTAATGATATAAAGTTTGTAAAATTCCAATATCGTAGGTGGAAGTTGTGATGTCGTAAACTTGAGTAAAGTTTGTAAGGCATGGAGGCAGGAGCATTTTTGTCATAAGTGAGATTATTAATATAGATCAGGAATTTCTATTCTCCTGGTCACGTTTTCCAGTTGAGGGAATTCAGAAAAGAGAAAAGAAAGCAATGTGAGTTCTAGATTTGCTTCTCCAAGCTATGTGAGTTCTAAATTCTCAAACTTTCTGATTTTTGATGTGCTCTTGACTTAATTCTGGTCTTAATGGATTTGTTTCTGACTTTATAAGTCTTAATTGTTGTCTTAGGGGGTTTAGGAGTTGAAACCCTAGACCCTAATGTCATGTTTGTCATTTTCGGATTTTCACAGTTTTTGGATCTGTTTTAGAAAATTCGTAGAAAAATCATACGATGTCCAAATTAGGTGATTCCAGTGTCCATGGTTTCGCCTCGATGTCTATTTAAGTTCATCAGTTGGGTTCCAGACCTTATTTGGTCGTTTTCTAGTGTTTTAAACCCGATTTCCATGAGTATGATTTATGTGTCCAATTGTGTTGTGAAATTCTTGTAAAATCGTGTGTTCACTGGATTGTTCTGAAATTTTGTGTGGAGAAGAACCTTGTCATGGGCCATACTCGACAAAAAGGTCTTGACTCAGTTCATTGTTTTGGTTTGGATTTTTGTGTGTGCAATCCGACCTCCACAGATTCGTTGCTGCACACCTAGGTCAACTTGTGGGATTTTTAATTCCTAAATGGTTCATAGTTTAGGTCTGAAAATTTGATGGAAAGTCCATCCTCATGTATAATGTGTTCCATCCAGAGGGCGTGATCCAATTCCATTTGGAAGCCAGGTTTTCAATGTCTTCTCCTTGACTGAACCAGAATTTGTAGCTGTGCACATTGTCCTTGTTGCACGATTTTTATTTCTCAATTGGCTAATTATTTGAGTTTGATATTTGGATGCGAGATTTATCTTCTTGTCTAGTGTAACTCATCCAAAAGGCTTGACTTATTTCCTTTCAGAAGTTAGGTTTTTGGACCAATCTTGTCAAGCTATGCTGAGTTGTGACAGAAATTTTGCTGCTCGTTTCCTTCATATTATGTGATTGTTAATTCTTAAATTAGTAAATTCATATAAAATCGTGTGAATGTCCAATTGGATTGAATTTTATGTCCCTGAATTGGTAATTGTGTCTAGTTTGTTCTCTTAAAAGGTTATGAATTGATTCAGATCCTAAATCATGTGGGATTGTCCATTTCCACTAATTGGTCCAGGTTCTGTCAGTTTTGGTCTTCAGTCTTGTTAAATTCACTTTTGAAGTCTATTTTGTCCATACCAAATTTTGGAGTTCAGTTATTAACCCATTTTGAGCGATTATTATTTCTTTAATGTGTGGTTCCGTAGGTGGACTGATTGCATCAGTCAACTTTGGAGATTTTTCGTTTACTCTTGAAAAGAGAAAATGACATGAGGTCAGGCCCTGTAACATTGTACTTGGGTCTAGTTTACCCATGCTTTTTATTGGATTTTATTTTCAATCTTTCCCTGACCTAATATTGCAAATCTTGTTGAGGGTCCAGAAATCAGCCTTGCTGTCAGTTTCCTCTTTTGTGATAATCATCTTAGTTTTTGGTTTTGGGTGTCATGATGTGGGCTTGGGTTTACTTAAAATTAATTGAATCATATAATAACTTATTTGTTGGGTAAAAGTAAATAAAAAGGGGTGGGGGTATATGTTGAGACACGGTGCATGTCGAAAGTTATAAACATTTAAACTATAAGCAATGCTATAAGTATCTATTTATAATAACGTTAATTAGTGTATTTTGTAATAATTAACTTAATATACCTTATAGGAGTATAAGGTGTGCGCTTTTAAGCTTGGTTGGATTTGCGGAGTTGCCGCACGGATTTCTACATTGCCGACTCGAGGTGAGTACATGCAGTATTTTTATCCATTCTGGGGTACATGGCAAGTAAGTATAAATAGGATGAAGTCTAAAACTCATGTAACTCACGAGACATTTTTGTCTTACGTATTCTATGTTTTGCCATGTATTCTAGGTTAAAATAAGTTGCTATAAATGGGATGAAGTTTAGCTGGAGTGGAGCTTGAGTCAGCTCCCAACTTGGGCGCAAGGTTTAATCCTTTTCCTGCTTACTATGGTTAGACTTGGTATGGATTTGTAACACCCACAGTTTCAAACATGTAAATTATCGGTTTTTGATAAACCGTATTTTTGTATTCACGTATTTATACGAAAAACCATAGTATTTGCAAACAGTAGAAATGGGGTGTCACAAGTTGGTATCAGAGCCATAGTTTAAGCGAATTAGGATTGGCTTGTTCCACTCCTAGGCTTAAACTCGTGCTATAGGAATGTTAGTTCATGAAAGTATGTTATATGATGTCTTAAATGACTAAGATATTATGCATCACTTAATATATGCATATATATAACTTTAAGAAATGTTTAGCTAACGCTTTGATTGAGGAAAAGTTTGACTGTTAAGAAAATGGTATGTTATTTTCCATAACTGTCTATATTTATTAAAGACTATGTATATAAAGTCGAAAGATTTCCAGTATTGATCACCATGTATTTATAATGGTGTTATATGTTAAAGGAACCAGTGTCCCATGAAACTTTGTGGTAACAACATAATCAATATGTATAGGTGGTTATGGTAATATGAGCCCATATTATCATAATCACAGGATATGTATTGAGACTGGTGGAATCGTAAAGGAATTATGGTAGTCTGGTGAGTGAAGAGAGTAATAAGAATAACATAGGGATTATATGCCTATGTAATAAAAATAAGTAAGATTATGAGTATTAAAGGTTAATGCAGTGGATATATACCACTTAGTATGTCAAGGTAAAAGAAATTAATAAGATAGTTAATACTCCCGAGACAATATGAAAGGAACCAGTAAAAGAGACATGGCCAGAAGGTATAAATATATTGAAAATGTTAATGGAGCATATAGTACAAATATAAAAGAAAGAGTATAACTGAAAATTTCGTTGTCTAACGGAAACGAATTATGATTATAGAATAAAGATAAAAGTAGTGTCACTACAGTGACCAAAGAAAGAAAGATTGGAAAATAATAATAATAATAAATAAAAGTGGTAACACATCGATACATGTGATCCATTACTATAACTTTATATTAATACATTAAGAAAAGTTTACAGAACTACTAACCTAAACTGAAAAATCAGAAGGAAGCGAAAAAAGATCTTCTACACTCCACTCTTTGTCATTATTAGGTTGACTTGTACCTTCTTGAGGATTTGGAAGGGGTATGTTTTCAGTTACTAGAGGAGGAGCTCCAAGGTGTGGGGTCTCGATAGGGTTAGAACCCGTAACCCCATGATTATGGGCTAAATATTGACTCATTTGGGGTGTGTGTAAGTAGGGAAGTGAAGAGGAAGGGTTCCAATTTGGAACTAGTTGGGGGTAGCTATAAGAAGGAGGAAAACAGGCTAGGCTACCTACAGAGCCTCCAAAATTCCCCTCACTCACAGGCTCGAGTAAACCAGGATTAATACTACTCATACCAGAATTAGATGGCAGAGATTGCTGCTGTGTATGAGTTCTTGATGAAGTTTCCCCCTTTTCCAGAAATTTTCTTTTCTTATATTCAACCTTATGAGCATCTTGTATTAGTTTTTTTGTGCCGTCAGTGAGACCCGATTGTGACCCTTCAATAATTGCTTCTTTCTCCCTTTTTAGGTTGGGTATTAAATCTTTCGATAATCCTGCTGCTCCACTAAACTCGTTACCAAATTCCTGTGACATAAACAACTTTAGTAATAATACCATTATGATGTAAAGGAATTTAAAAAAAATGTAATTCCTTACCTCAACACGATCAATAAGAGTTTGCAGACTCTTAAGTTGTCGTTGGGGCCAATGTTCGATACCTAAATCTCTACAGCGTTTTTTTAACTGTGTCGATCCAATGTTGAGTTCCTTCGCAGCTTTCTCAATTGGTTCGTTGAAGTGTTCAGCTATTATTTTCCTACTTAATGAGTGTCTGAAACCTCTTCTACTGCCAGCTACTGTGGTTGCTGGAATCGAAAGATTGAGTTCAAATGTACTATTGCTAATCGGGATCATTTGAACATGATCCTGATTTTCTGAACCAAAGATGGACATTGATTCATTAAAATCAGTAGCTTCTATCGGTGGTACTTGTACGTTTTCAATCATGGACCCAGGATTTTGAAATCCTTCTAGGTTCCTCTGAATCACTTGAAGGTGATTTTGATATTGAAAACCAACCCCAAGTTCGGGATTCACTTCAATATTGATGTTATGAGTTGTTTGTAATTGACTTTCATTCTGAATGTCAGTCATGAATCCTTGATTCATGGGGGTGATCTCACTACTCGTGGAGGGTACGTCGATGAATGAATTGTAATCGGGTAGACCATCCACAAATGGGTCTTCAAATAACAATTGTCAGATGATAAAACAAAACTGAATACTTATAGAAGCAATCATTTAAAGAATTTGACCTGGTAGAATGTATGGAGTCTGATCGAGTGCAAATTCTAAAGATGCATGCACTGGATCTTCTGAATTAATGTTCAGCTCGGGAAAAATTTCTGGCTTACCGTGGAGTTGCTCTATTGGTAGTATATCTGGAAGACTGTAACATAATTCAGAATCAAGCAAAACATTAGAAAGATAATCGAAATATGGATGATAGATGTTTGGAATGTTAGAGTCACCGAACTCTATTAAGAATGCTTGGTTTGAAGTACCCTCTCCTTGTGGAAAACCAGGTCCAGGGTTCGACAGATCGCCCATCGAAGATCTGTTTTCCATGACTCAGCTTTAAATATGAGTTCATTTATGAACAAACTATTGATAAGAGAGGATGAGACTAAAAATGAAGGTGGGAATGAATGATATTACATACCTGTATATATATAGTATCTTGCGGCTGGAACCGAAAGGACACCTCACATTTTAGTTCCAAAATTCAAACCAACTACAGTAGGTGCGACTCTTCACTACCCTGAGTGCCGTTGTATTTCAAAATTTGCTACTTGTCTCTGGCGATAACGGAATATTGAGGAGACTTTTTGGAATAAAGGAAAATATAATTGTGTCGTTTACTGATTACTTTAATACAGACTGATGAACGCTGTTGATCAATAGTGATGTGATATCACATAAAAACAAAGTGTTGGACTCTAGGCCTAATGGGCTAAAGTTTAACTTATTTGGGCTGATATCGTTGGGCTAGTAGTTATGGGCAAAATACTAGACCAAAATGAAAATGAAAAATGGGCTGTTATATTCACAGATAATTAATCTTGTGGAATTATGGGCTAATGAAAGTTTCAACCTTGATTACTTAATATTTTGGTGTTGAATTTCGGGGACGAAATTCTTATAAATGGGGGAGATTTGTAATACCCGTTTTCCGATTTTTTATTTTTCTCCAAATTAAGTATTTATTTTAACAAAAATAAAAAGATTAATTGTTAAACTTTAAAATTTTATGTATTAATATCTGTTAGATTTGGGAAAAAGTCATCAAGAAGACTTTTATAGATCTTGATGAGATAAGATGATAGGAATAAGATTCATATCATTTGGAATTAAAACGAAGAAGTTATGACAGGTCAAAGTTGACCAAAAAGTGACAAAAATGGCTATCGGGCAATGTTTGAGAGTCTGTAACGTAAAATCCATTTGGATTTAGAATTTAGTCAGTAAGGTGAAAATGTTAAGCTCGTTTCCAGCTTTCTAATGATATAAAGTTTGTAAAATTCCAATATCGTAGGTGGAAGTTGTGATGTCGTAAACTTGAGTAAAACATTCAAAAAATTGTAAAATTTTGCTAAGGCATGGAGGCAGGGGCATTTTTGTCATAAGTGAGATTATTAATATAGATCAGGGATTTCTATTCCCCTGGTCACGTTTTCCAGTTGAGGGAATTCAGAAAAGAGAAAAGAAAGCAAGGTGAGTTCTAGATTTGCTTCTCCAAGTTATGTGAGTTCTAAATTCACAAACTTTCTGATTTTTGATGTGCTCTTGACTTAATTCTGGTCTTAATGGATTTGTTTCTGACTTTATAAGTCTTAATTGTTGTCTTAATGGGTTTAGGAGTTGAAACCCTAGACCATAATGTCATGTTTGTCATTTTCGAATTTTCACAGTTTTTGGATTTGTTTTAGAAAATTCGTAGAAAAATCATACGATGTCCAAATTAGGTGATTCCAGTGTCCATGGTTTCGTCTCGATGTCTATTTAAGTTCATTAGTTGGGGTCCAGACCTTATTTGGTCGTTTTCTAGGGTTTTAAACCCGATTTCCATGAGTATGATTTCTGTAATTTTGTGTGGAGAAGAACCTTGTCATGGGCCATACTCGACCAAAAGGTCTTGACTCAGTTCATTGTTTTGGTTTGGATTTTTGTGTGTGCAATCCGACCTCCACAGATTGGTTGCTGCACACCTAGGTCAACTTGTGGGATTTTTAATTCCTAAATGGTTCATAGTTTAGGTCTGAAAATTTGATGGAAAGTCCATCCTCATGTATAATGTGTTCCATCCAGAGGGCTTGATCCAATTCCATTAGGAAGCTAGGTTTTCAATGTCTTCTCCTTGACTGAACCAGAATTTGTAGCTGTGCACATTGTCCTTGTAGCACGATTTTTATTTCTCAATTGGCTAATGCTTTGAGTTTGATATTTGGGTGCGAGCTTTATCTTCATGTCTAGTGTAACTCATCCAAAAGGCTTGACTTATTTCCTTTCAGAAGTTAGGTTTTTGGACCAATCTTGTCAAGCTATGCTGAGTTGTGACAGAAATTTTGCTGCTCATTTCCTTTATATTGTGTGATTGTTAATTCTTAAATTGGTAAATTCATATAAAATCGTGTGAATGTCCAATTGGATTGAATTTTATGTCCCTGAATTGGTAATTGTGTCTAGTTTGTTCTCTTAAAAGGTTATGAATTGATTCAGATCCTAAATCATGTGGGATTGTTTATTTCCACTAATTGGTCCAGGTTCTGTCAATTTTGGTCTTCAGTCTTGTTAAATTCACATTAAATTATACAAAAATCTTTTAGGGAAAAGGCCTGTGGCCTTAGTTCACTTTTGAAGTCTATTTTGTCCATACCAAATTTTGGAGTTCAGTTCTTAACCCATTTTGAGCGATTATTATTTCTTTAATGTTTGGTTCCGTAGGTGGACTGATTGCATCAGTCAATTTTAGAGATTTTTCGTTTACTCTTGAAAAGAGAAAATGACATGAGGTCAGGCCCTGTAACATTGTACTTGGGTCTAGTTTACCCATGATTTTTATTGAATTTTATTTTCAATCTTTCACTGACCTAATATTGCAAATTTTGTTGAGGGTCCAGAAATCAGCCTTGCTGTCAGTTTCCTCTTTTGTGATAATCATCTTAGTTTTTGGTTTTGGGTGTCATGATGTGGGCTTGGGTTTACTTAAAATTAATTGAATCATATAATAACTTATTTGTTGGGTAAAAGTAAATAAAAAGGGGTGGGGGTATATGTTTAGACACGGTGCATGTCGAAAGTTATAAACATTTAAACTATAAGCAATGCTATAAGTATCTATTTATAGTAACGTTAATTAGTGTATTTGGTAATAATTAACTTAATATACCTTATAGGAGTATAAGGTGTGCGGTTTTAAGCTTGGTTGGATTTGCGGAGTTGCCGCACGGATTTCTACATTGCCGACTCGAGGTGAGTACATGCAGTATTTTTATCCATTCTGGGGTACATGGCAAGTAAGTATTTTCAAGATTTCTTATAAAATTTCTATATGTGAAATTATATGCAAGAGTATTATTTATAACTTGTTGTGAAAGTATAATGCTATATTTGAAGTTATGTTTTGAAATACAAGTTAAGTTAAAGGAAGGTATGTTTATGTTGGTCTATGAACCAATTATGTGAAAGTATATTTTGATTACAAGTGATATATGTTTTCAAGTATGAATGGCATATAGCCACAAGATGTTTAAGAAGTATGTTTTGGTTACAAACTATATATGTTTTCAAGTATGAATGGCATATAGCCACAAGATGTTTAAGAAGTATGTTTTGGTTACAAACTGTATATGTTTTCGAGTATGAATGGCATATAGCCATAAGATGTTGAAAAGTATGTTTTGGTATAAAGCTTAGCATGTTAGAAAAATATGTTTTAAACATATGATTATTATGTGATGAAAGCTATATTTGGTATCTAGCCATAAAGACATAAAATGATGTAGTTTGGTACCTAGCCACAAGTTATATGTATATGAGTAATGTTCAAGCAAGCAGCAAGTATTTTGTATGACTGGTAATTGTAGCAAGCAGCGTTAGTAAGGGAACTATGTTCCAACCTACCCGGGTTAAGTAAGCACTACTAGAAAAATAGCTTTTAATGACATACGAACTATGACACACACTAATATTATGACATACAAAAACGTATGTCATAAAAATAATGTCATCTTTAATAAAATCTGAATAATTTATGACATACATAAATGTATGTCGTATTTTAACGTCATAAAAAAAACAAAAAAAAACGCGCGTGATGCTTTTTTATCTTTGTGTGTCATCTTGAAAAAATAGTGTCGTTTTTTAATTTCCCGCTTCCTCACTGTCTCGCTCTATCTAGGTCAAAAACAAAATTCCTCAATTTCTATTCAGTTCTCTCTCCGCCCTCTTTTCTCTTCGTCTCCCTCCCATTTACGGTTATTCCTCAGCCGCCGACTCCGGCATCGTCAACCGCCGCCTCCAACATCGTAAACTGCCGCCTCCTCCAGCATAGTGTGGCTTTTTCTGGCTTCGTCAACCTCCGGCATCGTCTGGTTCCGTCTGGATTCGTCAACCTCTGGCATCAAAGCTTTTACGATCCAGATTTCAAGATTCAAGTCGCCGCCTCCAGCATCGTTTGCCTTCGTCAACCTCTGGTAAGTCTGCAATCTTAATTTCAGTTTCAAAGCTTATCCATAGATTCATATCATCGATTCAGTGGAGATGATGAAAACGCATGATTAAATTTAAAGTGGAGAGAGCTGTTCTTTGATCTGGATCTGGACAATGTGGTGGCGTTGGGTTAACAGCAGTTTTGGTGGTGTGGTCTTTGATTCAATCTGGGAAGGTATTTTCTGCACCCAATATAATAAATTTAGTTTTATTTAGTTTATAATAGCATAGTTGATTCTGGTTAGAAACAAAGAGAACAAATGGAAAGACCTCTAAATTAAGTTCTAGTTTGTAGGTTATTCAGGAGGTTCAGTGTAGTTGTTCATTTGCCCCACTTATACAAACTTTCTTAAGTGGGTTTTGAACAATTACTGGAGTAATGTAAATTTTAGGTCAATATCTTAATCTGTTTGAATTATATGAAATTCCCTTATGTGTGTATTGAAAGATTAATTAGATAATGTAAGATTTTTGGCCAAAATTTTGATCTGTTACACTTTTACCACGTTCCTTCAAAAGGTATTGAACAATTAATGAAACAAAATGATGTTTTAATCACGTTCTTGACCTGTTTCATTTAGACATTCCTTAAAGTAGGTATTGAAAAATTAATGGAGTAATAAGAAGTTTTAGGTCCGTTGCAATTTTTGTGATGGAGCAGAAGACTAAGTAAATTAGAAAATGTAGTTATTATGACCATTAAATCCTACTTTTATATATATATATATATATATATATATATATATATATATATATATATATATATATATATATATATATATATATATATATATATATATATATATATATATATATATATATATGAGTTTATGATTTTTTTTTTTTTGAATTTTCAGGTTTGAAAGCTATCAAAGCATTAATTATATGTGATAAGTTAGTGGCAAGTTTCAGGTTTGAAAGCTATCAAAGCATTAATTATTGTCTTGCCTTTTGTTCATATTGTGTTGCATGAAAATGGTAGACCGGAAAAAGGTATGACTTGAGCTTCTTATTGTTTTGTTTGCCATTTTGTATTTTATAAAAAGACACATGATATGGATGCAAAACCTAAATGGGTAAGTCGTAACCTGTAAATAAACTTATGCTTTGTATTAAATTCAATTCAATTCAAACACTTTTAAACTTTTTTGCAGGATAGATCTAATGAAACTTTTGATGGGGCAGAGGAAGGGTATGAAAGTCAAAGGGATGACGTTTCTTTTGTGTCTTCTTACAATCCAGCAAGAGGAAGTTTACAGAAATCATTTGGAAGTATTTTGATAGATTTAAAATTTTTATTATTTTGTATTTGACATACGACATTGTGATAATGTGGTAATGGATGATATTTATATTAATGATCTTTTATTCATATTATGAGACATTAATTTTATTGTGTGATTCAATTTTAATACGAGTAAATGTAATATATATGTATATATATATATATATATATATATATATATATATATATATATATATATATATATATATATATATATATATATATATAAAATTTGTTTAAATAAAATTTATGACTTACATTGTAAGTCATAAATGTTTGTCATTAATGTATGTCATAAATTTATGACACACAAATGTGTGTCATCTGTCATTTATGACAGGGGCTTCCTTGACATACATTTGCGTGTCATCTATACCCTTTAATGACACGCAATGCGTGTCATTAAAGGCCTTTTTTCTAGTAGTGAAGGGATCTACTGGGGCAAAAGCCCCATCGCGAAGTAGATTGCCTCAGCACTTCTATGGTGAGGATTGATCCGTTCTTTCTAGCCATAGAGACTTGGGGTATCACTTATGGTGATTAAAGCCGTAAGTATAAAAATCCAGCAAGCTTATAAAACCAGTCAAAGAAAGTAAGGAAAAAGTTATTTTTTTTATAAAGCATATTATGAAGTGATTTTGAAAAGTAAAGAGTTATAGTATGTTACTACTGTAAGGTTTTGAAAGATGCTATTCTTCCAAAGTATATTATGAAATAATATAAAGAAGTAAAGAGTTATAGTATGTTATTACTATAAAGTTTTTGATAGAAGTTTATGATGTAAATTTTTATAAAAAGTTGGAAAAAAGAAGATAATGGTTTGAGTCTAAAACTCATGTAACTCACGAGACATTTTTGTCTTACGTATTCTATGTTTTGCCATGTATTCCAGGTTAAAATAAGTTGCTATAAATGGGATGAAGTTTAGCTGGAGTGGAGCTTGAGTCAGCTCCTAACTTGGGCGCAAGGTTTAATCCTTTTCCTGCTTACTATGGTTAGAATTGGTATGGATTTGTAACACCCACAGTTTCAAACATGTAAATTATCGGTTTTTGATAAACCGTATTTTTGTATTCACGTATTTATACGAAAAACCATAGTATTTGCAAACAGTAGAAATGGGGGTGTCACACCAAGGCTCTTGGACTCCGAGATTCAGCTTCAAGAACCATCTTTTGGTATTTCTATGTTTTTATCTTTAATTTTCATTTAATTTAGTAGTTAGTAATCATTGGCTAGTATATTTGGGAGTGACAACCATTGATATTTAGTTCTAGTTTCTGTTTTTGGCCCTTTTGGTTACTGTTTTGTACCATTGGATCTGTGTTTAAGTTTATGAATCATTTGGTTACAAGTAATTGCTTCTTTTCGATGTTTTATGCTTGTGATTGAATTGTTGGATGTTTGGATTGTGTTTGATGTTGGTTTGACCTTGATTGTACTGAATTCCATTTCTGATTTCAGTGACCAATTAGGATTAGTTATTGATTTGGTTGATAGTTTAGTTCATGCTTGTATGGATTATTAGATTTTATGCTCTTTAGGGTTTAGTTGTCAAAAGTTAGGAACTAGGTCCTCTGACTGTAGCGTGACACTGCAGTTGGTAATCTATCACCTGTCTCGACCACGTAACTCCTGTGGATCGACCCTGACTTCGACTGTGCTAAGTGAGAGTGAGGTTTATTTTCTTATTTTTGACCGCATGACGACCGCTGCGATGTCAAATTTTGGCGTCGTTGCCGGGGAGTTGTGAGCTTGAGAGTAGGTGATCTGTAGGACTTAGTTTCTGATTTCTGATGTTTGATTTTAGTTTTTTGGTTTTTGGTATGTGTAGGTCTTCATAATGGGCGATTACATGTACCCGGATCAATATTATGAGTATTATGAAAATCCGGCCGACAACTATTACGAGGATGATTTCTACAATGGATCATTTGATGACAATGTATGGTGGACCGAGGAGTCATCTCAGCCTGAGATTTCTGCAATTTGGGCCCGACTTTGGGTACTCATGAATAACACCCACCAAGTGCAGAAGGACCAAGCTGATGCTCTTGTAAGATTGCAAGCTTCTTTAGATCAGTTAGAGGAAAGTTGGAAATGTTCATCACTCTCGCCAGAACCTGAGGCGAGTAATTTTTATACCAATGATAATGTGTGTGAGCCTGCATCACCTGAACATGTGATGGAAGGACACGCACCTTGGGAAAGTCAAGAGACCACCGAGATGGTCGAAACGGTTGTTGAGGAAGAGGTTGTAGGTGACAATACTTCCCCTGACTCAACAGCTTTTAATGTTTTTGATGATGTTGATCTGGTGATGAGTGAATCCATACCATCACCAGACAATTTGGTTAATGGGGATGTTGAGGAGGAGTCTGTAAGTGACAGAACAGACCCCAACCCAACAACTCCCGAAATTGTTGAAGTTTTTGATACTACTGGGGAAGGGGGTGTAGATGACAATACTACCCCCGAACCTACAATTTTTGAGAATTTTGCGCATTTTAAAACTGAGGATCTGGTGATGGGCGACTTTATACTACCACCAGATCCAACTAGTCGCTCACTCTTGGTCCCGATCCACCTGTTGGACGATGATCAAGAAGTTGATGATGACGAATTGATATTTGAAAATAATAAACATGATTTTATCACCACTCATGATCCATTCATGAATGGAAAATTAGATGTGATTAATACCATCGATGAGGACATATGGAAGCATCCCGATTTGTTGCCTTCCGATCCCATTCGATTGGAAAATTTTTATTGGTACTGCAAGCCAAAATTGCAACCTGAAGATAGCATGCGAGACACTAGCAAACGAGGTGTGGAACAACTACTGGAAGAGGCACTAGACGCGCTTCATGTCAAGCCTTTGACTTTGAAGAGATGTAGAAGGAAGGACCGAGCTTGGAGATTCAAAGCTACCTCCAAGCATTCACGGGAGTTAATCAGAAGGCAGCAACTGGGCAGCAGCAGAAGGATTAGGAAGCGATTCGACCCAGGGAAGTGGAAGGAGCATGTGGACAACGAAGGGACGGTGGTGGTTGAAAAGCAACGAAGGAAGAAGGCATACGATCCACCGTAGCTGTAGCAGGAACAACACGGCTGGCTGAAGACGTTAACCTTAGCGCTCGTTGGGAGGAAACCCATCTTTTCATAGGTTAGGTACTGTATTCTTAGGAGTAATTAGGAAATTATATCATCGTCATTTGCAGGTATTATTGGTCCAAGGCAAGTGTGGGGTTGTTTTGAAGAAAGTTGAATTTTTGATGACCGCGCCGCGGTCAGGCAAATTGCGCACCACGGGATCGTAAACCAACCCGATGCGCAGGGGTTGATTTGGGAGCATGCGCACCGCGGTTCGCTCATAACCGCGCCGCGGGCATTGATCGGTCGGAATCCTTCGATATTAAGGTAAGCCGCGACACTATTCACACACACCACGCCTCGGAGCTCTGATCATCGAATATTTCTCGTGTTTTTTCTTGCTCATTTCATTCCTACTACCAAGGTATGTCATTCTAACTAGCTTTTACGTGTTAAAACTAGTGATTAGGCAGTTGATTTTGGTGATTTCTCCAAAAACTCAAAAACTTAGAAATCGCCAATGCTGACTCGTAGGGTGTTTATTTTGCCAAATAATGACCCTAGATGAGTTAGTCGGCACTTAGGCTACCTTGTAGTGTATTTGGATTGAGTTTAAACAGGTTAAATCGTGAGTTTGGATTTGGAATTGGAAACAGCCGCTCGCCGCGCCGCGCCCTGCCCTGCCCTGCCCTGCCCTGCCCTGGTTCTTGGGCCGCGCCGCGGTGCGGTGGAGAAGAAAAGGACTTGAATTGCAAAAAATTTTCTTTTGTGCAGATGTCGTTCAGATTAGATCACCAGTTCCTTCAGTTTCCCGAGGGGACAGTCAGCTCCTTGGAGTACAGTTCGAGGAGGGATGCCCTCGTGGGTCGCCGGGTTCTTGAGGCGACGGTCATTGACCGGGACATCCTCAGAGACGCAGGGCTTTGGGGAGAGATCGAGCCATTCCTCCACCGCACATGGACCCACGAGGATGCTTCATTCACGTGCCGAGGCTGGGATAGGCTTATGGCCAACGAGGAGGATACAGTCTATACCGAGCTTCTCTTGGAGTTTGCACCTGGATCGACAGAGGCCTTTCCAGGCTGATACGGTTTAGATTGGGGGGTGTGCACAGGGAGTGCAACCTTCGGGAGTTTGGGAGGCGCACCGGCATATACACAGAGGCGGATCTCCAGCACCGCCACTACACGCAGTTCATGGGTGCGTGCAATCAGGGGCAGCCCGAGAGGGCCGCCAATATGGAGGTTTGGGCACCATTGTCCAATGTATTCTACAAGGCGGGGACATCCACAGAGAGCCATCTTCGCGATCCACTTCACCGACTCATGCACCGTGTCGTCTCCACCTCCATCATGCATAGGGAGGGGGCGAGAAGGTGTCCGGCGAGGACATGACATATCTCTGGGTCCTCCTTGACCCCTCCAGGTTCCTTCACCTCCCGTTCGCCCTAGCTGTCTCCCTGTCCACTCGTGCGACGGGTGCATCTGCCAGCAGTCCTCTAGGCCGTGGGTATTTCATCACCCGCTTGGCCCGTTCGTACCGGATTCTTACTGCTCCGGTTGTGGCATCCTTGACCGCTTTACCTCCAGTTCGCACTACGGCGCAAGCCCTGGAGAAGATGGGGCTTATTGAGCAGCAGCGCCCAGGCCAGTTTGTAAGGGTGGCGACTGAGGCACCCCAGGACCCCCAGCCAGCATATGCCCAGCCGGGTAGGAGACGTCGGAGACCGGCAGCACCAGCACCAGCAGAGCCAGCACCACAGCAGGAGGAGGCGACTGAGCTGAGGCGACTGCAGGATCGAGTCGCTAGGATGGAGGACCAGCTTGAGTAGATTGGGGAGGTACTTTTACAGCTTGTATCAGCACAGGGACAGCGCCCCCGACCATTCCCAGCCCAAGCTCATGATCATGAGGCCGGTTCTTCTAGGCCACCAGGTGGTGATTGATGTATTTTCTTTTTCTTTTTGGATATCTGTACTGTACCTATGACACTACTATCTTTTAGTTGTTTATATTTTATTTGTTTGTTGGTTTGTGTTTAATCTTTTCTGTTGAGTCATGCATGTTATACCAAAATGGGAGGAGTTGTTTCAAGCAAGTGTGGGGTCACCGTGCCTCCTCCACTTGTCTTGATTACCGGCGTGTTCACTGTTGCGCTACAACTCCAGAACGCAAAATCGAGGACCTTTTGTTCGTATTTTGTACCTGTGATACCAAGTACCAACCAAGCGATCTACCGTCCAAAGGGGTAACTCTTTACCAACCAAGCGATCTATCATTAGAAAGGGACGTTTGACCAGAAAAGGATGCATGTTTCTTTAAAAAACCTTAGACTAATGAGCAAGCGACCAAATTTTTTTTCTATTGATGGTTGAATGTTCCCAGACTCAAATAAAAACCTCCAACACCACTTGGGGATCTTAAAAGTGATGTAGGTAATTATATGGGTCAAATACCGTATTTTGAATGTAATGATTGTCCAGCTTCCCCTGCTCATTTGAAAAATGAACACATATTTCAGGAATTTCAAAATACAAGTCATATTCCAATGGCCTTTCCTCAAATTCAAACTTCGGATCTCAAACGCTACATCCTACTGAATCTCTCAAGAAAAGTACATTTAATTAAGTTGGAAAAGGATACCATCGTTGATAAACAACTGTCAAATCAAAGACTGCCCAAGAGTCTTCTAGTCCTCAAAATAATTCTATAAAATAAAAGGCCACAATTAACATTGTTTAAGACTCTTCCAGTTCCTCGAAACTCACAAAACTCTCACTAGATGGTTTTAATATGAAAAACCCTGTTTATGGTGAAAGCTCAAATTCAAAATATTTGAGTCCATGTGTACCTTCTCTGAGTCTATTCGATACCCGAAGCATACGTGTTGCCCAACACTGTTAAGATTGTGTTTTAATCCCTCTACATAGGTAACTTTGCTCATGGTTTTTCGTTGGTTAGCACCCTATATCCCATTATTGTTCCATTTTCTTTGTTTCCAAACATGACATAACCTTCGTCATTAACATGCCTGAAGTCCCACAGAAATTCTATTATATCGGTCATGTGCAAGATGCAGGCACTATGGATAAGGCATTTATCGTCTTGTTCCTCCCTACATAGTTCCTAAAAATTAGAGGGTTAGTTTGGGCACCCATACTGTCTTAGGCCCCTGAATTTTGTTGGATTTAACATAAAATTTGACTTTTTCATCAGTAAGTGAGGACCATTGATTGTTCTTTGGACTGCTAGGCATAACACTAGGCACATAAGACTTCTTCTTCTTCCAGATGTTCCTCTTAGGACTTAGGCATTTAGGACAATAGACTTTATACCAGAAGTCGAGGCTTCTGATACAATATGGACACGTGATTTCTTGTCTTTCGGTTGAGGATTTGACATAAATTTCTTAGTAGAGGAGTTCATAAATGGTTTGGTTTTTGTAAGATGTTTCCAATTGTATACTTGTCTACTAGAGATTTCTTGACATGTTGATTTTTCATATTATTAGCTTTAGCTGTTGGTGCGTGAGGTTTTGAAACAATAGTTAATCTATTCTTTTGATAGCAACATCAGACATCTCTACTATTATGAACTTTTGATGAAATATTTCCCATTAGACATGTTTTGAGAGAGCATTTTTGAAACATCCTCTTTCCCAGCAGACATAACTGCTGGTATTTTTGTACTTTTGAGAATATGATCTTTTTTATTGGAAAAATGAAAAAAGTTAACTTCTTTTCTTTTACCCACCTATTGTAAACAATGTCTTGACATTTTGGTTTTGAAGTTATTGGTTTTGTTATAAGAATAATTGTGTCAACCATAGGGGCTTTTCCTTTCTGTTTTATTGTTTTATAGTAGCCTTTGTTCCAAAAGTTGGGGGCATCACCTTCATGTTAGAAGACATACTGTTAGACCTATATTCCAGGTATTAACCTTAAATATTTTGAAGAACGATTTTTGTATGTTGAGGACAATAGCGACGCTATCAGTAGGGGATAGCGGTGCTAAAGAGGGTTTAAGTGTGGATGTGGAGGAGCTGCAGATAGAGACGCTGTCTGCTAGTATTAGCGACGCTATGCGCCGCTATTGCAAAACCCTAGCTTTCAAGCCATGAGCCCTATTTAAGGCACTTAACCCTAGGAGGTCGTCTCTTATCAGCCTCAACACACCTGATAAACCCTAGTTTGTGATATATTGCCATCTCTTGGTGTTCTAGCTCTATTTTTGGGGTTTTGAAGCTTGATTGAGGAAGAAGAAAGGAAGCATTCGTGCCTAGGTGACTCCTACAACCAAGATCTAGCACGTTCTTCAGCTTCTGGACGTTTGTAAGTCACAAAGCTCTGTACTTGGTGGTTTTCTTCATAGATTTAGGATTTTCGGTTAGGTTAATGGGTTTTAGGTCCATGATAGTATTGTATTTGGAGTTTAGGTGCATGGTAGTGGAGCTATGGGTGCATGGTAGCGGTGCTAAGTGTTGACTTTAACCGTTGACTTTTTGACCAGCTTCACTTTTTGCCAAACCTTAGGGATTTAAGAGTGTTGATCATAGGGGTTGACCTTGGTTGGGTTAGGTCACTAATTTATGGCTATTTATGGTTTAGGAGGTTCGTGTTGACCGGTTTATGGAGGACGCGTGTGTGTATTCGTATACATTTCAATTTAGGGGAGTTTAGTCACAATACTATGTGGGATGTTGCATGTGTAGCCTAGGGCTCGATATGGTAGAACTGGTTGCTTAGACGTGTAGGGTCTTACATGATGAATGTCAAGTCATATGATCTATTCTTATGACTGTTGTGCCTGATGCCCGACTTTGTGCTTATGGTTTTAGTCTAAATGCTTCTGGTACTTCCAGTGAAAAAGGGAAGAGCTCAGCGTGACCGCACTGCATCAGCATCATGATTTTAGTCTTACGCTATTTGGTTATGTTTTTGGAAACAATTATACTATTTCTGAACACAATGTTTATTGAATCCTATGAATGTTTTGAATGAATGAATAGTGATTTTAAACTAATACCATGATCTTTAAAATAAAATTTTGGCTTGAAATGTGGGACGTTACACACAGTCTTATCCACAGACTTGGCTGGTGGTTCAACAGGAACATTGGTTGTTGTTGGTCTGATCTTTGCGCCACCTGTTGTCTGGAAAAACTGAATTTTTGCAACGAGTTTAGTAGCTGGACTGGGTGTGGGTTTGGTACTGCTTACCCGAACCCATGCTCGTTTCCTATCGAATAGCATTGCTCGGACTTGTTGATTTCCTTTTCAGTTTTTGCAAGGAATTTTAGATATTTGATTGTGAATAAAGTGTGTTCTTAAAAATTTTAACTTTATGTGATGGAATGGACACACTTAGAGGTTTTCTAATAGGTTCAAGCTTAACTACCGTGTTACATTTCTCTATTCTACTAAATTCATGAGATCTCCTAGCTTCCATAGCTTATGATTTTGGTAACAATATATCTTTACCATTTAAGGTAGGTTTCTTGCCATTGAGTTTTAAGTTCTTCCCCTCTCCCTTTTGAAATTTGTCTCTGGGGGAAGTGCATTGGTAAGTACAGTTCTGGTGTCTTAGTAGGACTGACATCAGTACGAGCATTTACTGATAATAGAGTGGGGCATGGTTCCATTTGGATTTCATCAACATATGTGTCATCGTTATCAATGCATAAAACTCCGATGATGTCGAGTTTATCACTCATGGCTACTGATATACATGAAGAGCAAGGAGTAAACTCTTTTGTGACACAATTACTTGTCAGCTTTAACAAGACATTTTGCTTTTGTGAAACTTCTGACTAATCAGAACTTGGTGCTAGCGGCACACATGCTGATGTTGATGGGAAATAGGGAATGTTTGATGGAACCACATATGGGACATTTGATGGACGATATGGATATTTAAAAAATAGATTTTTGGAATCATGGACTAAATAAATATTGTATTTAACACTTCAAGCCTAGCCCAAGTTAAAGGTGTTATCAGCGGAATCATTGTTAGCAAATTAAGGATTTTAGAGGAATTAAAAAGTTTATCAATTAAACCGTTAAGTCTAGCATTGTCTGTTAGGTCTAAATCTTGTTGATTACCAACAAGCAAAATTTTATTCTCGGCTAAGATCCTACCATCAGACTCTATCTTAAGATCTTCTAACAACTTGTCACATCGAATTTGTTTCCTCAAATCTACCCATGGCTAAATACAGTTCATTGCTAGCGATCTCTTTTTATTCGATCACGTTTCGAAACAACACTAAGGCATGTATGCATGTGTTAGATATAGTTTCTAGATGTCATTCAAGAGAACATGAAAAAATATTATGTACATAAAGCATATTACATACTTGGTGTATGATAGTCAGTCCCTGACCATTCTTGTTGATGGTGTAACAATAGTGCTTTTCTATCTATTTTGATGTCACTTCTTCATCCATAACAATCCCTTGTCCGACTCCTGGAATCATTACCATTTCATTATCCCTAAAAATCATACACAACTTGCCACACTTTCATTTGTTGTCAATACATTTATTGTCTTCATCGCCCGACAACCATACTTCTACGTTCGTAGATGTTGCTACAAATGCCTTCTTATCTCTTCTCTTATCCTCATCCTCATTTTACTTGTAATATCTTGCCTTCTCATACTACTTTTCTGAAGTATTCTCTTTTTTCTTTGGCACCTTGCAATCAGAGGCAAAGTGCCAAAGACCGCAACAGTTGTGGCAAACCAAATGTTCCTTATATGACTTTTCAACTGGTTTTTCATCGTTGTCGGAACTTGTAACACCACGATACTTTTGACAAGTATTTATACGTTAATCATAGTGTAATTATGATTTAATATGGTGTTATAAGTATTGGTTTTGTTAGAAAACCTTGTTGGTAAGATAATTGTAGTAAAAAAAAGGCTAAAAAGGGTAAATTGGTCATTTTACCATAAAAGGGTAATTTGGTCATTTGACCATGTGAAGGACCAATTATGTAAAAATATTGTTTGCTTGTGGCAAAAGTATAAGAAAAGAAAGTTTATTGTGATAAAATTTGATTATAGTGCCAAAAGTTCAAGAAATGGAACTTAGGGACTAAATTTGAAAAATCTGGAGGTATAAATAGGAGAGTTGACTCTCCTATGTGGCTGATCATTTGGAGAAGTTACGGGAAGAAATTTTGATGCACGATTTCTGGAATTCCTTGAAGGTTGAAGCAAGAAATCGGATTAGTAGCTTGGAATTGGTGATTCCTAAGTTAAACAAGGTTAGTATTCCAAGTTCTTGAAGTGTTCTTGGTGGGTTTTGTGGGTAAACTGAAATCCGCAATTTCAGTGAAATCCATGGAGTTTGTATATGATTTCTGGGCTTAAACATGTTCATGTAGTAAGAACATATGCTAAAAACAGCAAAGTAGATTGCTATTGTTGAAAAATTGAAATGTTGCTCAAGAACCCTAAATCATGAATTAGTGTGATTTAGGTGTTTCTAATGGCTTGAAACTTGTTATTAGACAAAGGTGTTAGTCCTAGAACAATCCCTGATCATTAAGTCGAGTATTAAGGGCTTAAAAATAAGAAAATGGGATTTTGTAGCTTGAATTGTTACAGATTTTGAAACTGCTTTGGGGGACAAAAATGAACAGTTGACAGATGCGTATAAAAGACAATACCAGATAAGTCGTGAGTCTGATATAGACAAGAACGGAGCTGTGAGTCAATGATATGACAATACCAGATAAGCCGTGAGTCTGATAAAGACAAGAACGGAGCTGTGAGTCAATAAATGAATAGACAATGCGACAATACCAGATAAGCCGTGAGTCTACAATAGACAAGAACGGAGCTGTGAGTCCACTTTAATAAGGCAATACCGGATAAGCCGTGAGTCATTGCGATGACAAGAACGGAGCCGTGAGTCTAGGCAATAGCGGGTAAACCCGTGAGCCATAACTGATTGTGAAAGAAGTTGTTAATAGATGGTGCGGCCACTTGTGGCTATGATACTGGATGTTATATCCAACTGGTGCGGCCTATATGGCTATGATATTATTATATGGAAATGGTGCGGCCTTATGGCTATGATTTCGGGTCGTTGAACCCAAACTGGTGCGGCCTTCGGGCTATTATTCATATACTGGAAATGTTTTGGTGCGGCTTGTATAGCCATGACAAATGATATGACTTCTATAGTCATGAAATATGGTATAGTCAGATATGACTAGGAAATAGGGGACAGAAATGATAATTGAGAATTTGTATGAATATTCTCTTTTATATACACATGGCCTGGATGGCAGATAGAATTGATTTGATCGGTATGCAAATAACAGATTAGACATGATAAAGTGATTTGATAATCACACGATATTACTTTTTAGCCGGTAAGGCTATGAAGCAGGATGCAGAATCCTAAGAGATATATGATCAGCCGGTAAGGCTAGTAGTCTGGGTCCGATATCCAGACAGATATACATGTTTAGCCGGAAAAAGCTATAAAATGGTATTTGATATTTAAAGATGAATATATATATATATATATGTATCATATATAAAGAATTATATATGGATGTATTTATTGTACATGTTATTTGCAGATATGATTACTCACTGAGCTTTATAGCTCACGATATTTGTTAAATGTCCCTGCAGGTTAGCATGATCCTGATAGGGAAAAGATAGAGTCTGTGACTAAGAAGTGGGACTCATAGATGCTATCAGTAGCAGCCCGGCTTTAAAGGATATTATGGTACTTTATACTCTCCTTGATACACTTGTACCCATTTTTAATAAAATAATACCCCTTTTATACTGGTTTTATGTATTGAAACCTGTGTTTTTAAATGAAAAATTTTCAGGGGTGTTTTGTTTTAAAAGCCGGGTGTTACAAGTTGGTATCAGAGCCGTGGTTTAAGTGAACTAGGTGTCTATAGAGTAGATTCCTGGACTTAAACCCTGAGATAGTAGACATGATGCATAGTTAGGTGTATATAGTTGTTATTATACATATATAACCTAACTGTTGCTAACTTCTGATGTATAAGAAGTATGACCAATAAATCTTCTTGGGAGACATTTAGGGTGTGAAGCTCTAAGAAATGGACTAACCCTTTATCAAAGCTTCATTGAATGAAGGGCAAAAAGGGACGAATAGCAGAAAATCCACATAATGAGCAATATTAGCTGATGTGGTCAGTAAAAGAAATCGGTTACCCACCTTGATTGATATTCAAGGTGAAAGAACAGTAGTTAATACTACAAGAAAAAAAACAGAAATAATATTAGTGACTTCTCAGAAGAAGTTAAAACGAATTAGGTCTAACCTTAAAGGGAAGGGACCAGAACGAAAAGATGATATGATATAAGAAGTGCAGGAAAAGCACTCGGAACATTTTAGAGTTGAGACTCTACCATTGACATGCTGAAATTGCAGAAAATGGGAGTATATTGCTCGAGTTTGTTGTATGGGACGGAAGTGGTTCCAGCGTGGAACTATAGATCACTTCCTTATGAAATACTCACATGCTAAATGTGGAGTAACGGGTGATGAACCCATGAAAGAAAGAAGAAATGAATGGTTAAAAAGGACCAGTGGTACTATGAGCATTCCAGCAGATTGTGGAAGAAGCTCGTGAGGAGACTGATATGATCTCCGATAAAATTGTTTTGAATATAACCCCGTGTATGTTATATTTGATCCATGAAGCTATGCTTTGGATCAGTGACACTGATGTCTTACTTGAATAATTCATCAATGATTATGGATGAAATTTTAAAAGTAGCTATAGCAGATAGCAAATATGTTCTAGATATTGAACACCTGGAAAGTAGTCTGCCAAGGATTTACGGGACCATTTTTCCCTATAAATCTGAAGCCGATGACTACCATTGAATCTGAGGCAATTGTACTTATGAATTGGTTAGCAATGAATTATGCTAACATGAATTGTAGAAACAAGAACATTACGGTTCTTAAAACAGAAATGAAACGGATGAAAATCCATGGTAAATGACCGTTGTTGAGAATACCGGTTATTTTCTTTGCTTAAACTCGGAAAAGAGTTAGTAAAAGAATGATGTTGTAGTTGGCATACGTGGTATTGGCCAAGTTAAATAAAACAGCGATAGTAGTGTACTACTTTAAATAAATTCGCGGATGCTTCTTTTGAAAAGAACTTCCAAGATTTCTGCCAGATTGGCGAGAAGAGTTTATGATTAAACTGATTTTGGGAGCCGTTTCTGTTATTTTGGCTCTAAACTGATTAGCATCTGCAAAGATGGCAGAGCAGGAAAACAATTAGAAGAAATTGTTTTTGAATCGGGGTCTCATATGGCCGAATGTGTCATCGTGTGGAGCCCTATCTTGTTTGAAAAGAAGAAAGACGAGTTGATGTGTATGTGCACTGACTACTGAGAATCTGATATTCTCAAAACCAGACCAAATATGAGGTACATTTGTACCAGATATTGGAGTTACTTCACTGAGTTAAGTGATATGCGAAGTTTTCCAAGTATGAAATTTGGACTAAAAGAAGTTTTAATTCTTTGGGCATGTTAACAATGCCAAAGAAGATAAAGAAAATCCAGTGAAAATGATACTGTGATAAAACGGGAACCGCCTGAGGAATCTGACTAAAATTTGTAGTTCCCTGGATTGGCGGGTTATTATAGGAGAGTTGTAGAAAACTGCTCCTTGATTGCTGTCGGGTTGACTAAAGTGGACCAATAAAAGTGAAAAGTCTGAGTGGTAGAAAGACCACATGTAACTTTTCAAAGGTTGAAACAAACCTTATGTGAAGCTCCGGTGTTAGCATTATCACTAAGCGGAGAAGATAAATTGGATCATAGAAATGTATCCAAATTTGACTGTAGATTCATGATGTTGCAGTAGCAACTATGATTTTGGTATTGAAGCTTTGAAGACACTACTTATATGGTGTAAAGCTTATTATTTATTCGGATCATAAGAGTTTGAAATACTTTATTGATCAAAAATAAGCTAAATATGAAATGATTAAAATAGATGGGTTACTTAGAGATTTCGGGTATGAAATCTTGTACCATCTCGGAAGGGCAGATGTAGCTATAGATGCCTTGAATTAAAAAGAGAAACCTTTGAAGGTTACATCCACATGTATGAGTGTGGCGAATTGATTACCTGAGTTGATTCGGGTAGCATAGAAAGAAGTGTGCAATTTTGAAAATGTGAAAAAATGAATGAATGATTGGATATTAGATGAAGCTAGTTGGAAAATCACAATGATTCAAAACCCATGGTGGTTGTGAATGTGAATTCCAAAGCAAAGTGAAACATGAAAATCATCTTGAAAAGATGCATTTTATACTAGATATGCAGTATACCCGGAGCAATACCAGATTGAATAGGGCGATAAAACCTATGTATTGGTGTCCGGGATTGAAGAAAGATATTGAAAGATACATGAAAAGTATTTGACTTGTACGCAAAGTAAAGTCAAACCGTTAGAAACGTGCGAAGAAATTTACCCATTGTTGGCCCCAGAAAAGAAATGGGACAACATTGTTATAGACTTTGCAATAAAGTCTCTACAAGTACCGTATATTGATGAACAAAGTGACCTAGTGATGCAGACTTTAGAAGATATGCTTGAGAATAGCACAGCAGACTCTAGTAGAAGACGAGAAGATCGTCTATTTTTGAGAGAATTTGCAAGAAATAGCAGCTTACCTGCTGATAGTTTGATGACTCATATGAGGTATGGTATGGAATACCGTGTTATCCTCCGATTTATTGAATTGAAGATATGATAAAGCCGTTGGCTAGATCCTAGATTCTTGCACAAACTGAAGAGAAGACTTGCTAGGTACGAACAAATTTGAAGAATGGTTAAGAAATTGTAAAAGTGGTATGTGGATCACTGAATATAAACCTTTGAAATTCCAAGTAAAGGAATATGGTTGTATGAAAGTAATCCTTTGGAAAGGTTAAAAATCTGTTTGGGACGAAAGGAAAGTTAAATCCTTTGTTTATTGGATTTTTCCATAGTTTCCCAAGAGTAAGAATTGTGAGATAAAGATCTAAATTTCTGGATGAACTTCAAGAAATTTATAAAGTTTTCTATGTATCTCATTTCTGGAGAACATAGAATGATGAATTCCAACGCATCTCTCATGTTGTAATGAAGATAGACACGTAGGTAAGGTACCCGGGACAACCGAAGGAATGATATGCAAATTGTGATATAACCACGAGATAAGAAGACTAGTATGGTTAAGTGCTTAGGCAATACCATTGAGATTCCGACATGATGCGAAAGACCGAAAGCGAATCGAGAGAGACGTACCCTCAACTCCTTGTATGATTTCGGGGACGAAATCTTTTGAAGGAGGGGAGAATTTGTAACACCACGATACTTTTGACAAGTATTTATACGTTAATCATAGTGTAATTATGATTTAATATGGTGTTATAAGTATTGGTTTTGTTAGAAAACCTTGTTGGTAAGATAATTGTAGTAAAAAAAAGGCTAAAAAGGGTAAATTGGTCATTTTACCATAAAAGGGTAATTTGGTCATTTGACCATGTGAAGGACCAATTATGTAAAAATATTGTTTGCTTGTGGCAAAAGTATAAGAAAAGAAAGTTTATTGTGATAAAATTTGATTATAGTGCCAAAAGTTCAAGAAATGGAACTTAGGGACTAAATTTGAAAAATCTGGAGGTATAAATAGGAGAGTTGACTCTCCTATGTGGCTGATCATTTGGAGAAGTTACGGGAAGAAATTTTGATGCACGATTTCTGGAATTCCTTGAAGGTTGAAGCAAGAAATCGGATTAGTAGCTTGGAATTGGTGATTCCTAAGTTAAACAAGGTTAGTATTCCAAGTTCTTGAAGTGTTCTTGGTGGGTTTTGTGGGTAAACTGAAATCTGCAATTTCAGTGAAATCCATGGAGTTTGTATATGATTTCTGGGCTTAAACAAGTTCATGTAGTAAGAACATATGCTAAAAACAGCAAAGTAGATTGCTATTGTTGAAAAATTGAAATGTTGCTCAAGAACCGTAAATCATGAATTGGTGTGATTAAGGTGTTTCTAATGGCTTGAAACTTGTTATTAGACAAAGGTGTTAGTCCTAGAACAATCCCTGATCATTAAGTCGAGTATTAAGGGCTTAAAAATAAGAAAATGGGATTTTGTAGCTTGAAAATCGGAATTCCTGGCCTGCTGCTCAGCGATCGCGACCCGACCATAGGGTATGTCGCGACCCGAAGAGCAGGGTCTTCGCGACCCGACCATAGGGTCGGTCGCGACCCGACCCCTGGGCAGAAACCATTTCATCCTCTGTTAAAATTTGGAACATTTTCCAAATTTGATTTTGATGCTAGGCTTATCCGATTGACCTGAAATTTTAAACATAGGTCTAATATGTTGTGAAACATCATGGAAAATTATCGGATTACGTATACGACCTCCCGAAAGTACTGTAGTAGAATACACGTATTTCGGGAAGTGTATTAAATTTTTATAACGATGGTTATTGATTGGAAATGCTTGAAAATGGTCCCCAATTGTATTGTATAGGACTCTTGTGTAGTAGAGTCAACTGAAATGGTTATTAACCTATTATCATTTGGTATATAAATGAATATATAGGTACGGGATAAATGGTTGTGGTGCACGCAAAAGCAAGAAACAACCGGAATCAAATGCAACTAGTATCCAGGTGAGTAATCTCACTTATATCATATATGATATATGATGATTGAATTGTTACAGATTTTGAAACTGCTTTGGGGGACAAAAATGAACAGTTGACAGATGCGTATAAAAGACAATACAAGATAAGCCGTGAGTCTGATATAGACAAGAACGGAGCTGTGAGTCAATGATATGACAATACCAGATAAGCCGTGAGTCTGATAAAGACAAGAACGGAGTTGTGAGTCAATAAATGAATAGACAATGCGACAATACCAGATAAGCCGTGAGTCTACAATAGACAAGAACAGAGCTGTGAGTCCACTTTAATAAGGCAATACCGGATAAGTCGTGAGTCATTGCGATGACAAGAACGGAGCCGTGAGTCTAGGAAATAGCGGGTAAACCCGTGAGCCATAACGGATTGTGAAAGAAGCTGTTAATAGATGGTGCGGCCACTTGTGGCTATGATACTGGATGTTATATCCAACTGGTGCGGCCTATATGGCTATGATATTATTATATGGAAATGGTGCGGCCTTATGGCTATGATTTCGGGTCGTTGAACCCAAACTGGTGCGGCCTTCGGCTATGATTCATATACTGGAAATGTTTTGGTGCGGCTTGTATAGCCATGACAAATGATATGACTTATATAGTCATGAAATATGGTATAGTCAGATATGACTAGGAAATAGGGGACAGAAATGATAATTGAGAATTTGTATGAATATTCTCTTTTATATAGACATGGCCTGGATGGCAGATAGAATTGATTTGATCGGTATGCAAATAACAGATTAGACGTGATAAAGTGATTTGATAATCACATGATATTACTTTTCAGCCGGTAAGGCTATGAAGCAGGATGCAGAATCCTAAGAGATATATGATCAGCCGGTAAGGCTAGTAGTCTAGGTCCGATATCCAGACAGATATACATGTTTAGCCGGAAAAAGCTATAAAATGGTATTTGATATTGAAAGATGAAAATATATATATATATATATATATATATATATATATATATATATATATATATATATATATATATATATATATATATATGTATCATATATAAAGAATTATATATGGATGTATTTATTGTACATGCTATTTGCAGATATGATTACTCACTGAGCTTTATAGCTCACGATATTTGTTAAATGTCCCTGCAGGTTAGCATGATCCTGATAGGGAAAAGATAGAGTCTGTGACTAAGAAGTGGGACTCATAGATGTTGTCAGTAGCAGCCCGGCTTTAAAGGAGATTATGGTACTTTATACTCTCCTTGATACACTTGTACCCATTTTTAATAAAATAATACCCCTTTTATACTGGTTTTATGTATTGAAACCTGTGTTTTTAAATGAAAAATTTTCAGGGGTGTTTTGTTTTAAAAGCCGGGTGTTACAGAACTAGATGGTGGCCCACCGATAGTCATCTCTGATTTGGATGGTTGTGGTTCTACTGTTGGAAGTTATTCATTTGGAGGTGGTGAGTATTTTGAATATACTCTAGACCTTAGAGCAAATGGTGGTATATATCCGGTAGAAAATCTGACTAATGAGTGCGATTTTATGCCTAGAAGCATCATCTTTTGGATCTTTGTTTTGGCACGCCTAGTGGTAAGCTTCTATCTGGTTTGGCAATGGAGTCAAATAACCTGAAGTTAGGATAGGTGGCTGCTGTTGTGGAGTTTGTGCAGCAACCAAGGTTAGAGGCCCTCCTAACTCCAAGGAATTCTTGAGAATCATAGACTCCTTTGCCAAGAGATTTTTATAAATCTTGTATAATGTCAAGCTCTTCAACTTACCCGATCCTTGAAATAGAAGCTTCTCCCATGGTCCAAATCTTACCGAGATCATCCAAAATTGGAGGTTGGTTTCTAGATTCGACTTAGTAGTCCCCGCATTTGACACCCGAGTCATAATAAGAGTGAATCTCTTAAATGAGTTCACCAAGGTTTCACAAGGAAGAGCGGTGAAATGGTTGTACTCATTTAGAGCTGAAGTAAGTTTCTTATATTTTCCTTCCTCGGTCCCCTCAAACATATTCTGAAGTGTGATCCAAATCTACTATGTTGTAGTATAGTTTTGGATCAGATCAAATATATCTGGTGGGATTCTGCATGAAAGTTTAGTGAAGGCTGTTTGGTCGTTGTCTATCTTTTCCATATCGATGGTCGTAAGGCGTCTCATTATAGGAGCGGCACCCAAAACACATTTGGTGTCATCATTCGGTGGAGTGGTCACCGATATGTGGGGGCCTTGCTATACAGGTCTCTATATGTCTCATCCCTGTCTTATTAGATAATTTCTCATCCTGGTAGTCCAGTGATGGTACTCCTCGGCTATCAGTGTTGGAACTCTCGTGGAGATCCCACACTGTTGCCACATTGGTAGAGTAAATGGGTTGCATTTTCAATTAAAAAGAGATATCTTGTTTTAAAAGATTGAGGAACATAGGTTGAGCACAATGATATACAAATGATCACTTTCTTGACGCATTTGAAATGTATGAAACCAGGGTTTCACACAACTATAATAAAAAAGTTAGAGTGATCAACCACTCAGGCTTTGATACCAATGGAGAGTGTCCAAATGGATCTTTCGCTCAATAATATTAACAAGAAGCAAGATAATGTGTGGAATAATAAAAGACTTGAAAGTAAGTAATTTATATGAAAAAGTAAAGACAAGAATTTCGATGGAAAGTGTTTTCCGATATATATGAAGGAATGTTACAATTTTTATATCATAGGACAGAAAAAACACACACACTTTGATATGGAAATGGACTTCTCCTTTTATATGTGGAAGGAGAACTTATGGACGATAACTGCTAGACAAGAGCAGGTATGGAGAACCTTCTCTTATCATGGAAGACGTCACCATTATAAAATATTGACTGACACACTATAATGCGGCATATGCGTAAATAAAGAATACATTAAGTACAATACAACATATTATATCCAAAATATTCATAAAGCATACTTGTGAGTCCATGGTTTTAGGCTTTTGTAGTTATGTCTTGTGTCCATTTCCATACTCTTTTATGTAACATCTCTTCTGTTGAATTCATAAAATTCCGATCTTTCTTGTATTCAGTCGTGGATTTCTTTTGAAGAACTCCTCAGTGGTAAAAACACTTTGATCATATCTACTCTTCTAATGCACAACACTTCTGTTGCTCTGGACTTCCGTATGAAGACTCTTCGGTGTTGAGATTTGAACAGAATAACAAGAACATTCGTGCAGCGGAAGACAAGACAAAATCAAATCCCATAAACTAAGCAGATTATCCAACCAAGAATCATCAGGTTCATAATCAATATCATATGTTCAAAGCAATTGCATTAACAACAAGATTAATTATGAATTCATAGCTTTGTTTGGACGTAAGGATCCAAACCAGAATCGCTCTAATGATTCACATCCAAGAACACTAGAAGAACAAAGTAACATAACTCCTTTTCTAGCTTGAAAAGTTGATCCAAAACCCTTAGAAAATGGTATTGGAAATCGACAAAGGAGAGGGGAGGAGCAAGAAAAGGAGTTTGACGGCTCCTTGGGTTTGGGATGCCTTAGGGTTTGACCCCAAGGCCTTTATTTATACTGGAAGGCTCCTAGGGTTCCAAATTTAAGGAGCTTTCTTACAGTTGCCCCTGGACCTGTTTCTATTAATTAAACCTTTAATTAATTACAATCCAGTGCTTCTAATTAATTTCTATAAATTAATTTACCAATTAATTTCTGATTTAGTTTGTGACTAATTTATTTCTGAATAACCTAATCATTCCTCTATTTTTTTTGCTACTGTTTGTTTTTACTGGGCCGTGAGGGCAACCCAAAAGGACTCTGATTTTATTAGAAATATCACCACAAGTTAATGACGTTGGATGCTATTTCCAATAGTCTTCCACTTGGACATGTCACCAACTTTGTATGGTCTGATACTTTCAGATAATTAGGTGAGAGTGTAACATCCGATGCAACTGCCGAAGTCTGATCAAGATCATAAGATGACCCTTTGATAAAAGATCATTTATTCCTCGTTCTACAATATATCTTTAATGAACCTGGGTCATGGATAAGGTCAATCCCAAAAGTCCAAATTCGGTTTCCCAATAGAGATTTATGATGACTATATCAGACTACTGAATTAAACACATCAATTTAGTTTGGACTCAGCCGAGTTCTTTAATGTCAATATCAGATCATCGAAGGGCCCACAAATATCGATTCTCCTAGTTAGGGTAGAAGGAACATATAAACTTTGACTAGATAGTCTCTGTCTAGTTCATCATATTACACATGGACATATTCTTTATAACTATCGGTTACGGACAACGTTTAAGCAGACCATTGCATAACAGAATCATAGAGCAAATCCTCATGCATATCTGTTTGAAGAATAGAAGATATTATCATCTTAGAATTACTTGTGACTTAATCCATGAAGTAATCTATAAGTGTGAGTTGTTCCAATACTTGAGTCTCCATCAAGCACTCATGAGTGTTAGTCGCAATCTCCATGCTATGTCTAGTCACTATAAGCAATCTACTAATATTCCATGACAGTCTTAAATCACTACTAGCTTCCAGAAGTACGACCGACTGTGGAGGTTTTAGTAAATTAATACTCGGAAAGTGGGTTCTAAACATGCTAAAGTGAACACAGTATTAAATTAATGTAAATGGTAGCAATCCAGCTTATTATTAAGTCTCCACAGGATAATCACCAAATCAGATAAAATTTTATATTGTTATATGTTTCAAGTTTATTAAACTATCAATTAAAACTTTTATTTGTATATGTACCCAAAATAACCTTCATCTTGTTCTATGTTAACTTCATTGCAGATTATTCGATCGGATGTCCTTCCGACGATATCTCATATGTCATGTTATTTCCTTTCCTAGCTCAACTCTCGAAAATTATGGTACTCCATGAGTATGTGCTTTGACTTCCTATGGCCCTTGGGTTCTTTAGTTAGGGTGACTGCACCCTCGGTGTCCAGAAGATTTCAAGGAGAATACTGATGTTGAGGACAACACCAACATTACCAATGAAATACTTCAGCCGTGTAGTCTCTCATACAACATCACTAGCTGATAGGTATACTCGTATTCTTATACGGAGTTAGCCATCAATTTCAGCTTGGAACCTTTCCAAATTATTACATTCCCCATTCACCCTAAACACAACTCTTTGTTTTTCTCATATGTGCTTAATAATGCTTTCAACCACCATTTAGTGACTATTGTCAAGTCTGTCCTGAAGCTGAGTTACTATGTTCCAAGAATACAAGTTATCAAGATAAGTACATGTCATGACACTTATGATTGTTCCTATAGCAGAAGCTCATGAGACTCAACTCATATTGCCCGAGTGCTTCTCTAGTATTGGAACATTTGATTTTCAGTCAATTCTATGTCATGATCAGAACCCTTTTCTGAGAATCACGCATCTTGAATTTCTTCAAGATCATACTCCATATGTACTATGGCTAAGTCCCTTTCAGACATTTTCATCTATCTCTTATAGATTCTTATACCACGTATGCATATTGTATCTCCTAGGATCTTTACAATGAAACATTTCCTCAAAACCAAGTCATTACACTTTGTAACAATGAGAAATTGTTTCCTATAAGTTGTATGTGATCAACATACATAATCAGGCAAACTACAATAATACTCCCACTAGCTTTTATATAATCACAGAACTTATCTATGCTTCATGAAGATCAAAACTCTTTGGCATTTTCATAACTATACAGATTCCAGCCGCTAGGTGCTTGTTTGATTCCACAGATGAATCTTTCAAGCTCTGTACAATTTATTTGGATATTTGGTATGTTAAAACCCTTCTGGTTGTGCCATATGCACAACCCCTTTTATCCATTTAAGGAAAGCGGTTCTAACATCCACTTTGCCATGTCACATAAAATGTAGATGTGGCAAACAATATCCTAACAGATTCTTTCTCAGCTGCTGTGAGAGTGTTTTCTCAGAATCAATTTCTTGAGTTTGAGTACAACCGTACTAAACCAATATTGCTTCGAATGTGTGTACATTCCTATACATGTTGTTTTCTTTTGATGATCCAATTACTCCCACTGGTTTTAGGCAATGTCTAAGATCAATCAAATTCTAATACAGACCGAATCTCGCTTTCTCTGTCCTCTTATATTTGGTGGCCATTGGGCTCACCAATGCTTACATGTAGTTGGATAACTCATCCTTGCAAACCAGTGTTTTACCACTAATTAGTGTGTCACTTTTAGTAATACGAAACCATAATACTCATGAGAGTGACTAACTCTACTGGACTTGCAAAGAGGTACATGTATATTAAGTTTCTCTTTAACATGAGTCTTATCTTCTAGTTTAAGTGCTAGTGCAAAACTACAAGGTTCTTCATTGGTTGACTCCTGAATCTCTTCAAGATCAAATTTACTCCCACTAGCTTCTTTAGATTTGAGCTCTTTCTGAAGAAAGACTCTTCTTTGAGACACAAACACTTTGTTTTCGAATGACTTGTAAAACAAGTATCCAAAGGATTTGTGAGATTAGCCAATGAAATGACATTTCTTTAATCTGGGTTCAGTCTTGTTCTAAGCTTTGAATGAAGACTTCATAACCCCAGACTTTCACATGTGCTAGTGAGGGATGAAACCCACATCACATTTCAGATATTGTCTTTGCAACCTACTTAGTTGAAATGCGGTTAAGATTCGAGTTGTCGTTTCTAGGGTCTAACCTTTCGAAACTAATTAGAAGTGTAGCTCGACACATCAAGGATCGAACCATTTCCAACAAACAATGTTCGACTTCTCTTTTAAGACACGCTCTAACACTGTAGTGTTCTGGAAGGAGATAACTATAAAACAGTTTCATAGTTCCTAAGATGTTCGTAAGACTCATTACTCAAATACTTTTACTTAGTTGATTTTCTACTACATTTTGAAACCTTTGAACAATTCAAAGCTTCTAACCAATGTTTATTCCAATAAACAAAGTGGTATTTACTAAAACAATTAGTAAATGCAACGAAGTATTACTTATTGTGTATAGAGGCAGATATGGACAGTCCACAAACGCTAGTGTGGATATTTTCCAACAATCTTAATTTCTTTCATATCTCTATGTGAATTATGACTTTGTCAATTTTCCAATTTAATTAAGAGTTGCATACATCATATGACTCTAAGTCTAATGATTCCAAGATCCTATCCACTTGGATCCTTGGTGATGCAATTCTTGTTTAAATTTAATTTAGACAATCACACAAACACAATTATATATCCAACACACTTTTGGAGGTATCAGCATTCAAATTATTACTACTTATGCAACCAACACATTCATACACAAGACATTGTAAGGATAATATTTTGAATAAAAGAACCATGCTTTTATAAAAGAAAAATATCACTATTTTCACTAAAACTGAAATAAGTATCCTCAAACAATGAAAAATATGAAAACAATGTCATATGCCATCTCTAGCTAGTAATAAAATCAAATATCTAACTAAACACCACTAAAGTGTATGAGCTTGTAATTCCTGATCCTTGTAACAACAGCATTTTTCTGTCTCTCATGATCAAGAAAGGCTCATATGCATCAGCTTCCCGCATTCCACTTAGTTCCTGCATATAGTGAAATGTGAGAAACACATCCTATATTAAGGAATTAAGAATCAGAATTTGACATTCTATGGAGTTTTTAGATATACATGAGTGGCCAAACCGTTTGGCATTGGAGCATCTTCCAATATTTCTATCTTTGGTCGAAGTGTATCCCATCCCATGAATTCCCAGCCTTAGACATCTCAGAATTGGCCAACGGGTTGCCCTGGTCCGTCTCTTCTTGATATCTTTCTGCTATGGATCCAATTCAGAAGTACCTGAACTGGTGGAACCATGTATTCCCATGAACGACTCATACATAGTCAACATGTAATGCATTTCCATGATGGACTTGTCCAATTTTCTCGTCTTGTATATCTGAAATTAACAGATGATACTGTCTTGTCAACGAGTCAAGGATGATGTTGGTACTCAACTCCTGATCGACAGGATAACCAAGCCTGTTTAGTCTGTCAATGTATCCCTCAATCTTAAGAACATGAGTGATGATGCTACTTCCTTCCTACAGTTTACATTTTACAAGTTCCTTTATGATTCTGCTTCATTCTTACCTTAATGGATCTTGGTACTTTTCCTCAAGCAGATTAGCTATGCCATGTGGACCAAGAAACTCGAAATCTCTACGGATTTCATGGTCAATGGACAGCATCATAAAGCAATAAACTTCTTCAGATTCATCAACGAGATGATCATTCTCATCCTCAATTTCTTTTGTAATACCATCCAGAGGTAGTATAGGAAGGGGATTCTCGATGATATATGACTTTCCTTCGTACTTGAGAACAATTCTCCAAGTCCAAAGCCAGTCCAAATAATTCAGACCGGTAAGCTTGTCCATATCAAGGAGATACTTCTTAAACCTTTCAGAGATGGGTGATGGTGGAGAAGGAGGAGAGGGAGAAGGAGAGTTGACACTTGCTTCAGACATCTATAAAACCAGAATTTTAGTTAGTTTAGTTTTAATGCTTTTAAACAATTACCCAACTATTATTTAACAAGGCTAGGATTCAAAATCTTCCACTTATGATGTGAAGACGGATGTCGTAATCACATAATAATGGTCATTAAGGTATATAAATATGTTTATTAATTTCAGTCTCTATGAAATTCCTAGATCTTTGAGATTCGTTGACTAGGGTCAATGGCATGTTAATCTCGGTTATGCTCATCTCTTATCCATGACAGGGATGTCGTGGATCATGGATCAGATGGTGAATTGATAATGCAAAAACCGCATGATCCCTGGCTCAAGATACGATTAAGAATCGCGAGTGTCACATCACCTTCAATTATGACATAGATTGACGTGCCGGTTAACCACACAGCTCCATCAATAGATCATAAAGAAAATGTATGTTTTTCTTGGATAGCATATGATTCCTATTTTTATTTTTTAATTAAAACATGACTTTTGTTTTAATACTTTTTAACTTATAAACATTGCCCCATCAAACCCTTCCGGTAACTCTACTGAGTAAAATGTGACAAGCCGTGAGGTGGTAGACAATAAATGTCATTTAAAAACAGACCTCATTAGAATTCATAAGAATCCTCCTTCAAACCTTCAAACACATTTAAAGTGGGTGAGCCTAGTCATGGTTTGACCAATGCTCTTATTTTAATTTAAGTTATATTTTCATCTATTAATTTAAGGGTAAAATTTAAACAATTTAAATTTTATATTTTCATCTATTAATTCTATTAAACTTATTTAATAATTAATTAAAATCAACTTAAATCAAAAGGATAGCAGTTTAGGTAACAATGCACTTAAGGAAACTATACAAGTTAGGAAACTTGCAAGGCAAGCAAGGTCTGTAAACCCTAGCCGCCAAAACCCTAAGAATGCTCCTAAACACTATGAAAATTTCGACTAACAGGTATTCTAGCTCATAAACCAGACAATATTCATAACATACAATTTTCAGGAATTATCTAGCATATACCCGGTGGATTTTCGAAAATTAGCAGGCAAAACAATTCATAATTCATGTTTTGATCTAATTAGCAGGCTCTGATATCACTGTTGAGAATTGAATAGAATAACAAGAACATTTATACAGCGGAAGACAAAACAAAATCAAATCCCATAAACTAAGCAGATTATCCAAACAAAAATCATCAAGTTCATAATCAAGATCATATGTTCAAAGCAATTGCATCAAAAACAAGATGAATTATGAATTCATACCTTTATTTGGATGTAAGGATCCAAACCAGAATCGCTCTAATGATTCACACCCAAGAACACCAGAAGAACAAACTGACAGAACTCCTTTTCTAGCTTGAAAAGTCGATCTAAAACCCTTAGAAAATGGTATTGGAAATTGACAAAGGAGAGGGGAGGAGGAAGAGAATGAGTTTGACGGCTCCTTAAGGGGTTTGGTATGCCTTAGGGTTTGACCCCAAGGCCTCTATTTATACTGGAAGGCTCCTAGGGTTCCAAATTTAAGGAACTTTCTTACGGCCGCCCCTGGACTTGTTTCTATTAATTAAATCTTTAATTAGTTACATTCTAGTGCTTCTAATTAATTTCTATATTAATTACAAATTAATTTATCAATTAATTTTTGATTTAGTTTCTGATTAATTTATTTCTCAATAAACTAATTATTCCTCTATATTTTCTGCTACTGTTTGTTTTTACTGTGTCATGAGGGCAACCCTAGGACCCTGCTTTTATTAGAAATATCACCATAAGTTAATGATATTGTACACCATTTCCAACATTTGGTACACATATTCTTTTATCAAAACAAGTCTTCTACAAAATAATGTTACAATCTAGTTCTCCGGTATCTCCGTAGCTAGTTGTTTTACATCAACATGATGGAACCATATGTTTTTCGGACGCCGAGTCTACTTCACTTCCCGAGGGTAATAAACCCTCTGAATCCTGTTCCTCGTGAACGATTGTGGCAGTTTTTTTCATATTTAGTAAAGTAAATTAATATTAGGTACGTAAAAGTAAATATACAAAAAAATAAAGTTACTAGTACATTAAACTTAAATTTACCTCATCCACTTCTATTTTCGGTGTAGACTCAAGGTTTGAGAATGCGGGTGAATCTTATTGTCTACTTGAATACTCTACCAAAATAAAGTACCAAATAATATGCAGCATTACCGTTTAAAACTAAAAAATTGTTTTATTATATTTAAGACAATTAAATTACTATACTTCACTGAAAGGGGAATTTGGGATATTATCACACATGGTATCGTCGAAAGGGTCACTATAAAAATAAGCAAAAGATGGAATGTTGTCTGAATCAACAAAAAAATATCCTTAACCTCCTGTTTTTTTTACCCTTTTGTCAAATGGGATAACAGTTTCACAAGAAGGCTACAAAATAAATAAAAAAAGAACACAAATCAGTAGAAAATATAATGATATACATAATATAATAATATATAACGAACAACTAAATTTACCTAAGCCGCTCCTTTACTTCATTAAATTCGTTAGGATTTGGAAACGTAACCGACTTTTTTCCTCTAACCGGTAGTGGTGGACGAGAAGATCTTGAAGTGGACGTGCAGAAAGAAGCATCGTCGGTGTCCTTAGTCCTAAATGTTTTTCGTCTCACTGGAGACTGAACCAGTGATCGATTTGGGGAATAATCGTCCCCCAAGAACCAGAAATATTGCATATAATATGGGGCTTCCAACTCTTTTCTCAATCAGCCTTAATCTTGATTTCAGCTTATTATCCACCTAAAAATTGGTTTGTTAGATTATAATTTGCTTATAAAATTAGCAAATAATATGTATCATTTTCTTTATTGATAAATAAGTCTATAACATTGTTCTAAAACATAGCACTTTCAAATCCAGTACACAATAAACATCATTCTACTACATACGCTTAGTGGAGGTCCACCCTTACATACGCGTTATCAATATACCTACGAAAAAGTAGTTTTTCTTACGAAATATGACTTTTCCGCAAGTGTATGCCTGCAAAAAAGTCGATCTCCATGAGAAAACCCATGCAGTATCCTAAGAAAACCGCCTACGAAAATCTCCTGTTTCACGAGAAAAACTATTTTTCATAGGTTTTATGTGACAAATGGTGTAATAAACGTGATTTTGTGCAAAATAATGAAAAAAATACATTGAAAACTTACTGTCAAATGTAAATTGTTCTCGTTATCTGTCATTTTCTTCAAAGATTTAGAGAAAATGACTACGGAAAACTTCTGTGACAAATGCAAAAAAGTAAATGCAAATGTTTAAATTTTTTTTTTTTTTAAACGTCAAATCTATCCTACTCCTACTTCTAAACTACTCCTTGTTATGCAGCCCAATAAACTTTTTCAAATGTAACTTCCTTGGAACGACATCGTTTTTAATTGGCATCATAGACTTTTTCGTAGGTAATCCATGATTTATGCAGATTTGGTCTGCGAAAATCATGACTGTTTTGGTTAACTTGGTTTGTTTTGTCTTTTTTTTTTTTTTTTTTTGGAAAACCCCTTAATTATCTAGCGTAATCTGTCATTTCTTTATTTATTTATTATTATTTCGGTGATTATCCGTTTTTTAATTGGGTCACTAACATAAACACACTTACAAAGCAGGGGAAATGAAAAGCCCCAAAGCAAAATGACGAAAGGAAAGAAAATAAAAAGAGAACAAAATCCAATAGAACAGCTGACCAAAACGATTTCCAAAGCAAACGTCATATTAAAGTACTTGCCAGCTTCAATATACATATAGTATTGCACTAGGTTAGAAACCCGTGTAATACACGGGATGATTGAAAAATGTATAAAATAATATGAAAAATATCAATATTGCAGATGATAAAATTGTCATTTGTGAATTTTGTTTATTTTGATATTTTATATGATATGATAAATTTTGCTGGTTTTAGTTAGGAATTACGAACGCTATGTTCAAATAAAATATGATTAAAATGAAGAATAAATACCAAAAGTAATAAAAAAATAATACTGAAATTTCATTCCATAAATTTATTAAAAAAATTCACTCCATAAATTTATTTATTTACATTTATTTAATTAAGAAGACATTGACAGAGTATAAATCAATAACAGTGGTAGTATGTTGCATGGCTTTCTAGATTTTCGCAAGTGCCACGTCATCCTTATAGTATAATTTATCAACCTATTATAAAATCAATATATATTATCAAATGAAGCAATTTATAATTGATAAAACGTAATTATAAATATAAACTTACAATCTTGAACTCTTTTTTTCGCAACTGGTTTAAAGCTTTTTCAATTAGACCACATTCCTCCAATGATCTTATAAAAAAAATAGAAAGATCATTAATTTTTTTAAAAAGACAAAAGCCCACGACTTACTTTGAGTTTAAATGATGAAAAACAAAAACAGTTTGACAATATTTTAGTACCTTGTTTTGCTTTGAACTATTGAGACTACTTTTAAAAAAAAGATGCATCTTCATGACAATTAAAAAAACTTATATAATAAGAAAATATTTAAATTTAATCTAACAATTTGATTAATAAGAGTTGGTGTTTTAATACATTAATCCATGTTGGTTTTGATTACAAAAACCTCATTCACTGTTCCTTTTTTTGGAAAGGATGAGAATTTGTGCATCAATTCTATGAATGAGATCTCAAAAGAAATAGTAACATGTAATAAGCTCATTAACCTCCTAATTTCAACAATATGAATTTTAACAGCAGTTACATGGCAACAACATTAAAACCAACCAACCAAAAGGAACAATGATGCAAACTAATGAAAAAGAATGATTAAATTTACGTTTAAAAGTGCAACCAATAAAGATAAAGATAGTGATATAGGACGAATGACGATACAAACCTTTCAAGTTTTGTGCATTACCATCCTAGTTCCTAAAACAAAAATTGCAGCAATACTTGCAACAAAACCACTAAAACCACAAATTAGCCTACAATAGAAATTGCAGTAGGAGTCACTATGGTCCTAGTTATTGTTAGCAACAAATATTGAATTCACCTACAAAAGCACAACTTCTGACAACTGATTCAAGGGCAAAATTAACTTTTAACCGAACCTCGCATGTATTTTAACCAAGCCTCACATGTCACAAAATACAAGAAGACATGAAGTTTTAAACCTTTTGGTGGAGGAGGAACAGGAGTTGGCCTGTCCCAAGCCAATCACGGTTATTTCCTCAGCAGGTTATCAAATTTTTTGCAAGAAATTTCCCATCACATAACACGATCTACCAAATTAAGCCTTAGAAATATATAATGATTTAGATGACTTATGCAAAATTTGGTTGTGGAAACCATCAGATTCACAAGAACCCCAGATTTAATTGAGATGGAGAAAGAAAGCTAACAACGAAGATGAGGCAGAAAGAGTCCATGCCATTGAGTAGTCGATTGAAGAAAACTATGTACACAAAACGATAAAATCTAAGATCTAATTGAGACATGTCATAACTTTGAACTGAGATGCCCGAGCTTTGGGTTTTATGGTACCGTTCATGCAGGGAACTTACATGTCTAGAGCCTGGCTTCATGTTTTTCGATCTGATGAGTTAATTTTGCAAGGGAGGTATCTCGATTGCACATATTCTTACTTTTTCTATTTAATGCAATCCAATTTGGTATAATTCTCCACGATCATCCTAGTCTAACCTACAATAACCACAATAAATGGACTTTCTCAAACCATCGTCAATTATAAAAACTTGATAAAAGTATCCCAAAACTTGGGATGTTATATATTGAGAAACCAAGTCGATTCATTCTTGATAGTTTTCCATACAATGTTACTCTAGACTCTAGAACGATTGCACAACGAATCCTAACAGAGAAGACGTAGCTTTTCTTCCAAGTCAGCAATCTTTATTTTCCTTAATGCTAAAATTATATTCAGGTAGAAGGAACCTTTCCTGATGGTACAAAGTTAATCACTGTACATGATCCAGTATCCTGCGAAAATGGAAATCTTGAAATGGCTTTACATGGATCTTTTCTTCCAGGTCAGCAATCTGTCCTTTGATTTTTACACATCAATTTTACCTGACTTGCCTGTTAAATTTGATGGATATTTGCAGTTCCTTCATTTGAAAAGTTTCCGGTTATAGAAAGTTGTAAGATTCCTGGTGAACAATCTTCAGATATGGTCATATGGATATATATACTGCTGAATTCCAGAAGGGAAGCAGTAGTCCTTAAAGTAACTAACAATGGAGATAGACCAATACAGGTGGTTTCCCACTTCCTCTGTACATTTTAATATTTTCCATTAAAATTTACATAAATAAATGTTATTTTTACAGGTTGGAAGCCATTACCATTTTATCGAGGTCAATCCAAGTTTGATTTTTGATCGAAGAAAAGCATATCGTATGAGGTTAAATATACCTGCAGGAACAGCCAGATTTGAGGTCAGATAGTGAACTTTATTGTCTCTATTACGCGCTATATATTTTTATTTAAATTTCAAAATATATACTTAAGCTTACTTTTCCAGCCAGGAGATACAAAATCTGTCACTCTTGTAAAAATTGGCGGTATGCAAGTAATTAGAGGAGGTAATGCAATTGCAGTCAGCCCTGGCAATGATTCTAATGTTAGAACAGTAATGGAATCTGTAAACGCAAGAGGATTCGGCAATTCCGAAGATACCAGTACCAAGTTAAGACATCAAAACCCATTCAACCGGTTTCTGATTCCTTAAACGTTGCATGTGGTATTTCCGAATAAACTATAATTACGTGTAACTTGATTTGCAGTAATGGTATCATTCTAGAAGGGTCTCCATTTGCTTACAATATACCACGTGAGGCTTTAGGCTTACGCCAATATGCACGGTCCAACAATTGGAGACAAAGTTCGTCTTGGTGACACCGACTTAATTGCTGAAATTGAAAAAGTTTTTTCTGTTTATGGTGATGAATGTGTATTTGGTGGTGGAAAAGTTATAAGAGATGGAATGGGACAAGAGTCAGGGTATTCCCCATCTAATTGCCTGGACACTGTAATCACAAATGCCTGGAAGTAGGTAAAGGATTCAGATCTATAGATATTCTGCAACTGCAATCAAGATACAAAGAAAACAAAAGTAGAGAAAAGTGTTCAAACAGTACCTTTTTTTATTTCTAGACCAAATAGAGTAGCTGCGTGAGAGTAAAAAGAAATATGTACGATAGAGGGTGTAGGTTAACCATCGGACTCTGTCAAATAGCTGATTTCCAGGGTTTAAGTTGGAAACTCAATCCGTTTCCTTATATCGCGCGATTCAACTTTCATTATAGAATCACTCAATTTGATTCCTGTTTATTAGCATTATTTGATTCAACTTTCAAATAATAGCATTATTTTACTCCTGATTATTAGCATTATTTAATTTGATTTCTGATAAAACGCAAAACAGGAGGAGATAGGCCTGACCTTGACGGAACTATTCTTAGCAGCCACTGGACCAACCTTCTTGTTCTCCTCCAAAAACTTAAGCACCATTACCACCGTCTCCTCAAAAACCCTACCTTTCTCCTTCAAAAAGCTTTATCATCGAGTGAAGTGTACTACAAAACCTGTAAATTAAAAACAACTTCAAAAATAAAGATGAAACCCAGATCGTTCCACAAAACTCAAATATTTAATGCAGTCAAAAATAAAGAATCATTCCTTCGTGCACATGAGCAAAAAGGATTTTAAATTTGAAACGAATATTGAGCCGTGATTTATGGAATCAGGATAAATCGGGGGATAGCATAAATTCAGTGATGATTTTGAAGACCTAATCATACATGAGAAAGTTTTAGGCGGGAAATTAAAATCAGGAGGTGTAAAAGTACACGTGTCAGCTGGAGGACACTCCTTATAAAAAAGACATGTGGCAAAATTTATTTTTATTTATTAGGTATAGTAGATTTCATCCGTCTTTTTCCCAACAATTCTATGTACTACTTTTCTTCTAAACGTTATATTATTTCATAATGATTTGTAAATATTGTAGGAATCCTAAGTTTCTATATTGGAAGTTTCCGTACAATTACTATCACTTTCAGGGGGGACAAATTGAATTGTGGTGATTTAATTTGTCCCATACTTTATACATTTTCCAGGTTATATAATCTATGTTATCGAGCTGTGAATCATAGATTGTAAGAAACATTTGTAATAGGTTCTTGAGTTATATTTCCTATTATTAATCAAAGAGGTATTTTGAGAAATGTTGTGTACAATCAAAGTCTTTAATTGGTATCAGAGCAGATTACGAAGCTGTGAAATTCATACCCGTGAAATACGTCGGAAGGAGCAGGAAGTTCTGGTGGTGCTGGTCCAGATCAAACACGAATCAAGGAGGTCGGAACCACTTCGGTTTCTTGTCCGATGTTGACTTCCACTAATTACACGGTATGGTCCCTACGAATGAAGATAGTTCTAAAAATTCATAAGGCTTGGACAGTGATTGATCCAGGAGAGGAGAAGAACGAAGAGAAAGATTACCTAGCCACGGGTTTAATCTATCAAGCAATTCCCGAAGCTTTGATTATGCAAATCGGTGATATCGATTCTTCCAAGGCCCTGTGGGAATCAATCAAAGCTCGACATGTTGGAGCCGATCGTGTGAAAGAAGCTCGACTCCAAACCCTAAACACCGAGTTCGATCGGTTGAAGATGGGAGAAATTGAATCAATCGATACCTTCGCCGGAAAATTATCAGAAATCTCTTCAAAATCATCGGCCCTAGGAGAAGCAATTGGAGAATCAAAGATGGTGAAAAAGCTCCTAAAATCGGTACCCAGAAAGTTCATCTACCTCGTAGCTTCTCTCGAACAAATCCTCGATTTGAACAAGGTAGGTTACGAAGACGTGGTTGGCCGATTGAAGGCGTATGAGGAGAGGATTAAGGAAGATGATGGCGGAGAAGAACAACCGAAAGCCTTACTTGCAGGCTCGATTAGAGGAGGAGGAGGATGGGGGTCGGCTTCGTCGGCCTCTGGTTCGCGTTTCCAACCGATGCAGCAAAAAGAATAAGGAAAGTGGAAAGGAAAGAAGGGGCAAACCGGGTATAAGCAAGGGTCCGGCGGGTCGGGTCATGGGTCCGGCAGGTTAAATGGATTAAACCAAAAAAATTGGGGCTCTCAAGGTGGCAAGCCCAAATCTGGAAATTTTGATCAAAATAAACCGAAAAAAGATTTATCAAAAATTATATGCTTCCGATGTGATAAATCTGGACATTACGCATCAAAATGTCCGGACCGAATCCAAAAATTTCAAGAAAGTAATTTTACCGAGCAAGAAGATACCGACGAAACCGTGTTTTTTCATGAAACCGTGTTTTTAAATGAAGAAAAGGTGATACCGTCTCGATACAATTCACAATAAAATGATATCTGGTATTTGGATAACGGGGCAAGTAATCATATGACGGGAAATCGGTCGTTTTTTACCGAACTTGACGAAAAAATAACCGGGAGGGTTAAATTCGGTGATAATTCCTGTGTGGGAATTAAAGGAAAAGGGTCTATAATTTTTCAAGGAAAGTCGGGGCAGCAACGTTTGATGACGGAAATTTATTTCATACCAGAACTGAAAAATAATATTTTTAGTCTCGGTCAAGTAACTGAAGCCGGGTGTGATGTTCGGATGAAAGACGATTATCTGACCATGCATGATGCCGATAATTGTTTATTAATGAAGGTACAAAGGACTCCAAATCGCCTTTATAAAATAAATTTGAATATTGGAGTACCTATTTGCCTCCATTCGAGATTAAGTGAAGACACGTGGCGGTGGCATGCAAGACTTGGACACATCAATTTCGTGTCAATGAAAAAGATGTCCAAGATTGGCTTAGTCAAAGGGTTACCAAAAATTGACCATGAGAATCAACTCTGTGAAGCATGTTTGGTGGGCAAACAAACAAGAAAGTCATTTCCATCAAAGACGACCTATAAAGCGACACAACCTTTGGAGCTAGTTCACGGTGACTTATGCGGTCCGATCACACCGTCAACGATAGGTCAAAATCGGTACATTTTCACATTAATTGATGATTTTTCAAGATATATGTGGATCTTTCTCTTAAAAGAGAAAAGTGAGGCGTTTTTACACTTCAAGAAATTCAAAGCTTTGGCGGAGAATGAGCTTGGAAAGTCTTTGAAGGTGTTTCGAAGTGATCGAGGAGGTGAGTTTACTTCGCTCGAATTTAATTCCTTTTGTGATATAAATGGAATCAAACGCCATCTTACCGCCCCATATTCACCACAACAAAACGGTATTGTGGATCGAAGAAACCGAACACTAATGGACATGACACGAAGTATCATGAAAGCGATGCATGTTCCAAATAACTTATGGGGAGAAGCGGTAAAACACTCCACAAATCTGATCAACCGTGTTTACACAAGAGTCCTTGGTGATACAACTCCTTACGAAAAGTTGTATAAAAGAAAACCGAATCTAGAGAATGTTCGTATATTTGGGTGTCTAGCATATGCAAAAGTTGAACCAGTGAATCTCAAGAAGTTGGATGCAAGATCAAGACCACTAGTACATCTTGGTTCTGAACCGGACACGAAAGCTTATCGGCTTTTTAACCCAGCTACACAAAAAATAATTGTAAGTCGAGATGTTATTTTTGACGAGACAAAATGGTGGGATTGGGTCAAAGAAGCAAGTACCAAAAATGAAGAACCTGGGTCATTCATAGTTACATGGGCATATCCAGAGAATGAAACGAACAACCAAGGAAACGATATCGAACCAAATTAAATCAGACCATGAAATGGAAGACGGAGTACAGGTTCAAGAAGATGAGCAACCAAATCCAGTCATCAACACCCAACACCGAAGGTCTACGAGACAAAGGAATCTCCCGATTCGACTTCAAGATTATGTGCTTAATCTTAACAACCTGGAAGAACTTCTCCTAACAACCAGTGACGAACCAGTATCAGTTGAAGAGGCGAAGAAAGAACCAGAGTGGGTTAAAGCCATGAATGCGGAAATCAATTCAATCAACAAGAATAATACGTGGACTCTCGTGAACAAGCCTATGGGGGTGAAGGCAATTGGACTCAAATGGGTGTACAAGCTGAAGAAAAATGCAGATGGCACCATAAACAAACACAAGGCAAGGTTGGTTGCTAAAGGGTACGTGCAACAACCTAGTATTGATTTCCAAGAGGTATTTGCTTCGGTAGCTTGCATTGAAACCATCAGGTTTCTCATTGCCTTAGCCGCTACTAATGGGTGGGAACTTCACCACTTGGATGTCAAAACGGCTTTCTTGCATGGAGAGTTGAAGGAAACCGTTTATGTGTTTCAACCGGAAGGCTACATAAGGAAAGGCAAAGAGCACAAGGTGTATCGTCTTTCAAAAGCGTTATATGGCCTTAGACAAGCACCAAGAGCATGGAATACGAAACTTGATGGGATTTTGAGGGGAATGAAATTTCACAAGTGCATGAAAGAACCATCGGTGTACCGGAAGAACGAAGGATCTAACTTGCTAATTTTAGCAATTTATGTTGATGACTTATTTGTTACAGGTACAAATTTGAACATGATCAAAAGATTCAAATTTGACATGTCCAAGAACTTCGAGATGTCTGATCTTGGAAGATTAACTTACTACCTGGGCATTGAAGTCAAACAAGATGAATCGGGGATTACAATAAACCAAGAAGCGTATGCACAACGCATTCTGAAGGAAGCCGGTTTACATGATTGCAATCCGACCCACATTCCGATGGATCCAGGAACAAAATTGTCAAAGGCTGAAGATGAACCCGAAATCGACCCGACACAATATCGAAAAGTGGTAGGATGTCTTAGATATCTCTTGCAAACAAGACCTGATATGGCATACGCGGTTGGAGTTATTAGCCGATATATGCAGAATCCAAGAGAATCACATGGTAATGCAATCAAACACATCCTAAGGTACTTTCGTGGAACAACGGGATACGGAATCAAGTACGAGAGGATGGGGCAAAAACGACTTATTGGTTACAGTGATAGTAGTCATAATGTTGATCTAGATGATGGAAGAAGCACAACCGGTCACATTTTCTACTATGGGTCATCTCCGATAACCTGGTGTTCGCAAAAGCAAGATACCGTTGCTTTATCATCTTGTGAGGCAGAATTCATGGCAGCCACCGCGGCTGCTTGTCAAGCAATATGGCTTCAAGATTTGCTAGGAGAAATCATGAACAAGGTGCAAGATAAGGTGGTTCTTAGGATTGATAACAAGTCGGCTATTGAACTAACGAAGAATCCAGTGTTTCATGGAAGAAGTAAACACATTCACACAAGGTTTCACTTCATTCGCAATTGTGTTGAAAACGAACAAGTGGAGGTTGAATACATTCCTGGTGTAGAACAAAAGGCGGACATTCTCACAAAACCATTGGCTCGAACCAAGTTCAAAGAAATAAGGATCTTGATCGGGAACAAAGACGTCTCTAGAAGGACTTAGAGATTCGGGGGTGATTGTAGGAATCCTAAGTTTCTATAGTGGAAGTTTCCTGTACAATCACTATCACTTTCAGGGGGGGACAAATTGAATTGTGGTGATTTAATTTGTCCCATACTTTATACATTTTCCAGGTTATATAATCTATGTTATCGAGCTGTGAATCATAGATTGTAAGAAACATTTGTAATAGGTTTTTGAGTTATATTTCCTATTATTAATCAAAGAGGTATTTTGAGAATTGTTGTGTACAATCAAAGTCTTTATATGTGAATTGTCTCTTTAACAAGATAACATCAAAATTAAAATTATAAATTTCAAGCAACTATTACAAATCAAAAAAGTAAAAAGAAATTAATAATAAAAGTTGTTTGATTAAATGTTACAGCAAAATAAAGAAATAGACGAAATTTATAATAAATAGGCTATGGAATTAAATGTTTGATTCCAATTGCACCAAATTTTGGTGTACCTTACCTACCAAATTCCCTAAATCCATTTTTGAAGTATTACTTCAAAGTTGAAACATCCACCAATTAGTTAGTTTCTGTGAACTAAATGGATACTGAGGTTGTTACATTCGTGAAAGGTAGCATCAATTGTGTGAAGTTCCCTCCTTTTGCGTTGTCAGGAAAAATATTGTAAGTTTCGATGAACTTTATATAATTATGGGTAGTGCTATAGCTATCGCCCTTTCTTATTATACCCCCTGATTTGACATACTGATTTGTTTTATCTCAATTTCATCTTTTATTGTCTTATTATTATTATTATTAAATTAAATTTATTATTATTATTATTATTATTATTATTATTAGAAAAACAATAATATTAAATTTACAAATAATATTTTTTTTCTTTTTTTAACTATTTTGTCTTTTTGTTGTTTTTTTTATTTTTTTTCTTTTTACAAATAATATTTGATTTGTTTTTTTATTATTATTATTATTATTATCAGAAAAACAATAATAATAAATTTACCTTTTATTATGATTATTATTATTACAACATAATCATGATCCTGCAACATTGTATGCTGCTCGAATAAATGTTTATGCTCGTTATCCAGATAACGCACCACGCAATTGTAATACTAGACCATTTACTATCTCTGATTAATAAGACAAACTTTGCTTTAGTATTATTATTTATTTTGTATTTTTTATACAATCGTTCGAATTTGACATAACCGTTTTGATATAATTTTATAAATTTATAAACTTCGTTCGTTGTGTCGTAATTAATAAAAAACTATTGTTTTATTGTTATTAAAACATAAAAATTATAAAAGGTAAATTTATTATTATTGTTTTTCTAATAATAATAATAATAATAATAATAAACAAATCAAATATTATTTGTAAAAAGAAAAAAAATGTAAAAAAACAACAAAAAGACAAAATAGTTAAAAAAAGAAAAAAAATATTATTTGTAAATTTATTATTATTGTTTTTCTAATAATAATAATAATAATAATAATAATAATAATAATAATAATAATAAAACAAATCAAATATTATTTGTAAAAAGAAAAAAAAAGAAAAAAACAACAAAAAGACAAAATAGTTAAAAAAACACAACAAAAAACAAAATTTCATATCAGGGGGTATAAACAGACTATAAGGGGGTATGTATAGAATGACCGTATAATTATTCGTCGAATACTATTTAAAGATAGATTCTTTTTGTAACAATATTTATGATTTTATCAGAAATGAGAAGTTTACATACAAACCCAACTTTAAACAAAGTTAATTTTGAATAAAATTTTGATCCCGTGATTATAAGTAATGTAAATTGCAATTGTATGAAGTAGTTAACTATTTCATCAGCAATACAGCATTCTAAGTCATAGGTCTAATTATTTTGTTTAACACTTAGTATTGTTTGAGCTTTGGTCACATACATGTATTACAGCTCATGCGTTCACACATTGACTTAGGTTGTAAGGAGGGGTGCCGGCGACATCCACTCCACATCAGCTCCAACTAAGCTTTGCCGCCGAAGATGACGATGGTGTAGACAGTAAGGAGTGACAGTAAGAAAAGAGAAAGAGGAGAGAGATAAGAGAGAGATAACTTCAAGGAGGAGAGAAAGACATGAGAGAGAAACGATAAACAGATGCCGTTGAGGGATAAGCCCGGCCCAAAAGGAGTTCAAGTGGTTCATTTGAACAGGGCCCATATTCTATCAGGGGGCCCAAAATCTTAAGTGTTGTGTATTATTATAATAGGCCCAAGTGATCCCAAGTCCACAACCTAGCGGCAAAACGTGAAATCGCAGAGATGAGCGAGAACAAATTACTGATTGAAGCGTCAAAGTTGAAACGATAATCAATATTAGCTCCACGCCTCCACCGATCTCAGTAATCAGCATTTCAATCTCGAAAAATCGGGAAAGATTGACAATTGAATTCCCACAATGGTTAGCAATTCCCAAATATATGTTCAAGGTTCGTACATTTTTTCAGCCTTTCTCTCTTTCTCATTTTCTGACTTTCTCAAATCAGATTCCAATCTCATTCAATCATTCTTTCTCGTGACCCGACGATCTAAAATTCTCAAATCAACTATCAAGATTGGTATATTGAAGCTTGAAGCTGAGTACCGTGAGTAGCACTGGAACAGACAAGGGAAACCGGAGACTAATCAGTAACCATGGTTCTGATTCATTCTTTCTTGTCTCCCAATTTGATTAAGTTATATGTTTCAAGATTTTCTGAAATTGAAATCAATTTTCTTTCATGGTTCTAATTATGTAGTGTTGTTTCTCATTCAGATTTGAAAATCATAATCAAGGGAGACTGCAATCACGGTTTTGAAATTGAATATGATTCTCATAATTAAGGTATATGTTTCAAGGTTTTCTGAAATTGAAATCGATTTTCTGTTTCACGGTTCTAATTATGTAATGTTGTTTCTCATTCAGATTTGAAAATCAAAATGAAAGGAGACTGTAATCACGGGTTTGGGGCCTACATTTATTAACTTGCGCAGGGCCTCCAAAATCTCCCGACCAGCCCTGTGAGGGATGCAGACCAAGGCATGTCACTAATACGGCCCCGTGTGCCCCAGCGGCAAGGGTTATCATATCAAATGTCGCTGAAAAGTTTGCTTCCCACTCCTTTCAGCCTTAGTCCCAACTTTCACCGAATGAGAAATTAAGGCATAGCATCTAAGAGATAGTGATTTTTAATATTAACTATTCTTATCTACAATTAATTCACGCAAATATATTTTTTGTTTTGCCAATAGAATATTTTAGATCATCGACCATAAGAGTTTATTTAAAGAAAAGTTCTAGTTTTTTTTATCAAATCTTCATATTTCATCATCCTATCCATTATAGAAAAAATCTAGTTCTTTCTACCGGTTTACGGACCATATTTACAGAAGAAATTGTGGATCAATTGTCTGCAATCTACAAGAAGAATATTGTTTGTTTATTAATATGTGCTAAAATAAACTAAATTATTTACCAAATTATGTATTTTTTATATATCTAATATTTTATTTTTTCACATACTTTTTATCAATAATTATCTACAATTTATATAAAAAATTACTTTTTTAAGTTAGAAGATGCAAAAAGACTTCAATTTATGTCTACGAGAAGAAAAAGGTCGTGTACACCTTTTTAGATCTGCAGTCTTCTAAAAAACTAACAATTTGTGAGGGCTAACGTCTGTGCATCATCTGCAAGCAGCAGACAAAAGATGTCTAGAAGATCTGGAGACAAAAAACAAACACCCCCTAATTCTCTCTCAATCTCCTCTCTGGATTTTGACATTTGACTTGATCTAAGAGTTGGAAGATTGGTAGGAGTATTTAGTAGGAAAATATAAACCTCTCTTATTTAAATAGGGTGAATTAGATTTTAAAATATCTCTCCACGATTGTGGAAACTTTTTTGTTAAGAGTTTTTTAAGGCAAAATAACTTAGAAGAATAATAAATTTTTGTTTTTTTCAAAAAATATTAGTAAATTTTATTTTTTGTATAATATACCACTAACTTATGAAAGTATTCAAGAAACATTATTATTACCACTAATATTTCTAAAGAAAGGAAAAGATGATGTAGATATTACGCGGATAGGGACAATGTTTTAGGAGGATAATAAGAAACTATAGAAAAAATATAATTAAACTCAATAATTGTATAGGAATTTTTTTTTTTTACTTTCTCCATTAAACTTATTTGTTGAATTGAACGTCTCTCTTTCTCTCACTTTGTGTTCAAGTGTTTTAAAGACTCCCTTTGGTCTTTAAAGCCTGCAAAAACACGTTCAAGGGACTAACGTGGCCAAATGGCTAATACTCATAGCGGTGGACATGATACGATACCAATTATTTTTCCTTCAAACCGTGTATTCTACCACCTATAGTTGGTACAATATTTTTGCTACCAGTACTATACCAATTGTTAAGGGTGTCAATCCCTAACAAATAAGATCGGAAATGAATCCGACCAATCGTTGTTGTTCTGCACTGGATTAGTGTACAGGACAAGTAGGGTCGAACCACAAGGATACGGGAAGTAAAATTTATGTCTCCTTAGTATAGAATACTAAGGTTGATGTAATTGGGGTTTTTTAAGTAAAACATGAAAATAGTAGATTTTTGAGAAAAACAATAAATAAAAGGCCTAGTCCCGAGTCTTCGATGTTCATTGAAATAGAATGAATCCGACTAATGTGCTTTAGAATAAAATTCTAAGTTGGCTTTTGAAAATCATAAAATGCAATCTTTATGATAATAACTTGCTAAAATATTTAGATAAAGTTCCGCTTATTATCTAAACCTAGTTCCGTTTTACCCGACCTAAGGTCCACTTATAGGCCGAATGTAGAAACTGCATGAGGTGTGCAATTACCAATCAATGTACAATTCTTCTCGTCCGCTGGGAAGTGCGTGGATATATGACCAAATTCTAAACAAGGAATTAGGCGCTTGTTTTTGTTACCAAACATCGACTGTGGAAAACTATTAGGTGCCTCACACGGTCGATTACAGTGCATGAAAAGATCTATTTAGGGTGATTAGTCAAAAACAAATCAAATTCAAGACTAAAATTGAAACAAGAAATTGGTCATTAGAATTACTCAAAAAGCAATCATCGAGTCGAATGTTTCAAACTACACAATGACCATGTCCGAACTCGGAACTAGAGTACGGTTCTAGCCAGACATGGCTATAATTGAATCAAAATACAGAAATGTAATCAAATGTTGCTTACAAATGAAAATATGTAAACTGAATCTCGAAAGACGTGATTCGGCCTTCTAAACCTTCAGAAAACTGCTTTGGAAGAGCTGGGAATCGTGGTGTGAAGAGCAAGGACTGAACCCCTTTCTGGCTTAAATGAGCTGCCATTTATAAGGCTTATAGACATTAGCGGTGCTAATATTAGGGTTAGCGTCGCTAACTTTTGGTCCCCCGGAAGACTTGGTCTAGTCAGCCCTTAATTCGCAACGGCCCGGATTTTCCGCAACAGCCAAGATTAGCGTCATTTTTGGCCCTTTTTCTCCCATTTTTCATGATTTCAGCAGTTAGCGTCGCTAATGTTAAGATTAGCGTCACTAATATATTAGAGTCGCTAACTTTAAAAGTTAGAGCCGCTAATCTGTAAATTCTATCATTTTCATTTTTGGCCCAATTTCTCCAACTTTTGCCAGTTTTCGCCCAAATGTCCAAAAATCCTGTACAAAGTCATTTTCTAAGTGTAGTGAGTATTTTAGCCCTTTTTAACTTAATTATATCCATAAAAACACTATGATAACGCCCGAAATATGAAATTAACGCGTTATCACCAATTATACTTGGTATCAACTTGTTTGTTTAACAACAAATTTGGTTGATACAAATTGGTAACCGTAAATACTAATATATTAGTCAAGTAATTATTTAATGAATTGGTTGGTACTAATGTGGTTAAATGGCTAATACTCATTCTTTTAAAATTTTAAACACGAAACCATTTAACAGTTGAATTATGATTTCGTTAACACATACATACATACATACATACATACACACACACACACACATATATATATATATATATATATATATATATATGTATATATATATATATATATATATATATATATATATATATATATATATATATATATATATATATTACGAATTGGTTGGTATGCTACTACCACGATATTTCAAATTATATACCATTATCATATCATTATTACTTAATTTGTATGGTACTACCAACCAAACATATTGGCTACCAAAAATATCGGCTACCGAAAATATATTGCTTTTTGAGATTTAAGAGATAGCGACGTTATCACTTATGCTCGCGAAATCAAACTCCCATCTTAGTCTGTTAATGTTCATTTCGAGCCAAAACATATCCCAAACACTCCTCAGTAGCGATTGAGCCTTAATTCTCCAAAATTAATCATGGAAAAATATATAAAAGCTATAGGGGATTGAGTCTAACATCAAGAACGTGTTCTTGATCCATAAATCCAAGAGGTATGTGGATTTTTATGAGTTTTGTGGTTTTCATAAACCCTAGGTGTCTTAATTCGTGAAATTGACTAGTTTTTTATATATGTTGTTAATATATGGTTCTAGTACATTTTCCTTGATCATTACTGTGAAAATTATGGAGTTTTGTGGCTGAATGAGATCAGACGCGAAGTAGAGCTAAATGGCATGGATAGTGATGCTCTCCTTGTAGATAGCGCAACTATCTACTGTTTACAGCCCTTTACATTTCTCAAATGACTTGATCATTTAACCAACCTTGTTAGGATGTTTTTAGATGATTCAGAACTAATGTGATGTTATATCACAACTGAATTATATAGGAAGGAGGCAGATACCAGAAATTTAGGCTGACACGTTCCAAACCAACCTAAGGTGAGTAATCTCTAGTACTTGAGTAAGAGATATACATTATTGTATGTTGAGGTATATATATATATATATATATATATATATATATATATACACACACACACACACACATACACATATTTATATGTATGTTGTTACAGTCGTAACCAGTTGGTGGAGTGACTTTGTTATCTGTGGATAACAATAGTTATGTTAAGTATGCATATTGAATTGTAAAAGCATAGTAGATGCTAGTGTGCTTGAGTTAAAGAGTCTTTTAGTCAGATCGTTACAGCCATGAGGGCTGTTGTAAGTATAATTGATTACGGAATGAGTACTTGCGAGTGTTGATGATTGAGTTTATGAGCAGTACCGGTTGTGGTACTTATTGTTGAGTTGGTGTTTGTTAGTAATTAGCTGATGTTTGTGAAGCTAATGAAATTGTAGATTTCAGATACCAAAAGGATATATATATATATATATATATATATATATATATATATATATATATATATATATATATATGTATGTATGTATATATATATGTATATATATATGTATATATATATATATATATATATATATATATATATATATATATATATATATATATATATATATAGATTTCAGATACCAAAAGGATATATATATATATATATATATATATATATATATATATATATATATATATATATATATATATATATATATAGATTTCAGATACCAAAAGGATATATATATATATATATATATATATATATATATATATATATATATATATATATATATATATATATATATATATATATATTTGCTAATGTATTTAGAATGATGGATGGCTCAGTTGTATACTGAGAAATCACAGCTGATTGTGTTGTAAAAGTTGGTTGTTATATGTTTATAACACTAATACATCTTGAGTAGATGTCGAGCAGTGAGATTATTCACTAAGCTTTTGTAAGCTTACATGTTGATGTGTGTGTGTGTGTGTTTTTGCAGGTATTTGTAGCAGTGATAGGGGAAGACATGTGATAGAGAGAGAGAGGGATGACTTTGAGTCTGTCCTTTGGTTGTGGTGGATTTTATGTTGTAATGCCTAGTTTTGTCCGTAAGGATATTTTATGTATTTTAAAATGTTGATAACATCTTGTTTTTGTGGTTTGAGTACTAGTATACTCAAATTATTATGTGTTATGTGTTTAAAATTTTTAGGTATACTTTGAATGGAGAACCAGGCTTTACAGATAATTAAATGGAAAAATGTTTGTGAGTTAAATAGGTCTTTTACCAGTCACGACACGACTTGTAGGTGGTGGCGACGCGATGACTCGCAACACGACTAGGAGGCAGTTCTCACAAAATGACTCGTGGGATAGGTGGTGAAGTTTAAGATGGCCAAGATTTAAAAGTTGGGTATAACTCAGTGCATTGCCATTTAACTCGATATGAAAGTGGGTTTTTAGTGCCCCCAACACTCTCATTTCAACCCCACAACCCTCACCAAGTTTTTTTCACAGTTAAGCGTGTGTGTTCTTGCTAAGATTGGTGTGTGTGAAGAAATCTTGGAGATTTGAAGGATTGTTTCAAGGAAAGATAAAACTACATACAAGGTAACACCCTACACCACCTTCATCTAAACTTGCATGTTGAATTAAACATACTTGATGCATGAGGGTACAAGTAGTGTTGCATGTGGTACAAGTGGGTTGTTAAAATAGTACATATAAGGTAACACCATACACCACCTTTAGGATCGTTGTTGGTGACTTGTAGCACGAATGCTTTTAGATGTGCATAACTAGAATCACATAGGCCTAGAAGTTTTTTTATTTGTCCTTTTTCATGTTCTTGTTTTATTGTTACTTTAGAGTATAGTCAACTATTCGAAGGCTTATTTGGTTTGGTGAATCAAGTTAGGGTTAATGCATAAAAGTGTAGCACACTATAGTAAATAAGGTGCTTAATAAGAGATTGATGTGTCCTACTTGTGATGTAGTACTATCTTGTTTAATGCTTCAGTACTTAGTGATAGTGAGTAAAGATCAAACTAATAGATAAAATGACATAGTTAGATGTAGCAGAAGTTAGTCAGATGTGAAGTTACCCTATTCTCAGTACTTCACTAACAAGCCTTGCTCTCAGTATGAAGAAAAGTTATATGAACAGACTAGTGGTAACATGGTCACTTACGTGCAGAGAACAAAGGTTTGGGTCGGAAGATGAGGCAAGGAAGAATCTTTCGTCTAGACGATCAGACAGGAAGTAAAGAAGATGGATATCCGAGGACTCAGAAATCCTTTCATATTATTATCGAGGAAGCCATGATTGTACTCGAAGCGGTTCTATATGACTCTCTAGCTATAGAGATCATAGATGGCGAGGTGTCAAAAGTTTCCGTTGTGCATCAAGACGACGACATCATGTTGTGATCGAGAGCGATCACCACTAGGATCAGGTTCTATCCCAAGTGGGATAAACTAATAATCTATGCTTAATGAAAGACAAATGAAAAAAGTGTATCATAGTAAGTTTTATGCAACCACAAGCTATAGGGTACACTTAAGTATTATCATATGGGATACTTAGACACCCTAAGAAGGTCCTCAAATAATAAGGATGAGGACCGAAATATGGCTCCAGTTAAGTTAAAAACATGAATAAAAAGTATGTAACATCCCTTATAAGGCTCAACAACCCTAACTTCACTTTGTTTTTCTTTATCTGTAGTGGTTCTACGCATAGCCTTGTAGTTCACACTTTGGTCCATGCCTGGAAGTTTTTAATCTATCGTCACCACTCTCTTTCTCCCTAACATCACTTGTTTTGGAGATTATACCTTTGTATCCTCTCCATATACTTAAATTGACTTATATCCCTCCTTACCATTGAATTTTGAATCCTTTTCAATGTATTAGTTTAAACCTTCTTGAATAAAATCTTGATTTTCAAGAGATTATTTAATATAGTTCGTAAATCAAAACTCGCCTTTATTGTGCAAATTTAGAAATTTGAAAATATTCAGCTAACTTGTGATAAAACATGTGTACTTCATTCCTTAGCAAACTAATCTTTTTCAGAAAAGAGTTCATAATTATAGTGTATAATATCTTATACATTTGAAAACTTCGGATATTTAAAAAATGTATTTTCCATCACATGGGGTACGAGGATAACCCTCAAAGCTTTAGCAAACGAAAAGGTTACATTATCCAGATTAATGAAATACAAGTTAATATGATCAAGTGGTAATTTTATATATATATATATATATATATATATATATATATATATATATATATATATATATATATATATATATATATATATATAGAGAGAGAGAGAGAGAGAGAGAGTTAAGTTCTTTTGAGAACTCAAAAAATCTTGAGATCTTAAGAACTCTCTATGAATCACTAGATCAAATAAAATCAATGGTTAAGATGCAAGGTGGCAGTTTCGTAATTACTATTAATTTCAATGATACATTTGACATTTTAAAAAATAGATTAGGGGCAATTTAGGTAAGAAGCAAATAAATCAGATCCGCCTAAATAAGGAAACACCGTGATTATCTCCAATCAAAACCGTCTCTTCCCATCTCTCTCGATCTCTTTTTTTCTACGCATTGGATTCTTCACCTAGATCTGAAACGATGACTTCTTCTCAGGCCATCCTCGTCGTCATCCTTGTTTGTCGTTGTCTTCAATCTCGTCGTCGCCTCCTTCATCGTCGTCTTCAATCTCCCTCTTCGCCGTCTTGCAATGTCCAGCGTACCAGCCTCTGCATCGGGAACATGTACCAGCCTCTGCATCGAGAACCGTAAACCTCCGTCTGTAACCCCGCATCCCTCTCTTCACGAGTTATTGAGCACCAACATCTTATGCTGCCATGGTCACCAGGAACCTCCTATGTCGTCGCCGCCGCCTTCCTCCTCCTTCCGGCACCCTCATTCTCTAGAATGTATTTCATCCATTTGTAGTCAGATCCCTCATTTTTATAGTTCTCCTCTCAAAGTGAATCGCATCCTTCAGCACTTTCAAAGTAGTCTTATAGGCAGAAGCCATCATCAATCTGTGACTGATAGCAGTTCGTTTGAAAGCTTTGAAGGACGTCGTTCATGAAGGATTGAAGGTTCTGGTCCGATTAAGAGTGAAAGACGGAGACAGTAGCTGAAGGTAAGTTCTTCAATTTTTCTCAAAATCAGAAGGTTCTGCTCCACCACTCCCTGTCGACGTCTACCTCCCCTGTATGTATGTATTTCCAGATCTCATAACCTTCTCAAACTTCTGTAATGAAGCAGCACTGAAACATTAAAACATTCCAGGAATCATATTCAAACTTCTATAATGTATGACTTAATTTCTAAATGTGTTTCACTGAATTGGGGCTTGGGTTTTATTACTCAAAATCATTGAAACTGTGTATCACTTAATATCATACATAGGTTCTAATTGGTATGTTTGTTTAGTATATCATACATGGGTTTGGGTTTTGAAACTGTGTATCACTTAATATCACAGCTACCAAGATATGCAATCGTTCCAGTAAAGAGATGCCTACCGGGTGTTTGTTAAATTGCCTCAAAGAGATGCCTACAACTAGTATGTGTATAATTGATACAGAAACAACGATCTCACGATGAACATGTTACTTACACTGGGAAGAATCTTAGAGGATAATCATTGTTTAAAGCTTCAGGAATCACAGCCTCACGAGTTATATCTGTTACAAATTCATCTCTATGATATCTAATTTCTTAGCTCTTGTACACATATGTGTATATATACACATGCACATAAGTGAACTGTACATATGTGCCCATTTGCATAAATTCATATATGTATAAATGTATGTGAACATGTAAATATTTGCATAGATGCATATGTGCATAAATTTATATGTGCATATGATGTACATATGTGTATCGATGTATGTGTACATGTGCATAAATGCATACGTGCATATGTGTATACATGTCAACGTCTTTATATCCATGTTTGTGCATCTGTGTATTATTATCTCATCCAATAAGCATGTATGTATTATTTATAATGTTTTTGAATATGTTCATGTGTATATTTGAATATATGTACATGTATATATATATGCACATGTATATATGTACATAGATTCATATGTTTATCTCCATGTTAGTGCAAATATCCGTCATATGTTAATACATGTGCACAAAATTATATGCATTTGTGCGTATGTACCTAAGTGCATATGTGTATATGCATGTAAGTATTTGTTGGGGGGTTATTTAATATGTAGTGTTATAAATGCATATGTGAATATATGTTTATATGCATATAAATGCGTATGTGCACATATGCATATGTGCATATATGTTTATATGCATATAAATGTGTATGTGCACATATGCATATAAATGTGTATAAGTGTGTGCATATTTGCATATATGCATACACATATGTACCCATGTGTATATGCGTATATGCATGTAAGTATCTTTTTTTAAAATAATTTTAATATGCATTTTTATTATTGTTCTTGCAGGTTTAAAAAATATATAGAGCAAATTGAAGAAGTAAAAATGATAAAACGAAAAAACAAGATAGTCAAGGAATAAACAATGAAGATATTTGGGAATAAACAATGAAGATATTAGTTTAAAATTAGTAGTTTCTGTTGTTTTTTGTATTTTTATATATGTATCGTTCAAAACAATTGTAAATTATTGTTTTTAATAAATTGGTTTGTTTATTATTTGTATTCAACTATTTATACATAATAATATGTTACTACGAACTTTGAAAATATGCATATATGCATCCGGTTGCAAATACATGATCATATATGTTTTTCTAAATCCAAATCTGATTTTTTATTGAATTTAAAATTTTTATGTTTTTTTCGAATTTCAAAAAATTCTCATATTAAAAAAACGAAAATCATAAAGTTTTTTAAATTTGAAATTTGAATTTGATTGTGCTTATTTTTAGGAATTGATATTCTGTTGCCAAAAATTAAAAAAAAATCAAAATTAAATTAGATTTATAAAATGACGATCAAGCCTTTTTTATTTGGATAAGGATCTAATGGATGACATTGAGTTCTCAAGATCTCATGAATATTTGAGTTTATATATATATATATATATATATATATATATATATATATATATATATATATATATATATATATATATATATATATATATACTACTTTAAAAAGGAAAAATGGTTTCTAAAAATGAAAACTCTTAAAATTAAGAGGTTCAATTGATTATGCATGATGTACAAATTCTAATACGTAAACGAGGGAAATGATAGGATTTACTGATTGAATTTCAAAATCCAATTTGACCGATTCTCGATCCTGGTCTTCCTTATATTACCCCCCCAAACCCCCCCCCCCCCCCCCCAGTTCTCTAAAATCCTTTGACAAATGTATACGAAGGTAGGGTTTTTTGAGTTTTTTTTGTTAATTGTGAGCGTGAATCTATGTCTAACTAATCTTCGACTTTTCATAAAAAAACCAGTTCTTGAACTCCCAAAATCGAAATTGTGAGGTGTGAAAGTGTGATCATCGACTCACCATGAAGACTCATCGGGACATCAAGATAGATATAAACTCTATTTTTGCATCAATTCATCTTCCCTATTTTGATTTTCCACGCCATCGATTTCTGATTTTTCCAGGTCTTCGACTTGTGGTTTCATCGTCTAAAGGGGCTTGCAACTTTTGAGTTCTGATTCGTTTACGGTCTGATTAATATTGATTTATAAGTCTTATTTTTAAGTTCTATTTATAAGTCTGATTTGGTGTCTTGTGAGTTCATCTGGTTATTGGTTTTTGGATCCAATCTACAGTTCAGGAAATTGAATTCTTTGCTCCACAAGGCCTGTTGACTAAAAACAGGATTTAAAATTTCTTTTCCCTAAATATGTGATATAACTATTAATAAATATCATCGATTGATTTTGTTTGGTATTTTTGCTGTTTGAATTTTCATATCTTTTTAATCTCAATTCATATTTTATCTCCGTTTTGGGTGTAGGTACCATACCGAAGGTGTTTTTAATTAACCTTGTTGATGGAGTGAAATTAGATGCAAAAAGCAGAGAACACTTGCCATCATTACCGAGTTCCACTTCGATACAGATTTGTGAAACGGTACGTATACATTGATCTAGATTTGTGAACCGATAACTATATTCCAATCCTTATTTGTAAATCGGTAAGTATATTATGATCCAGATCTGTGAAACCGATAAAGAATTTCCTATTGACTTTTGTTATTTTAATTTCATTGTATTCTTTGCAAGTTCTGTGAACTGGTCCATATTTTTGTATCCAGATCTGTGAACCGATCCATAGTTATAAACTCGTCAGCATATATTTATGTATTTTGGTTTTACAAGTTTGATTTCACTATATATATATATATATATATATATATATATATATATATATATATATATATATATATATATATATATATATATATATATAGGTTAACAAGAAGTCAATCGAGGCTGAAAAATGAATATAGTAACGGTGTTGTTGGGAACAACGGAGTGGTGTCGTCATCGGAAATCTCAGAAAATTCTTTTATTACCCTTGGGATTTTGCAACAAATGGACGAAATGGGAGATTTTTGTGGGTTCTCGAGGAGAAACGGAAGCGGAAAGGAAAAGGGTTAATTAACCGGGGTTTTATTTTTAGGAGTTGTGTTTTCCTTGGTGTATAGGCGATTTGTTTAAGTTAGGTTGGTGTGTAAGTGTAGGTGTGTGGTGTCCATGGGTTTGGTTTTTGTGTTTGTTGTTTTGGGCGCCCTAGCTCCTTGCTGGGTTTTGCCTTTTGTTTTATAAAAGTTGCCTTTCAAAAAAAAAAAAAAAAAAATATATATATATATATATATATATATATATATATATATATATATATATATATATATATATATATATATATATATATATATATATATATATATATATATATATATATATATATATATATATATATATATATATATATATATATATATATATATATATATATATATATATATATAGACTTAGGATCTTTTGAGAACCAACTTCACCCCGAGAACCCGAGAACTCCCAAACCGATTTTTTTTTTCAAAAAACCGACCCCATAGGCCTCTAAAACGCACACTTTTAAGACTTTTCGAAAAAAAAATTTCCGAAAAAAACGACTTTTTTTTTTTAAAAAACTTTGCACACGTACATTTTTTTTCAAGTTTTTTTTTATGGATGTCTTTCTAACATATATTTAAGGCGTTCTGTAAAAAAAATTTCAAAAAAAGTGTACGTATAAAAAAGTTTGCACATGTGCAAAAAAAAATTTTTGTACATGTGCAAAGTTTTTTAAAAAAAAAAGTCGTTTTTTTCGAAAATTTTTTTTTCGAAAAGTCTTAAAAGTGTGCGTTTTAGAGGCCTATGGGGTCGGTTTTTTGAAAAAAAAATCGGTTTAGGAGTTCTCGGGTTCTCGGGGGACTTGTGGTTCTCAAAAGATCCTAACTCTATATAGACTTATATATATATATATATATATATATATATATATATATATATATATATATATATATATATATATATATATATATATATATATATATATATATATATATATATATATATATATATATATATATATATATATATATATATATATATAATTTTGAGTTCACCATATTTTGATCTTAGTTTTGTTTTTTGATTCCCCAAGTTCATAAACATGTTTATGAAATTTCGAGGAAACCCCCATATTACTAATTACTATTTTCTCTCCTTATTGTTGTTACTCATTAGGATGCCGAGAAGGGTTTGGTTGGTTAGTCCTTATTCTCTAATATCTAATTTCAACATACGTTCGTTGTTTTACAGTTACCAAGCTGTGGCTTCGAGAGACGGTGGATTTCCAAGTTGTGGTATGCAACTCATGTGTATCTATTAAATTGTTAATTAATGAAGCAATTAAAACATACGTTCTTGTTATTAATTAAGCAATTAAAATGAAGATGAATTTTCTTGCGATAATTTCTAGGCATTGGCTTCAAGGGAACACGAAACAAGTCTTGTTGTGCATCACATTTTCAAGGTATTTTATTTATTCTGCCACCAATTTTTATAATGTAAATCGATGCCTGTGATGAATGCTCTATGAAAAAAAAGCTTTAACATATGGTGATCTCCATTCGGGTTCGTTAAGTGTTACGGAAGGTTAAACTTAAGCAACTAATCTAAAATTTGCTATCAGGGGTTTGATGTTGACGTTTTCACTAGAACTCTCTTATTGGTATATCTATATATCTTATAATAGAGGCATATTTCCAAGCACCACATTGATTTGAAACTTCCATGTCTTTTCATATTTCCAATGATTATTCAAGATAAAAATAGATTTTTTTTTCTCTTTGTCCCACATTGATTCACATACATATATGACCTTCAATCTTTCTCTTATATAATGTCACTTATTTACTTCCACTATCCATCAAGTTTGATTTGATCATAATATGACTTTCAAGTCTACTATTAGTGATCATTTTATCATAAAACAAGTTTTTATCATAATGTTTTAAAGCATTCCTACTAATTTTTTTCAACTTTTTGAAGTATTGAAACTCAAAATTGAAAATTAAAATTACTCAAAACTTTTAAAAACCTGATTACGTTGAAAATTTATATGTCGTTTGTAAAAAATGAAACCGGTGTAAACATTTTTCGACTCAAGAGTATGCATATACATATAAGTTTTCATTTGTGAACATTTTAAAATATCTCATATAAAAATATCATTCAAAACAATACGATTCAACTTTAATAAATTATCTTTTACCATTTTATTTAGATTTTTTTCTTTGTCTCACACACATCTATCTAACCTTTCATCTTTCCCCTTATATGATACCACTAATTTGATTACATTATCCATCAATCTTCATCATAATATGACTTTTAAGTATGTCGTAGTAAAAAATAACAATGGTGTTGATGTTCTATATATTTACCGCAATATATATACATATAGACACACACACATTATAAGAAAATATTATTGAAACAATATGTTTTAAGATAAATTATTTATCTTTCACCACAATAATTTGAAGTTTTTTATTTGTATCAAGATTGTTCGCACATTAATATTTCAATCTTTATCGTACCACAATTTCCAAAGTGTATTATTAATTAGTAGTCAATTTATCATAAAAACATTTTTTTCTCATAGTTTCAATAGATTTTACTATTTTGTTTTAGCTTCAAAAACATTGAAACTAAAAATATGAATATTAAATTGGGTTTAAAACTATTAAAAAACGATTCGGTTGCAAGTTCATAGAGTCATAGTTCAATATGTGGTGACAACGTTGATAAAATTATTCAATTGAATAAGATATCTATATATAAAAGTTTTAAACAGTAAATGGTTGAACATCGTTCAAAGTTGAAACAGATTTATTATCTACATAATAAATCTTATAAGAGAGGCTATTCAATCAATGTGGATGAATTTTTATAACGTATCTCATTTATTTGAATACTTTTAGAAAAAATAGAAGTGGGCATTGGTGTGTACCCATCCAAATTTTATGAAATCGGTCTTAAAGCTCGAACCAATAGTCCATTGAATGTTTTAACCATTTTCTAAGCCGGTTACAGTCAATAACACAAAAGAACAAATATATGAGTGAAATAGCTTTAGTCTCTCTACTTATAAAGACTTGCTTTCCCTTGGAATTTGTTAATTAAACTATGTGGGATGAAAAATATATTAACCTCTTTACTTATATATGTTTGATTTCACTTTAGTTGTGTTTCTTAAGCGATGTGGGATAAGAAAATGAAATAAAATAACACATTATAAAAGAAAGTTTGATCCCACATCGTCATGATAAACCAACTTAAGAAAAAATTTATTCTATAAATAAATGTCTTTCTCAAAGTAAAACAATTATATAAATGATTAGTCAATTTTTATTGTTGGAAACATTTCCAAATATTTACTTTCAAATAAACATATAGTAAAAGTTTTTTATATTTTATTTTAATGAGTTCGAACTTTAAAAGTACAGCGGGTCGATCTCGATATAAACTTTGTATTCCTTCATCAAGTTGCACAAAACAGCATGCACCATAATATATAATCAAATTTTAAACTTTGGTGATACAGTTTGTGCTTTTCAAAATCTCAAATCGCATAATTGGTGCGATGTGTGGTTTTCACTATATATCGTACGGTAAACACCATTAGAATATGTCTCTATTCTTATCAATAAAAGCGTATTATTCAAAATACTTGAGTGCCAATGGAAACATTTGCAAAACTATATCAAAATACATACAATATCCCTCAATTTTATCAATGCACAAAATGTAGACAGATGATATTAAAATCATGTAGTTTGGGATAACTATTTATATTGAACTATATTAATTCTAATTTTATTTCATGAATTGTATTCATTTATTGTAATTTTTGCAGTTTTTTGTCTTCTAAAATTTTGATACATGTATTTATTATCATATAATTGAAAAGAATAAAGACTTTTTAAAAATAGTATGATAATAACATGTATTTGTCTATATTTTAACTATATAATTTTCTTTCTGCGCAACGCGCGGGCATTCGACTAGTTTTACATAAAATGGGCATTTGTCTTTAATTGCTTCATATGAGCATTTGGGTTTCATAGTGCGAGTTTTGCGATTGGAGATGTGTTGGAAGGCGATTTAGCATGATATTTGGGTTACATCCCCTGTATTCATTTTCTTTTGAGGTCAAACTTGATTAACTCAAACATTAGAAATGGTTAAAAGATTAGTGCTTCCAGTTTCTCGAAAAAGAAAGATTATTGGAGATAGATATATGATCAGATAATAGTAGGGACAGAGCTCACCCTAAGGGTTGTTAGCAGATTATCATTAGAGGGGATGAAACCCAAATACTTATATGCCGGACTGACATGATTACTATTATTTTTGTATATTTACCCAAATTTAATTGGCAGGATAATTGTTGCAACTGGTATATCATGACCGTCTACAAATGTGTGAGGTTAGGAGGCATGATTCCTGAGTGTTTTGGATTGAAGGTCGGGGGCATATAATATTGCTTTTAGTAATATTACAATGTGGGCCAATATGAAATACACCTAACTTTCCATACCAATCCTTGTTGGTTTGTGGATACGATTTACGAGTAGTAAGTGAATTTGTCCCAGACAAAATAGAAATATGAAAAAAAAATACTTTTAATACTAATGCTTTTAGATCTAGGTAGTAAGTAAGTCGTTAAAAGAAGAAATCAAGAGTGTTCATAAATTTAACCTTAAATGTATCAACGATGTGTTTTCAAACCTGTTATGCTTTATGATATGTAAAATTTTTGTACGTCTCAAATTGGTTATTTGATGCAATCGCATATTTGATTACTTTATATCTTGTGTTTTATTATAATTCGATAGACCATTGATGAATCCTTACCATGAACAATATAATACTCTACGTAGAATCCAATGCACCAATTTCATTTTTGATTTACAACAACGATTTCTGTCCCGCCGCATTGCACGGCTACACAACTAGTATATATATATATATATATATATATATATATATATATATATATATATATATATACTGTGTAATAATACCTTTAACGAAATAACTGAATTTGAAATCTCCTTGAATATAGCTTTATTATGTTGAAGATGTCTTCAAACGTGTTATGCCATAAAGTAGCGTTACTTCTTAATAAAAGATCCAACATCTCTTAGTTAGAGATGTGATTATCAGCTTATTATCTAAAGTAAAACTTTGTTTTATGAGAACAAAACCAAATTCAAAAATCTTCCTTGTGACCTTTAAATTCGTTGGACCTCGACTCGTAGGTAAAAGAACATTGTATCAAAAAAAATTATTACGCACCACTTGATTTTTGTTTGGCAAAACATTTTCTTCATGTGAGGAATTTATTATATTCCAAATTTCTTATTGTAAAAATACATATTTTGTAACACTCGTCATTACTAAGTCTTCTCGATCTATCACTCTGACTTACTTTCCAATAGTTATTACTTCCAATGTTATCACTCAACTCTTAAGGTTCAATTTCTAGCTCTCTCTTTCTTAGCACAGACGCTAGTGCAACATGTCCACTCCATCTCCATAAGTCATCCCTAGTGCCTCATTTATTCGACACGCTACATGTTTCATATGTCTCATCTCGTCCTTAACCATCAACTACAAAATATATAACAGTTATCTTTAAAACTTCTTATTTTAGGCATGTCTAGGTGAACTTGCGCGACTAGGGGCTTACCCTTCTCTGCCCATTTGTTATAACATCTCTCAAGGCTTTACCCCTTTCTTATAAAGTGAGAAACATAAGGATATAAAATGGTACACTTGACAATAAGTCAAGCTACGTCCACTGTGAGAAACTGAGATAATTTCATTGATAAACTTCAACGTGTCCCGATCGACCCCACAACTAAGTACTTTAAACAAACGAACAACCTTCATGACTATATAGATTAGAGAGAAATATGATGAATAAAGTGAGAAACACAAGGATATAATAAGTGGTTCACTTGACAATGAGTCAAGCTACGTCCACTGTGAGAAACCGAGAGAGTTTCATTGATAAACTTCAATGTTTACAAGAGAGAAACTGAGATTATCTTCACAACGTTCACAGCCCAAACATTAGATATCTACCACCAGATATCTAATTATATATTGACATAACATCCTACTGAAGGATATGAGATTTATATAAGCAAACATGGATGACTGAATTCGCAAGGTCTTGGGTGGGAAATTCCAACTAGGCATGAGCACCTAGTCGCTTAGTAAGTGAAGCGGCCATACAATGCTCCTTATTCTGCCCTGACAGTTTGATACAGTTCCCTCACGTATTTCTAAGGTATCCTGATAGCCGATGTGACAATATGAAAGCAGGGTACAACCAAATACTCCTTCGGTTGAATGGTTCTTCCTTGGACTGCGACTGAGTAACATGCCCTGGACGAGACTTTTGTAACTGTATGATTGTGCTCCTGGACTTCTGTCGGACTACGCTTTGGTAAGAGGCCAACTCTTTGCCCGAGGAAACTCACTGGTCTAAGGATCATTATTGACACAACATAAAAAAATAGTAAATAAACTAACATATTTAAAAAAAAACCCTTTTTATAACAATTCTTTCAACAAAACTTATTTTTAATTAAAAGTAGGCATAAATTAATACTTACATTATTAATTAATACATAGTAAATCACATGCAAACCATATATAGATCACTATAAATATTTTCATATAGAAACCAGTACTCAACATACTATGTACTCAGATTTCTTGTGTAGATTGTTGTCCGAAAAGTTTCCTTAGGTAAATTGATGTTCAACAAACACCAAGACATAGATAATTAAGCATACGTTTATGATTAGTCAAATGTAAATGACCTAATTAGGTTACAACTTAATTAATCCCTTAAATACTTTTATTCCCTGAACCCACTGATATCAACCAACTAGTCAACAAAGCCGATATATGAAATCTCATGTTTTGAAAAGGCATATGAGATTACATGACATTTGTAAAATGCTTAGGTCATACAATCCAACCAAAATCCTCAAAAATGGCACATTATACATTTCTAGTTTAGTTATATCACATATAATGACTTTAGTGTCTTAATATGGATCTAAGATGCTGAAAACAAAGTTCTAACCTTGGAAATCAATCACCAAAGTTCCATTAACAACCAATAAGTTCACATCCTTCAAAATGACCAATCTAAGTGGATTTAATCATTTATATGGACATAAGGTACTAGAATCCTTGTAGTAACACATTTTAATCTCACTTCATCTATCATATTCATGTAGGGTGAGCAAAGGGTTATTCTCTATTGATGATGCTATAAGATCCTATCTTAAAAAGATTCACCAATTGATGTAGGTTTTCTCAATTGAATAAAGATAATGTATTATAATTTAGTTTCTAACAACTTTGTAACTTCAAGTTAACTATTAAAAAATGGTTCATGAAAGTTTCATATCCTATTCATGTAGGGTGAGCAAAGGGTTATTCTCTATTGATGATGCTATAAGATCCTATCTTAAAAAGATTCACCAATTGATGCAAGTTTTCTCAATTGAATAAATATAATGTATTATAATTTAGTTTCTAACAACTTTGCAACTTCAAGTTAACTATTAAAAATGGTTCATGAAAGTTTCATATCCTTTTGTGAGGAATTTAGTGCATGATCATATTCAACCACTTTTGTTGATGCCCTATTTTGGGCGCTTACTTTAGGGATTTTCGTCTTAGTTGATGATAACTCAGACACGAAGAATTGGCAATTGATTATGAATTCAACATCAAAGTAGACTAATGTAAAATATTTAAAACACAAAACTACACATATACTATACTACAGAAGTGGAATTTCTGACAATTACTCAATGCAAAAGTATAGATTTCCTAGACATATGCAAACATATATTTATCTATTAATTAATTGCCGTAATTTTCGGCAATGTTGTGTACGTTTCTTTATGGGTTGTGTCACGCGGATCCTCTTCCGGTTCATGTGGATCCGGTTTCCTTCATTCGGATATGTCTCGATATATTACCACTCTTGAATTAGCGTATTTTCCATTGAAATCGCCGCCCACCGCATCCGATTCCAGTTCATCACAGATTTCCGCTTCTTCTCTGATCGGTTGCCGCAGCGAGACTGAAGCCGGTTTGATAACGATAATGGTTTGCAAACAGGAAGATGAAGCAGGGATTACAACAAATTAGGTTTCTATTTCTGCTAGGACCATTTGAAGATGTCGATTACCTTCACCATCCACCAATTTCAAGGTAAATGTCCATACTCTTCTTCAAAAAGCCGATCTTCTTTTTTTTTTTTGCTGAAATTAGGGTTCTTTTTTTTTTTACCGATTTTGGTTTTTCTGATCTAATAATTTGGTGTAGCCGCCCGGGTTTAGATTCTATCTGACGGATGAAGAATAGGTTGTGCTTCTCAGGAGATTTTGGTTCCTATTATTCTTGAGATTGATTTGTATAAGTTCGATCCGTGGCTGTTTCTTGGTAAGTTGAGGATTTTTGGATCTTATTTGGTTTATCGAGTTCTATTTCCTTACTTTTGATTCTATTACTCAAACAGATTGTAGTGTTTTTATCCAAATTTGAAAACCGATTTTTCAAATCCTTTGATGCCTCGATTAATTGTCACAATTTCAAGGATTTTGATCCGAAATTGAAAAGGAATAAATATCAGATCCATTTAATTAAGTTCAAATATTCATCTCATCGGTTTGAACGAAATTGAAAAGGAATAAGTATCAATGTTCAGAAATCATAAATGGATAATGATGATAACTTATTCTTATTGGTTTTTGTTTGTTTCAGGTCTACAAGATGATTCCAAAACTACGGAAATAAATCTAATGGAGAATTTGATGGAGAAAAGAACACGGGAAGATTATCACAGTGATAAACGAATTAAAGAGGCAAATCTTAAGTCAGGTTTGTCTGAAAAGCTAAATTCTCAGAATGATTTGGTATTCAAGCAGTTGTAGGATTTGGCAGGGATGGGCTGAATGGAATGTAAAAAGTTATCTTATTATAATTCTTCCAAGCAAAGGAGAGAATATTTCTTTATTATTTCTGAAAAATATGTATAACCTTGCGTCGGTTTGTTCGTTAAACTCGACTAATTGGAAACATTTAGATTTGTATTTGGTTTTGTGTGATATAATTTTTGGTAATTTGTTATTTGTATTAATTAATGTCCATTGACTTCCATGCTTATATATATTATGCTTATAGGAAATGCCTGCAATGGTAGTCTTAACGTCATATCATTTTAACAATCGTAGGAAACTATTATCGCATACGAAGTGCATTTCAATTTGGGGCTACAAAACTCGGTCGAATTCTCGAATCCACCAACATTGGAGACGAAATCAAAAAGTTCTTTGCAAACACATTACAAAGACATAAAACCGAAATAAGGGCCCATATTAAAATGGTTAAAAATTGAGTATTGAAGCCGTTTAAAATGGTTAAAGTATTGCAGCATCTCAAGGAAGATAGGAAGAAGGCGGTCATGCTTGATTTTGCATAGTTTGGAACTTTTCTGATTTTTGTATTAAAGAAAAAATATTTAAAACTGCTATATAGAGAAAAAGTGCATCGATTTGGGCACATGAGAATGGTGAATGTTTGTACATCTCATGGGATGGTTGGATTATTAATTTGCTCGGTTAATTGTATTTGTATTCATAAAATATTCATTTTTAACTTAGCTTGATGTATATGCAGAAGATAGCAGTGTATTTGTATATGCAGAAGATAGCAGTGTATTTGTATATGCAGAAGATATCAGCGTATAGTGTAATAATTTTTTTTTACAATTGTTTAGGTAATAATTTCGGTTGAAGTCATAGTTGGATCCCGTGAAGTTGGAAATATTAAAGAATGCAGTGTAATGAGGTATGTATCTTTATTTTTATTTGCGGTGTTATAGAGTAGTGAATTGCAATTATTTTAGTTTATTGCTTGACGTCTTGAGTAAGTTTTTTCAATAACAAATCTTAAATTTCTTCTTTTTGTTTTTGATGATTCTCCTGCTAATTAGGCTGCTATTTATATGAGATAATGGCAATAATTAGGTTGATATTTTTATAATTTTTTAAATATTAAATATAAAAGTTATAAATTATAATTTCTTCCTTATTATTAATCGTAAAAGGAATTGTACTTGTATTTCTTACTCATAAAATAAAATATAGGTGTTGCTTAATAATCGATGTTTTTGGTTCATATAAACATTTAGATTTGTATTTGATTTTGTGTGAAATAAATTTTGGTAATTTGTTATTATCCTATTAATCAATTTGCGTGAATTTTGGTCATGCGGTGTACGTTTTTTTCCCAGATTGTGACACGCGGGTCTTCTGTCTGGTCGGATCCTTATTTGGGTGCTCAGGGTTTTATATCCCGAACTTTCTATCGTGTCCACCTCCACCGATTGCACCCTTACCCACCGAGCATAAGCCTGGTAAACTTCTCAAAGGCCTCGATTAATTGTCACAATTTTAAGGCTTACCAGGCCTTGAAATTGTGACACATAACTACGTTATTTTCTTCTTTTGATTCATTGAGTCCATATTTTTATTTTCTAAAATTGTATTTAATTCATGAAATTTCTATCATTCATTTTAGAGGAGGTGATTAAAGTTGCCCATGAAGCAGCAAACAGATGGACATGTTTGCCCTCCATATTTTTAGTGTACTTATATGCAACATGAACATTAGTTTGAGATTATAACTGCCGCCACTGGTATTTTCTTAGCTGCAGCAATTACAGATTGGCTTGATGGATATCTAGCAAGAAGGGTATGTATCTATATATGTTTCTGAACTTCCAATGCATATAAATAGGATATTTTCATTTCACAAACCGGTGAATCTTGGTCTTTTTTATTTTTTTATTATAGATGAACTTAGGAACTGCATTTGGTGTGTTTTTAGATCCTGTGGTTGATAAGGTATGACTTTGCTATCTTATAGTTTAAAGAATTATATTAGCTTTTTACATTTATAAAATTGTTTGATCATTTATGATTGCAGCTTATGGTAGCTGCCACTTTGGTATTGTTATGTATAAGACCTCCAGAAGCTGCTATATTTGGGCAACTGCCATGGTTATTGACTGTACCATCAAATACAATAATTGGCATAGAGGTAATTTCCTAATCTTAGCACATTAATCATGCAGATGATAGTTATTTTATATTTTTATTTATACCCTTCTTTTTATGCAACATTACAAATAATATATGCTGTATTCCATATAACAATGTCTGCAGTTAGAGAGTGGGCTGCTTCTCAAGGGAGTAAACTTTCACAGGTTCTATTCTTTTTATAAATTCACAATCTCTATCTTTCTTTCTTTTTTTTTTCAAAAGCAGTCACGGTTTATATTTTTCCTTCATGTATTGACATCATTTTCAGGCTGTAGCTGTAAATAATCTGGGAAAGTGGAAAACAGTCACACAAATGATTTCATTAACCATTCTTCTTGTAATTAGAGATAGCAGGTTATTCTTCTTTCATCTCTTCTAAATTTCAAGATTCACTTTTAATAACATTTATACAGACTTTTTAACTTCAAAACTTCAAACTTTGATAAACATTAAAGATGTCTGTATTTCAAGATTCACTTTTAATAACCTTTATGGTGTCTGATTTTGAACTTTTTGCTTGAAAATGTGCAGTTTTATAGAAGTAGGGTTTCTGGGTACAGTAGGTGTTGCTTTTCTTTATGTATCAGCCGGTTTAGCCGTATGGTCATTGGTTGTGTATATGAAATGGACAATGTAAGAAAAAGAAAAGCTTCGTATCTTAATTTGAAAATTAGGGTTATATGCTAGAAATAACAACGTACTTTTGTTGATTTTTCTTTTTATTATAGCATTCTACTTTTATTTCTTTCTTTTACGACTTAATATTTGAAAAATTCTACCCACTTTTATCAATTTCATGGAAACAGAAAACAATCTTCACTTCTCTAATTTAATATATTTTTTAAGTTATAGTCTTTATAAGAAAAAATGGAAAGTACAATGCTATGTTTGATAGATTTTTCAAGTGTAATGTCTTAATAAGAAAAAATGTTGGTAAAATGCTACAATGGGTAGATTTTCCAAAGTCTAATGTCTTAATAAGAAAAAATAGTTAGTAGAATGCTATAATTGGTAACTTTTTCAAAGTATGATTTCTTAATAAGTAAAAATATAGATAGTTCAATGCTATAAATAGTAGTTTTTTCAAGTAAAATGTCTCAACAAGAAAATGTTGTAAAGTAACAAAAAAAAGTAACTTCTAATAAACACAAGTTTTTCAAATTATAATTCCCAACTCTTAAAGAAGAAAAAAACCGAAAGTACAATGCTATAGTTGGTAGATTTTTCAAAATACAGTACCTTAAGAAGTTTTTTTTAAAGTACAGTTCTGTTATATAAAGAAACAAAAGTAGCATGCTATAATACAAAAATTATTAAAAGTACATTGCTATTGTCGCATTTATCCCCTCAATAAACAACTCATTATTAACATAACAATTTGTGCATTAGGTTGTTCTCTCTGTGTATTAAATAAAAAAGAGAACACAATTTGCTCAAGATCAGGTCTGTAGGAATGGGTTTATTAGCCGATTCAACAGTCATGCTTATTACTGTAATTTGGGCCACCTGCATCATTGTTGGAAAGTGTCACACAGTGGACGCGGTTGCCGGGTTTGTTAGCCGGTTTAGCTTACTAGGTATATCAATTATCGTCCATTGCTATTATTCAGCAGAGTACGCTATTTTTTCTTGCATTTATCCGGACCCGTGCTCCAGGAATCCCGAACCCGTGCGGAGCACGGGGTCCCACTAGTTTAATATTGAAAAACGTTTTACAATGAAATTATCAATTTCCTAGTAAACAACTTTCCCAATACCACATATATGAAAACCAATGAATATAATAAACTTTTGTATTACCACTTACATAAAATCTAGTTGATGTTGAAAGAAAGCCTTACTATGAAACTAATAATCTCACATAGCGAAATTTTATTGACATTGAAAAACTTTGACAAAACTGCAAAATTGGTTGGTAAGGTTTGCAAATAAAATTGTTTGTGTGTATATGATGTTTATTCCTCGTGCTGTGAAAATGAAAATTATGGGATCCCCTTCAAAGGGGCGGTGTTTGCCACGTAAGAGAGTTGTTCCTGGGTGGATATTCTGCACACACCGGATAATAGTCTCTTGAACAAGTGCAAACATTGTTCGCCCCAATTTCAGGAAAAACCGAAACCTTCTTTCCGTTCTTCTTTGTCATATACCTGTCATAGATCCCCGATTTTTTTGTTCCGGTAGGGTCTGTCCTCTTCGGTATTTGTGGTTGATATCAACTCACCAATATTCAGAAAACCTAAACGTAAGAACCGGAAAAACACCAAAAATACATTAAGAGGTTGATATTTAAGTGGTTGGAGTAATATAACCACCTATAAACCTTGACTCGAATGTTAAAAAGTTTTTCAAAGAGTTATCAAAATAATAAATAGATTTTTAAATAAGCGACCATCAGATGTTGACTCACACATTAATAACCACCTTAAACTTTAGACAAAAATATTTTAATTATTTATGATCAATAAATATTTATTAAAATATGAACCTAAATATAATAATTTGATGATATAATTATGTAATAATTATAAAGTATATTATAATATACCATAAATAAACAACATATAATTTAATGGTATATTCTATCAATGAAATTAATTATATCATAGCAATGTAAGGTTTACGCATTCTTTTTCCCAATGATTTTTTTCTGCTTATAATAGAAGTATACAAAATGTATATGATTATTTAATATTAATCGGTTTATATAATAGAATATGATTAGTCGACTAATTAAGTATTAATGAAGTGCAAATTACACATTTTTTAATATAGAAATCTATGTATATAACAATAATCTAATAGAATTACTAAATAGCAAATGGTTCAATCAATTATAATGTTTCTTTATTTAAATAGCGAGTTCCATGCGCATATATAGACATCTTAAAAGACTATTACTAATTATAGTATTTATTTTATTTATTTAATTATGACCTAACATATTGATTAAAACGTTATCTATCTTTATCAATTATAATATATATTAAAATCATAATATATATTACAATCATAACTTAGCTTTCAATTATGATTTATCTTTCTAATTAAATCGTTATTTAGCTCGTTACTTATCATATTAAATCGTTACTTAACTATTGACTTAGCTTATTAAAATCGTTTAAATCGTTGCTTAGCTCTGTACTTATCATAAATTAAATTGTTACTTATCTCTGATTTATTAAAATCGTTGCTTAACATTAATTAAATCTTTACGTTCCATAAAATCGTTACTTAGCTCTGATACCAAAAATTCTAATAACAAGATATAAAAATTCTAATAACAAGATATATAGTAAAATTGATGCAAAATAATGGTAAAATGGTTTAACATGCTCTGATACCAAAAATTCTAATAACAAGATATAAAAATTCTAATAACAAGATATATAGTAAAATTGATGCAAAATAATGGTAAAATGGTTTAACATGCTCTGATACCAAAAATTCTAACATGAATACAATAAATGAATAATTAAAGATAATACAGAATTATGACGATGATAATTCATAAAATAGCAGTATAACTAACAAGTGCTTTGTGAAATCATTTCATGTAAATACTTTAGCTGATTGTCGTAGATATCGATCTCTAACTGTGTTACAGGGAGATGGATATTACGTTCAATCCTATTTTTAAATCTCTGTTTATGGATCTTTAATGCAAGATAATATCGATTGTTTTGAATCTGTGTTTTTGAATCGGACATGGTGTATGTATGAGGATGGGTAAGAGATATACCTGACTGATGTGTTTGCGACGATGGGTTGATTAAATGCTTCGATAGGCTCTGCTATTCAGAAGAATAAAACTTCAACAGAGGAAATTTTGAGAGCACTCAAAACTTAACACAAATAAGCTCTGATTTATTACACTAGGCAAATGCCTTATTTATAGTACAAGAGGGCTGCTACTGCATACGTGCTATTATTGACACTACATAATTGTGTCGAGCACTTACTAATACAAACAAACTATAAGATGGTGACTGGCACCTAACTTACATAATTAAAAACAAACGACAAAAACTAAAAGTCTAAAAGTCTACATATTGTACAAGATATATGCATTAACAAATTCTCATCATAGTATTACATTTAAAACAGAAGATAGAATTCATATTGATAAATTATTTGAGCCTTTATTATCACTCGAATCACCTAAAAGAATAGATAATAAACCAATCTATGAAACAGATTTTCGACAACAAATAATTACCCCTTTAATTAGAAGAGATCCAATTATAGAACCCCCAATTTCAACAATTATAGGAAGAACCTCTCTTTCAGAAATACAACCTTCAACATCTACAGAAAATAGAAAAAACGAAAATATTGAAGAAATAAAAGAAATGATTAGATCATTAAGCTTACAAATATGACAGAATCATCTAATAGTAAACTATATGATATAGAATTACAAATGAAAGATGAAATGACAGTAAATGAAAAAATGCATATAATAAATAAAAAATTAAATAATCTCATAGAAATGAATAAACACTTATCTTTAAAACAGTTACCAGAAACAAATAATTTGCTTGAACAAATATATAAAATATTAGAAGTTAAAAATAATAAACAACCTCTTTCTATTAGAGACATGGTGTATGTATGAGGATGGGTAAGAGATATACCTGACTGATGTGTTTGCGACGATGGGTTGATTAAATGCTTCGATAGGCTCTGCTATTCAGAAGAATAAAACTTCAACAGAGGAAATTTTGAGAGCACTCAAAACTTAAACACAAATAAGCTCTGCTTTATTACACTAGGCAAACGCCTTATTTATAATACAAGAGGGCGGCTACTGCATACGTGCTATTATTGACACTACATAATTGTGTCGAGCACTTACTAATACAAACAAACTATAAGATGGTGACTGGCACCTAACTTACATAATTAAAATAAAAGACTATTACTAATTATAGTATTTATTTAATTATGACCTAACATATTGATTGAAACGTTGTCTATCTTTATCAATTATAATATATATTAAAATCATAACTTAGCTTTCAATCCTTTCTAATTAAATTGTTAAAATCATAACTTAGCTTTCAATCCTTTCTAATTAAATTGTTATTTAGCTCGTTATTTATCATATTAAATCATTACTTAACTATGATGTATTAAAATCGTTACTTAGCTCTGATGTATTAAAATCGTTACTTCGACTTTTGTTTTGTAACTTTTGTGTGTGACGTTTTTTCCTATGATATGAGAATTTGCAATTCCCCAATCGTTATAGATTCCTTTATGTGGTCCGTTAAAGATAACGTACCATTTCTTCGTTTCTGCATCACTTGATTGTTGATGAGTCTTGAATATTTCTTGAGTGTTACAGGTGGATGATGATGGCTTCATTACACTAGGCAAATGCCTTATTTATAGTACAAGAGGGCTGCTACTGCATACGTGCTATTATTGACACTACATAATTGTGTCGAGCACTTACTAATACAAACAAACTAAGGATGGTGACTGGCACCTAACTTACATAATTGAAAAACAAACGACAAAAACTAAAAGTCTAAAGTTTACATATTGTACAAGATATGATGAGGGGAGGGGGCCACAAATATTCTTTGTGTCAATTCCAAATCCTCACCACCGCGAAAAACGCGTCGTGCATAATAATTGAATGCTTTTGATGAGTGCTTTGCACTGTTGTGTACTATTCTTCCATTATTTCCATGAATGGTGTCTCCTCCTTGTTTTCTTGACAGTAATTGCATTGATGACGTGGAAAATGCATAATGTGTTTGCATAATTGTTTTTTAATTTCTGCAGGTAGAACGGCTAGATGATGCGAGAATTTTTCAAATGGCTCTTCGAATCTTTCTACAGCTTGCATTCCTTCCGCTGAGATTTCTGTATCTGTTGGTGTATATAGTAAAAATGTTTTACTACAATAGTTTATTCTAACTTGTGATCTTTGTTCTTTTCCATTGCCTATTCTTGAGGAGGCTAAACATCCGACGAAGAAAATCCATATTCAAACCCCTATACTAATTACGGAATAAAAAGAAATAAATCATATGTAGAAGATGATTCTAATAACAAGATATATAGTAGAATAGATACAAAATAATGGTAAAATAAATGGTTTAACATGCTCTGATACCAAAAATTCTAATAACAAGATATATAGTAAAATAGATACAAAATAATGGTAAAATGGTTTAACATGCTCTGATACCAAATTTTCTAACATGAATACAATAAATGAATAATTAAAGATAATACAGAATTATGACGATGATAATTCATAAAATAGCAGTATAACTAACAAGTGCTTTGTGAAATCATTTCATGTAAATACTTTAGCTGATTGTCGTAGATATCGATCTCTAACTGTGTTACAGGGAGATGGATATTACGTTCAATCCTATTTTTAAATCTCTGTTTATGGATCTTTAATGCAAGATAATATCGATTGTTTTGAATCTGTGTTTTTGAATCGGACATGGTGTATGTATGAGGATGGGTAAGAGATATACCTGACTGATGTGTTTGCGACGATGGGTTGATTAAATGCTTCGATAGGCTCTGCTATTCAGAAGAATAAAACTTCAACAGAGGAAATTTTGAGAGCACTCAAAACTTAACACAAATAAGCTCTGCTTTATTACACTAGGCAAACGCCTTATTTATAATACAAGAGGGCGGCTACTGCATACGTGCTATTATTGACACTACATAATTGTGTCGAGCACTTACTAATACAAACAAACTATAAGATGGTGACTGGCACCTAACTTACATAATTAAAAACAAACGACAAAAATAAAAAGTCTAAAAGTCTACATATGGTACAAGATATGATGAGGGGAAGGGGCCACATCAGAAATTCTAATAACAAGATATATAGTAAAATTGATGCAAAATAATAGTAAAATGGTTTAACATGATCTGATACCAAAAATTTCTAACTGAATAATTAAAGATAATACAAAATTATGATGATGATAATTCATAAAATAGCAGTATAACTAACAAGTGCTTTGTGAAATCATTTCATGTAAATACTTTAGCTGATTGTCGTAGATATCGATCTCTAACTGTGTTACAGGGAGATGGATATTACGTTCAATCCTATTTTTAAATCTCTGTTTATGGATCTTTAATGCAAGATAATATCGATTGTTTTGAATCTGTGTTTTTGAATCGGACATGGTGTATGTATGAGGATGGGTAAGAGATATACCTGACTGATGTGTTTGCGACGATGGGTTGATTAAATGCTTCGATAGGCTCTGCTATTCAGAAGAATAAAACTTCAACAGAGGAAATTTTGAGAGCACTCAAAACTTAAACACAAATAAGCTCTGATTTATTACACTAGGCAAATGCCTTATTTATAGTACAAGAGGGCTGCTACTGCATACGTGCTATTATTGACACTACATAATTGTGTCGAGCACTTACACAGATTTTCGACAACAAATAATTACACCTTTAGTTAAAAGAGACCCAATTATAGAGCCTCCAATTTCAACAATTATAGGAAGATCCTCTATTTCAGAAATACAACCTTCAACATCTACAGAAAATAGAAAAGACGAAAATATTGAAGAAATAAAAGAAATGATTAGGTCATTAAGCTTACGAATATGACAGAATCATCTAATAGTAAACTATATGATATAGAATTACAAATGAAAGATGAAATGACAGTAAATGAAAAAATGCATATAATAAATAAAAAATTAAATAATCTCATAGAAATGAATAAACACTTATCTTTAAAACAGTTATTAAAATTGATGCAAAATAATGGTAAAATGGTTTAACATGCGGAATATATTAACATAAATATGTAAAATAATTTAACAAGTGCTTTGTGAAATCATCTGTGTAAAGTATTTTATGACTGCATAATCTTGATCTATTTCTGCCTGTGTACGTGTGCGTGTCTGTGATGCTTGTTGTTGCTTAATTTGTTGAATATGTGTTTTCAAAACGTAACAGTATGCATTATTATGAATCTGTACTTTTGAATCGGACATGGTGTATGTATGAATGAGGATGTGTAAGAGATATACCTGACTGATGTCTGTGACGATGTGTTGATTAAGTACTTCGTGGATACCCGGTGATATCCGCCCTGCTATTCAGAAGTATAAAACTTCAACAGAGGAAATTTTGAGAGCACTCAAAACTTAAACCAAACAAGCTCTGATTTATTACACTAGGCAAATGCCTTTGCTAACTAAAGCATCAAATATATATCCTGATTCATTTTCTTCATTATTTATAACTATGGGTTCATTAGTCTCGTTGGATGTAGACATCTTAAAAGACTATTACTAATTATGGTATTTATTTAATTATGACCTAACATATTGATTGAAACGTTGTCTATCTTTATCAATTATAATATATATTAAAATCATAACTTAGCTTTCAATCCTTTCTAATTAAATTGTTATTTAGCTCGTTACTTATCATATTAAATCGTTACTTAACTATTGACTTAGCTTATTAAAATCGTTTAAATCGTTGCTTAGCTTATTAAAATCGTTTAAATCGTTGCTTAACATTAATTAAATCTTTACGTTCCATAAAATCGTTACTTAGCTCTGATGTATTAAAATCGTTACTTAGCTCTGATACCAAAAATTCCAATAACAAGATATATAGTAAAATAGATACAAAATAATGGTAAAATGGTTTAACATGCTCTGATACCAAAAATTCCAATAACAAGACTGCTTTTTGTTCCTGCTTCTGTTTTAGTTGATGCTGGATTTGCTTCATAATGGCTTCCATTCTCTTGTCAATGTATCAGCTATGTGGTTGTGTTCGCTCTTTATATACCTGTAAACTGTATAATTTGATGATACTTGCGTATCAATGTATACTTTTGGTGATATTTTCATATCACTGTATATTTCAATGTATACTTTTGATGATACTTTCGTATCACTGTATGCTTCTGATGATACTTTCGTATTATACGATCATCTCTAATTTCTAATTCTATTGGTGTATCTAAATCACTAAAAGTACTTTTCAAAATTACTTGAATTGTAGATATATGAATATATGCTATCTTTAATCGATCCATTTCTTTAATATGTTGTATTATTATGCATTTTCCACGTCATCAATGCAATTACTGTCAAGAAAACAAGGAGGAGACACCATTCATGGAAATAATGGAAGAATAGTACACAACAGTGCAAAGCACTCATCAAAAGCATTCAATTATTATGCACGACGCGTTTTTCGTTTGTTTTTAATTATGTAAGTTAGGTGCCAGTCACCATCTTATAGTTTGTTTGTATTAGTAAGTGCTCGACACAATTATGTAGTGTCAATAATAGCACGTATGCAGTAGCAGCCCTCTTGTACTATAAATAAGGCATTTGCCTAGTGTAATAAATCAGAGCTTGTTTGGTTTAAGTTTTGAGTGCTCTCAAAATTTCCTCTGTTGAAGTTTTATACTTCTGAATAGCAGGGCGGATATCACCGGGCGTCGTGCATAATAATTGAATGCTTTCGATGAGTGCTTAGTACTGTTGTGTACTATTCTTCCATTATCTCCATGAATGGTGTCTCTTCCTTGTTTTCTTGACAGTAATTGCATTGATGACGTGGAAAATGCATAATGTGTTTGCATAATTGTTTTTTAATTTCTGCAGGTAGAACAGCTAGATGATGTGAGAATTTTTCGAATGGTTCTTCGAATCTTTCTACATCTTGCATTCCTTCTGCTGAAATTTCTGTATCTGTTGGTGTGTATAGTAAAAATGTTTTACTGCAGTAATTGATTCTGACTTGTGATCTTTGTTCTTTTCCGTTGCCTATTCTTGAGGAAGCTAAATAGACTCCGGCTAATCCAAAAATAATCGTTACTTAGCTCTGATACCAAAAATTCTAATAACAAGATATATAGTAAAATAGATACAAAATAATGGTAAAATGGTTTAACATGCTCTGATACCAAATTTTCTAACATGAATACAATAAATGAATAATTAAAGATAATACAGAATTATGACGATGATAATTCATAAAATAGCAGTATAACTAACAAGTGCTTTGTGAAATCATTTCATAATACTATGATAAGTAACAATTTAATTTATGATAAGTACAGAGCTTATTTGTGTTTAAGTTTTGAGTGCTCTCAAAATTTCCTCTGTTGAAGTTTTATTCTTATGAATAGCAGAGCCTATCGAAGCATTTAATCAACGCATCGTCGCAGACATCAGTCAGGTACATCTCTCACCCATCCTCATACACACACCATGTCCGATTCAAAAGTTCAACTCCATAATAACGCATACTATTACGTTTTGAAAACATACATGCAACAAATGAAGCAACAACAGGCATCACAGACACGCACACGTATAATCTAATAGAATTACTAAATAGCAAATGGTTCAATCAATTATAATGTTTCTTTATTTAAATAGCGAGTTCCATGCGCATATATTGCAAATATCTTTAATGTGTTCAAAGCGTTGAGATGACATCTTGCAAGAAGTTTTTGCATGTGCAAATTAAGACACCACTGGCCGTTTACTTAATTAAGATACCACTAGCACGTTAATAATGATATCTTGTATATTTTGTGGGAGTGTGTTACGTGGTTGACTCCCACACAAATACGTTTTATCATTGAGGGTTTTTTTTAGCACGTTCATTTGTTAAAATCTTATTATTTGGAAAAAGAATAAGTAAATTCCTACTGTTTGGGAAAGAAAGTATTTAGGCAATCAGCAAGTGTAATGCAATTATTAAACGGCCAAACCAGAAATGGATCATGGAACCGAATAATTTGTTATGAGTCGCAAGGAACCCAGAAGGTTATAATAAGAAAGCTGATTTATAATAAGATCTAATGCACAGTGAATAGGACTGCATGCATGTTCAATACGTCATTTAACAATTATTTTACGAGATTAATTACCATTTCTTCTCTTCTCATATTTTCTAGTTGAATCTAACAAGATTTTAATTACTCTAAGCCAATAAACATATCATTAGTGGACACATAACATACAACAAGTTCGTTCGAATTTGAAACAGAAAACATGAAATAATGATAGATAGAAAGCATCCATCTAAATTGAACTCAATTATTTAAAACCACACAATTTCAAACATAGACTTCAATAAACCACACATATGGAGTGATCCTGAGGCTCTCATTTCAGAACTAAACCAGTGCCATGCAGTTTTTCATCGATCAATTTGTCGATCTTTTCTTTCATCTCATTCGTGAAATAGTTTTCCCAATCTCCATCCTTAGCCTTCCTAAAGAAAAGTCGGTGTTCCAGAGCAAAATGTTCATCTGCCTGATACTTTCCGCTTTTGTTCACTTCTAATGTGCTCAGGTTCCCAAAACTACACAGCTGTATGATATTTTCAACCACTCCTGCTTTCTCTTCTTCAGTTGAAAATGGATACCCAAGGAACTCCGCAAGCCGCTTCACATTGCTTGTAGGCTCCTTTTTCAAATCTTCATATTTCAAGAAAAGAAACCTCTCTGGCATTTCCTGGCTTGCTTTCCAGAATTCCAGAATATGATCCCAGTATGGGCCGGAAGATGAAATTCCTTGACAATATTCGTCAAATGCCGCCTCAAATGACGCATCTTCCAAAGGCAAGTTCACCAGTTCTCGAACAAAATGATAGTAAGAGACTAAGACGTCTTTTATGTTGCGGTATATGTACACAATCTTGCAACCTGAAGTTATGACTGATTCTGGTAAAGAAGAGTAAGGGAGGTGTGTAGCAATGATCGGGAAATCTGAGTGGTTTTTCTGGATTTTTTCAAGATGGTTCTCTAGAAAAGGGACACAATCATGAGGCAAGGTTGTTAGCAAAGGGCTGGCAAGTTCATCAAACTTTTTTCGGGTTACAATGGCAAAAGTCAAGGCCTTTAGCCACGTTGTACCGGTTTTGGGGCAACTGCACACTAGTATGTCACTCGGTTGTGCCTTGTAGCTTTGAGCCAAAATTGTTTTTTGAGAAAAGTTTTGAACATTCCAAAAACCTTGATACTTGTACAAGGTCATTATGCCTTGCAACCAGGTACAAGTATGCTGAGGGAGTGTTTTGTAAAGGTCTTCCATTGCTCAAGTTGACCGACTTTTGGTGTGGATGGTGAATCTGCACCTGTCTCTCCTTCTCTATACATTATATAGACCCTCCTCTACAATTTTATAATGTTCTCACACACACACACACACATATATATATATATATATATATATATATATATATATATATATATATATATATATATATATATATATATATATATATATATATATATATATATATATATATATATATATATATATATATATATATAGTGGCGGGCCCAGAAAAAATGGACACGGGATGCACCTATATATAAAAAAAATTTTCAGGAGGGGCACATATATATAATTTTTTTTTTTTTACACTACGGAATCAAATTTCGGGGGGGGGGGGGGGGGGGGGCATGTGCACACGGGGAACCCCTAGGTCCGCCCCTATATATATATATATATATATATATATATATATATATATATATATATATATATATATATATATATATATATATATATATATATATATATATATATATATATATATATATATATATATATATATATATATAACATATTTAATTAATATTTTAATTATTTTTAATGGAACGTGATGCATGTAATAGACTTCCATTGTTCATGTTCACCTACTTTACGTGTAGATGGTGAATTTACACCTATCTGTCCGTCTCTATAAATTATATAGATAGTCGTCTATAATTTTATAATGCTTAAAATCATATACATAACATATTTAATTAATATTTTAATTATTTTTATATGGAACGTGATGCATGGTGTTTTTTTTTTAATTAGGATATGAAGTGTGGGTTTTGCGTTACTATTGTAATCATTTAAGATTCATCTTTTTATTGTTATATGACTACTATTGCTACTACAAAATTAAATTTCATATGACGTATCGACCGGTCCTTAATACGTGTATGATTTTATTCGGATTCACGATAGACACAATCTGTACAACATATGGCAAAACATTTGAGAAAGATGTTTTAGAATACAGAGAAAGAATTTCATTATATCTGTTTACCACTATCTTCAAAACCACCAAATAGCCACATATTTGTCATGTATTTATGAAAAACTAAGTAAATGTACACGTATGTGCATAATATAATAGTATAATATATATATATATATATATATATATATATATATATATATATATATATATATATATATATATATATATATATATATATATATATATATATATAGGGAAAGGTTCAAATGAGAACCAATAAAAAAATAAAAACCATGAGAACTAATCCGGCCACTTGTTATTATGATCAGCAACTAAAACAGGCGGTGGCAATATTGTAATTATATCCAAACCAATGGCAATTTCCGTATTACTTATTGAAAGATGGCGGTGGCAACATTGTAAATACGTGCAAAAACATGGCAATTTCGTATTACTTTTATGATGACAGATACTTTCTAAAATTACAAACTCTTTCAAAACCCTTTCAAAAAATCCTCGATCGTCAAAACCCTAGATATGGAAAACCGTTTTACGACTCTCATTAATTCAAACCCGACATCTGCAATTAATTCAAACACTAGATATTGCAAAACCTTCATCATCTTCGATTATGTACGGTTCACGAAACCCTAGACGGTTATCTCTCATTCAATAGTCTTCGATTCACCAAAAACAAACACCAAAATGTCTCCGAAGAAAAAATCAACAAAAGTTTCAAATAAACCAAAATCCGATGAAGAAATGTTGAAGAAAAAAGAAAAAAAAACAACCAACAACACCTTCAAGGAAGAGTTCGAGGTTAGAATCGAAGATTATTCCACCTTCTGATGATAAAAAAAAAAACAAAACGACTGTGATAATAGAAGAAGAAGACTTAGAACCGGTCAAATTGAAGAAAAATACGGAAACCAGCACTACATCTGAAGGTATATTATTCTAAACTACGAATTTACTATGATTATTGAACTATTAAGGTCTGAACATTATTAAACTACGAATTTAATATGATTATTGAACTATTAAGGTCTAAACATTGTTAAACTATGAATTTAATATGATTATTGAACTATTAAGGTCTGAACATTGTTAAACTATGAATTTAACATGATTATTGAACTATTAAGGTCTGAACATTGTTAAACTATAAATGTTGACCATTATAGGAAATTTATTATACACGATATGTTATATACAATTTCTGATAACCTAAAGTATCAATATACTCTGTTTAGCAAGTATCAAGTTATATAACATGTTATAGTGTGAATGATGGCATTCAAATCATTGAGGTTAACCGTTAAATTTTTTTAAATCTAGATCAAGCTTGAATGGTATATCACATGATGATGCATATAAAATAACTGAATTCTGAATGACCAATGTGTGTTGGATTAATTGAAACTGTTAGTTTTCAACAATATCATTCTTGAAATTGATCTTGATGACAAATATGTGTTGGATTAATTGAAACTTTTCATGTATTTCTTCAATTACTTAACATGTGAATGATGGACATGTTAGTTATCTTATTCACATTTGATTAATCTGTAAATACCATTCAAAAAGCATGTTAAAACATTGAAAACTGTTAAATGACAATAAAATATATGATTGTTAGACATGTGATATACCAAACTGTTAAATGGTACATATTGTAGATTGTAACTATAAAATGAAACTATATCTAAAGGTATATAACATATACCTTTATGATACTTTAGAAGAATATACATTTATGATTGGTAAAATGAAACTATAATATTAACAATTAAAGTATGATTGTTGTATCTTATTCACACTCTAAAGTATCAAACTGTTAAATGGCAAATGTGTATTGGTAGTTTCAATGAATGATTTACTTCTTCAATTACCTAACAATCATACTTTAACTGTTAGTTTTCAACAATATCAGATGATTAATTATCTTATTCACAATCTAAAGTATCAAACTGTTAAATGAGAAATGTGTATTGGTACTTTCAATGAATGATAGACATGTTAGTTATCTTATTCACAATTGATTAACTGTTAAATGTTTTTAAATCTAGATCAAGCTTAAATGGTATATCACATGATGATGCATATAAAATAATCTGAATTGTGAATGCCAAATATGTGTTGGATTAATTCAAACTGTTAGTTTGCAACAATACAATTCTTCAAATTCATCTTGATGACTATTATACCAATAATGAATCTAATTAATGTTGTTCCAATGTATATGTATTGTATTACAGATTGCATATTTTATGTTACATATTATCTGAATTTTAACTAATATATTATGCTGAATTGTCACATTGTAGATTTCAAAAGATTGAGAGAGCCCCTGGTGCACAACCCTGTCATGACAGACTCTGTCATGCAGCAGCTCATGACAGTTCCAATGTCAATTCAAACTGAACACCAACTAAAGCAACTACACCAACCAACATCCCAAACAACCAAAACAGCAAATACAGAAGAAACAGAGAAAGGTAAATCAAATAAAGAACAAAGTCAATAATAATATTCTAAAATCTCAATTAAAATGTGAATACTGATAAATAATATTCTTATTTTCTTTCAAATCTATAGATATACTAAAAGAGAAAATGACAAAATCAAAGTTGACTTTGATTTTATCAAAACTAAAGAAACTAACTAGCGAAGAGCCCAAAAAAGACAAAGGTAAAGTAAATTCATCAAACATTTAACAGAAAATATTAAGGAGTGAAATAAACTTAAATATTACACTACCATATACTTTTTTCAGTTACAGATGACAAGGGTACAGAAACAGCTGCAAAACCAAAAAGAGATATAGGTAAAGAAACATATTAAGGATTACAATAAACTTAAATATTACACTAATATATAATTTTGTGACTTACAGATGATCATGTTAAACAATTAGATGAACGTTAAAAAGATATAGGTAAATGAACATTTTAAGCTGTGAAATAAACTTAAATATTACACTAACATATATTTTTGTCACTTACAGATAACCAAGGTACAGAAATTGCTGAACATGGTAGAGAAGCTCCTACACAACCCAAAAGAACTGATGAACAACGAGAAAAAGATACAGGTAAAACAACATTTTAAACAGTGAAATAAACTTAAATATTCCACAAACATATACTTTTTTGACTTTCAGATGATCAAGTTGGTGAGAAAACAAAAACAAAGTTGTGAATGATGGACATGTTATCTTATTCACAACTATGACATTTATAAACAATTTGTTATATAGAATTTGTGATAATCTAAATTATGAATATCCTTTGTATAGCAAGATTCAAACTATATATCCTATTAAAATGTGAATGATGTAAATGTTCTTTTCACTGAAATAAAATTTTGGGAAACTACTTATAAGTACATTAAATTTTCTTTTTTGACTTACAGATGACCAGGGTACAAAAACTTCTGAACAGGGTACAGAAACTCGTGCAAAACACAAAACAGATGCAGGTAAAGAAACATATTAAGCAATGAAATAAACTTAAATATTCCACTAACATATAACTTTCTGACTTACAGATGGTAAGGGTAAACAAACTGATGAACAACGCGATAAAGATACAGGTAAAAGAACATTTTAAGCAGTGAAATAAAATTAAATATTACACTAACATACAATTTTCTGACTTTCAGATGATCAAGTTGGTGAAAAAACAAAAACAAAGTTGAAAACACCACAAAAGAAAAAAAAATCAAAAGGTATGAAATATTTTAATCAATATTAAACTATGCATTATCTTATATCAATACTAATTTATTATCATTCACATGTTAACTAAGTTGTGAATGATGCACATGTTATCTTATTCACAATTATGACAGTAATGAGCAATTTGTTATATACAATTTGTGAGAATCTAAAGTATGAATATCCTTTGTTTAGCAAAATTCAAACTATATAACCTGTTATAATGTGAATGATGTAAATGTTCTTATCAGTGAAATAAAATTTTGGGAAACTAATCTTATTTAAAAAATCAATGTAGTTGTGAATCATTTACATTTTATTGTCATTCACAACTTAACTAAGTTGTGAATGATGAACATGGTATCTTATTCACAAGTATGACAGTTATCACAAATTTGTTATATAGAATTTGTGATAATATAAAGTATGAATATCCTCTGTTTAGCAAGTTTCAAACTATATAACATGTTATAATGTGAATAATGACATTCAAATCATTGAAGTTTACTAGTTTTGAATCATTTACATTTTATTTTCATTCACAACTTAACTAAGTTGTGAATGATGAACATGTTATCTTATTCACAAGTATGACAGTTATGATAAATTTGTTATATAGAATTTGTGATAATCTAAATTATAAATATACTGTGTATAGCAAGTTTCAAACTATATATCCTATTAAAATGTGAATGATGTAAATGTTATTTTCACTTAAATAAAATTTTTGTAAACTACTTATAAGTACATTATATTTTCTTTTTTGACTTACAGATGACCAGGGTACAAAAACTTCTGAACAAGGTACAAAAACTTCTGAACAAGGTACAGAAACTCGTGTAAAACACAAAAGAGATGCATGTAAAGAAACATATTAAGCAATGAAATAAACTTAAATATTCCACTAACATATAACTTTCTAACTTACAGATGGTAAGGGTAAACAAACTGATGAACAATGCGAAAAAGATACAGGTAAAACAACATTTTAAGTAGTGAAATAAAATTAAATATTACACTAACATACAATTTTCTGACTTTCAGATGATCAAGTTGGTGAGAAAACAAAAACAAAGTTGAAAACACCACAAAAGAAAAAAAAAATCAAAAGGTATGAAATATTTTAATCAATATTAAACTATGCATTATCTTATATCAATACTAATTTATTATCATTCACAACTTAACTAAGTTGTGAATGATACACATGTTATCTTATTCACAACTATGACAATTATGAGCAATTTGTTATATAGAATTTGTGATAATATAAAGTATGAATATGCTCTGTTTAGCAAGTTTCAAACTATATAACATGTTATAATGTGAATGATGACATTCAAATCATTGAAGTTTACTAGTTGTGGATCATTTAGATTTTATTGTCATTCACAACTTAAATAAGTTGTGAATGATGAACATGGTATCTTATTCACAAGTATGACAGTTATGACAAATTTGTTATATAGAATTTGTGATAATATAAAGTATGAATATCCTCTGTTTAGCAAGTTTCAAACTATATAACATGTTATAATGTGAATGATGACATTCAAATCATTGAAAGTTTACTAGTTGTGAATCATTTAGATTTTATTGTCATTCACAACTTAAATAAGTTGTGAATGATGAACATGTTATCTTATTCAAAAGTATGACAGTTATAATAAATTTGTTATATAGAATTTGTTATAATATAAATTATGAATATCCTCTGTTTAGCAAGTTTCAAACTATATAACATGTTATAATGTGAATGATTACTTGTGAATAATCTTAATATTACACTATGAATCCTATTAACAATAATTTGTGAATCATGAATAAATATTAATTTACAAAAATATTGATACATAATTCTAATGAAAATGTTATTTTTATTTTCAGCAACAGAAAAAGAAACAACGTCAAAAAGGAAAACACGTTCACAGAGTACAAAGAAATGTAAAGGCAAGTATTTTAATAATGTTATTATTATAGTAATCCAAACAACTTATACAAAAAAAATTATGATAGATATTCACGAAGAACAAACAGAAAATTTTGTCAAAAAAACAAGGAGAAAAGTGCAAAAGAAAACAGAAAATGAACAACATCAACCTGAAGGTAAATATAACTAAATCACCATACAAAAACTTACATAATAATTAAATTCTTATTCATGTTATTTCTGTTTTATGAATTGTATATATTGCACAAAAAACATTAATATTGACTTTTAATTTATTGTTAAACAGATAAACCAACAAGAAAACGAAATAGCATTGCAAAAAGGGAACCAAAAAAGAAAAAGTCTAAAATAGAGATACAAGAAAAAAAAAAGATGATACGTTCCCACCAATAAGAACAAGGGTGACAACGAAAAGCTTTTGGACGACACTAAAGACTTTAAGCAATGAGCAAAAAGAATGTGTTAGATGGCTAGGTTTAGGATCGATGATTGACATGTCCCTAGATATAATACCTGCCAAGATAGCTCATTATGTTGTCTTAAAATATGACCCAAAAACTAATTCAATAGATTTGGGTGATATTAAGATAAAGATAACAGAAGACAAGATCCATGAAGTGCTAGGAATACAAAAGGATGGGATAGACCTTGATTCAATCAAAGATTGTGAACCAGACAATAAAGAACTCAAACAGTGGTATGCACAAGATCCAAAAGTATCAAAAACAATGCAACCACTTTGTGATCTGCTGGAACAAACAGATGAAGCTGATGAGATGTTTGTAATCAACTTTTTGACACTTTTCATAAACTCGATAATTGAGAAAACAACATCTGGAGCTACTGAAACAAGAAATATTCCAAAGTTGATAGCATTGGAAGACAAGTCAACTGTCAACTGGTGCAAGTATTTGAACAATTGTTGGATGAATAGAAAAAGTATCTGGAAGCCAAACAGCAACAACAGCTACTATACAGGGCCACTGCCATTCTTAGTAGTAAGTATATTAAGTAATAAACACTTTTGCTATATATACTAAATATTATAATAAAAAATAGCTAACTTTTGTATCATTTTGATATCTATTACAGTTGTTGTATGTTTATTCAACAACATGTAGACATATTTATGTGAATAGAGAAATCAGACCAATCCATTATTGGAACTATGCGAGGCTGAAAAGTAGAGAACTGTTTGAGATTAATCAAGGGAGATTTGGAAATGTGAAACTTTTAGAAGATGTCATGCAATACAGTGGACAAGAAGTTGATAGAATGGTAGAAGATGAAGAAGATGAGAATGAAAATGAACAAGATTCAAATCAAAAAGAAAATGAAGCAATAGGAATTGAGGTAATAATTCTTCCAATTTATATTCTGTTAAATTTTGAATGATGAGGATACATTTCACATTAAACTGTGAATGATCATACTAAATTTCATATTAAACAGTGAATTTGTTTCTAACTCTTATATAATATTAACTAACAAACATACAACTGCTACAGGATTATTGTTTAATGATTGAAAAAGATTACAAGAAAGTTCTTCAGTGCAAAGAAAGAATGCAAGATGTCATTTGGAATGCAACACAAGCATATACAAATGACAAAACAATCAAAGGATGGTTTATGAAATTCAAAAACATGTTCAACACCGACAGTGCCGAAACATCAAAAAAAACAAAGAAACTTCTTCTAGCACCATGACACCACTACATATCCATCAAGAAACACAAGAAACACCAACAACTAACAAATCACCTTCACATCTAGTTCAACAAAAAGAAACACACCAAACACCAAAAACAGCCGAAAAGGAACAAGAAGAAACATCACAAAGACAACAGCAAAACCCAACAGAAAGTGAAGCTCATCAAGTCCTTGAAACACCAACAGTAGTACAAGATGAAGATACAACAACAAACATGTTGTATACCCCGACATTCGAGTCCCCAACAGTGCTTGCTCAGATTGACCAAATTATTCAAACAAGTATAAACAAGAACTCTTCAAATAAACCTTCTCAAACACCACTAAACAATCAATCTTCTCAACCAACATTTTCACTTGGCCTCACACCTGAATTCACTCAACCTAACACCTCTCCATCACCCATTACAGATTTTATAAAAGATGCTGGAAAAATAGAAAAATAAAAAGGGACACTTGAAAAAGAAGGAAGAGAAAGTAACAAAGGAAAGGAAAAAGATGTAGTAGAAGACACTGGATTGGGAAGCAACAAACAAAAAGAGAAAGAAAAACTTGAAGGAAAAACTAGAAGGAAAAGAAAAACATATGGCTGAAGAGACTGAATTGGAAACTAACAAAGAAAAAGAAGGAGAAGAAAATAAGAAACAAGGAGTTAATACAAGATGCAAAAGGGAAATCCTTTCAACAGAACCGAACCTATCACCATACTTGAGAATAGAAGTTGCACCAAAAGATGGTATGTATGCAAATGAGACAAGAGTTTCACGGCCAATATACTCCATGCAAACAAACCATGAGTAAGTCAATACTAACAACAAGTTAATTTGTTTAAATACTTAACTATTTTTTAAAACATCATTCACAACTTAATTGGTTTATACAGAATACCAATTAACTTGTGGAATAACAATAAAATGTCAATGATTCACAACTTGATTCACTTTTGAAAAAATTACATTCACAAAAATAACATGACCTTTAACAACAAAAAAACATTTATATATAATGAAATTAAGTTGTGAAAGACAGTAAAATATCAGTCATTCACTTGTGCATAAGATAACAACTCCATCATTCACAACTTAACTACTTTTGAAAACACCATTCACAACTTAATTGGTTTAAAAAATTAACTACAGAATACCAAATAAGTTGTGAATGACAATAAGTTGTAAATCATTCACAATATGGATAAAAGAAATACTTGTGAATAAGATAACATCTCTATCATTTAAAACTTAATTGGTATGAAAAATGCATGAAAATAAAATTCACAATTAAAATTTTAACTATTTTTGAAAACACCATTTACAACTTAATTCATATATACAGAAAACCAATTAATTTGTGAATGAAAATAAAATATCAATGATTCACAACCTAATTTGCTTTAATAAAAATTACAATCACAAAAAATTCACAATATCAATTCATAAAAACTTGAAAATAAAATAACATGTCCATTATTCACAACTTAATTTGTTTAAAAATATCCATCTACATTACTTACACATAACATGTTTCTAACTGTTTTGTATTGTCACATAAAACAGGGAAATAATATTTGAAACGACTCAAGGAAATCATGAAAAAAGAATAATTTTTAAAACCTTCATTCAAAGTTCAAATGTACATCCAAAAGTAATCGATTGCTGGTCATTATTATTAAATGAAGAAGAGAAACGTAGGGCAAAAACTTCACCATTGCGTTTCTACTTTCCAACTAGAATAATGGTACATAAAACTTAACCCTACACATCTACTTATTTTAATATGAATGTTAATAACAGAAACTAACATAATACATAAAAAAATTTATTCTTTTCAGACTGAAGCAATAATGGATGAAGAAAAGGATTATACCACAAGGTATTCAATGTTTGAAGAAAAAATCAACCATGTTTTTGACAACTACCCTGATATTGGAGGTTTGAAGAAAATTGGGATTGTGAGTAAAAACATTTACTTACTTTTAATTATTAATATGTATTAATATACTAACAGTTTCAATATATATTTTAAATGCAGTTTTTGTAACACCCGATTTTTAATAAAACATCTTCATTTAAATAAATATCAATTTATTCAATAATTAACATTTTGAAAATATTTAGAAATCATTTTAAACATCAATTCACCGCATGAATCCCCAATTAAGCAGCATCAGTGTGTACCCATCATGCCTGTCCGTCATTTCCACCTGTACAACCTGAAATGGTAATTTAAAAGGGAAAGGATAAGCACACGGCTTAGTGAGTTCCAACAACTACACAGCATATCAGCTACACATACTTTACCCCTAACAGGAAAAATACGACCACACGTCACATAATCTGCTCTACCCAGTATATTGGATTATAACCTCCTATACGTATCTGCTCAGTAAATCTAATTCCCCTGCTCAGTACTTAGAGCCGCGCATACCCTGTACGTCGAGTCATGTGTATCTGCTCAGTGTCTTGTGCTCATATCTCTATATTACTCAATACGTCGAGCCCACACACACCATAACCCAACCCATTCAATTATAACAAAAAGATATATATCAATAATATACACACAACTTGGTACTATTTACCAACATCTTATAAACATCTTATAAGCACACAAAATACAGTAAAGCACATATAACGTCCACACAATGTAGTGAGAAACTCACCTGGTTGTTGACTAAAGCTTTTGTCTTTTTCTGCCTTGTACCCTCTTCCAACCTTGACTGTTATCACAGTACAAAATCTATCATTTATAAATCTTCCATTCGCCCTTTTTAATAGTTCTAAAATAACACTTCATGATTTATCAAGTAAAGAACGGCCAGGTAGAAGATTAGATGGGGTGGCAGGATCCTTTCAGCATTTTAGCCTTTCGGAAAATCCAACAACCAGATCCCATGTAACCGGCCTAGGCACCGTTCTCGTAAGTAAATTAATTAGCATTATTTCGGAACAAAGTCTCCATAGCCTGGGTTATCTCCCGGCTTGAACTTGGTTATTTATATAAGTCAAAATGACTAGCAATCGTTCCCTTCATATTATATGCAAAATACTATTATAATTGTACTAAAGGTTTGGAACTTACTTTCCGTATGTCGAGACGACGATCGCTACCCGAGCCTATTGATTTCCCTCTCTTATAGCACCTCTTCCTTACTAACACACTCCTCTATAGTATATAAGTGTTTAGTATTTGTTTTGACCAAAAATGAGGCTTGGAGCTCCTATTTATAGGCCTCTGGACCCTCTTCGCGTCGCGACGGACCCCCCGGTCGCGTCGTGACCATTACGTAAGCACTTACCTCATCGCGCACCTCTCTAGAAGCTTTTTCAGGCCTCGCGTCGCGAGCACTATTCACGCCGCCGAGTTACTATTCATTTTTTTTTTTTTTTTTTTTTGAAAATGGGCGTTACAGCTTTTCTTCCCAATCATCGAAAAAAGAAACTACTATTTGATTTGTTTTAATTTGCAACGCACTTCAGCATACATAATTGACAGTAAGAAAACAACAATGCCACATATTGTGCTAGACTACGGGAACTTGCCAAGATTAATGGTAAGCACTGACCATTGACTTAATACATTGTCCTACTAAAATTATTATCCATTAAAGTGTGAATCTTTTAATTTATCAAAATGAGAATCTTTTATTTTTTGTAATATCAGCTAGAAATGATGCAAGATTACCTGCTAGATAATGCCCATCCAAAAGCACCATAATTGAAGAAAAAAGAAGTGGTCAAGTTCAAACTGAAGTGGTGGTCGGATGATAATCACGTGGACAGTGGAATTTTGTTAATGAGACACATGGAAACCTTTAAAGGACAGGGGCAGACTACATGGAATTGTGACATCGAGACTGATCAGAAACAGCAGAAAGCAACTGTCACAAAACTTCGAGCAAAATACCTTACAAAGCTGCTGGTGAATGATATCAACATACACATCCAAAAGATAACAGATGAAGGGCACGAATTTGAAAAACTGCCAACAGATGTTCAAAAACAGAAGCTGAAGTATGCATTGGAGAACCATAAAGAACGTTTCGCCTTGATTGACAACCTTTGAAAACTTTATATTACCTCTTTTAGTTTTTGTAAGTAATGAACTAATCCTGGAATTAGGTTTTGGAAACTTGTACCTTTTGGAATTAGCTTTTGGTTGGTTTCTAGAAAAAGTTAACTCAGAAATTGTGAATGTTTAAACTTAGGTTTTTGGTACCTATGAATGTTATCATCATCTTAGTAAAAATTAAACTGATGACTAATTCTGTTTCATACAACATTCATATTTGCCTTTTTATAAAAATTAAACTGTGAATGAATGTTTTCTAAATTCTGAAAGTGTATGTTTACTGTTCGCATAGTTAATAACTTCTCTTAAAGACAACATATCACACGACATCCAAACAAACAAAGTAAAACTTATAGTGTATTTTAAAACACTGATGACTGATTCAATTTCATACAACATTCATATTTGCCATTTTATAAAAATTAAACTGTGAATGTATAGTTTATAAATTCTAAAAGTGTATGTTTACAGTTGGCATAGTTAATAACTTGTCTTTAAGAGCACATATCAGAGGCCTCGAAACAAACTATGAAGTGAAGTTGAAAGTAAAAATGCTGTGAATCTAAAAACTATTAAGATGCGAATTAAATACATAAAAAGTTATTTTCACAAATACCAACTTGATGAATGTTATTTAACACAAAATCAATCTATAAAACTACTTAAAATCAAAACAATGTAATAAAAATCACAAATGCCAACTCTCAAACATTAACAAAAGAATCAAGTCTCAGGCATTAACAAAACCATCAAGTCTCAAAGATTAACAAAACCATCTGAAACACTAATTAAACTGTGAATTTAGCATAAAAGTATGGCTATACCAAACTTATTCTGTAAAAACTAAAACTTAAAAAATATTAAGACTTTTAAACACAATGTTACTTTATTCATGCAACTTGATTTGACCTTTTTGATGCTTCCTTTGTTGCTTCCTTTGCTTTAGCTTCTTTTTCCAAACGTTCACAAGTCCTTATATTGTGACCAATAACAAGCTTACACCTCGTACATTGCCTTTTCTTCTTCAATGATTGCACAATCGCCTTCTCCCTGGCACTTTTCAACCTCTTCCCAATACCACATCCTTTATTTTTTTTATACCCGATGGATTTTCAATATTAGTAGAAGCTGGTTTGTTTACACCAAGAGAAGACTGAATAAATTCACAACCGTCTTTCTTGTTCATATCACACGTGTTTGAACTTGAAGTACATGTATCACCATCAACTTTTATCTTGGCTTCCTTAATCAGTTGAAAAAACTCCATCAGTTTGTTCTCCTCCTTACTAAAAGAAGCCACAGTTTGATCGACAAAACTAAAAACCTCACAAGACAGTTTATCTAATGACTTTGAGCTATTACCAAAAGAATATCGTTTTGAAATGACATCAGGTGGTATCAGATGCTTCATCCAACGCCTAACAATATACTTTGAAAGTATTTGATCGATATGAAATGTTCTAAATATGCAGAATATATGACTGCATAGGATGCCATACTGGAAAAACAATGAACAACTACATTCAAATGTAATTTCTTTCTTGTTATAAACAACCTGTTCACATAAAAAACAGTTAACACACTTATCAAAATTCACAACTTAATACTATGTAAACATGTATTAATAAAAAATAATTACCTTGTAATACAAAGCCTTATTTGAAACGCCATATCCGGTGTCAGCAACTAAGTTTTCAGAAAACAATGCATCTTTGGTAGCCTTGCTTGATTCTTTTGTTTCCATAACAACAAATGTATCATCATTATCACTTGAAGACATACTTTGTTGTGTACATGAATACAAAGAATCATAAAATTCTTTCTGAACTTTCCTGAATACTGCATTCGTGTACAAACCAGAAGCATGCTTCTCAATTTTTAAGGATGTCTTCAATTTAGAATTTGAAGTGGTGTCCAGATTATCAAGATAGATTTGGTTGCTTCTTTGTCTTTCCATTGCTGACTCAAAAGATATCATGAATGTAACCAATGTATTTCTCCAATGAGAAGTTTTATTGAATGCAGAATTCGCGCTTTCAGACAAGGAAGTTGTCCTCATTAATGCAGATAAAGGCGTATTCCTAAAAAACGCTGGTATCCAACTTTCATGCATAGCAAACATCTTGGACAGCCATCTATTTTCTTGAAGGTTGTAATCACCAATCAGAGATGTCCATCGAACATCAAATTCATTCCAAATAAGTTGATTGAATCGTTTCTTGAACTCCATATCATTAGCAAGTTCATCACACACCTATCAATTTACATTAAAATCAAACTATGAATATATAATATTTTCACATCAGTACTAATGATACATAACCAAAATTAGAATAATACAACATTCACTGCTTAACTATACATTATATTTCACAACTACTTATAAGTACAAACAACCTTAAACGAAATGAATATATGATTGTGTAGAAAATACAAACCTTAGACGGTAATTTTTGTGAAATATGCCATATGCATAGCCTATGCCGTGACATTGTGAATACTCGTTCTATTGCAATCTTCATTGCAGCATCTTCATCAGTTACAACCACTGATGGTTGTTTTCCAAAAGCTTTTAAGAATGAATTCAACAACCATACATAAGAATCTGTTGTTTCACTTCTTAAAAGACCAACACCAATTGTAATACTCTTTCTATGGTTGTCAATTCCCGTAAAAGGAAAAAAAAACCATCCGGTACCTAAATCACATAAAACAAAATTAATTTAAACAAAATAACTTAATAATATAAAAAAAACTTAATAAAAAGAAACTTACTTGTTCGTACGAAACGTTGCATCAAAAGACAAAATATCACCAAATTCTTTATAGTTAGCCTTACAAATTTCATCCGCCCAAAAAAGTGCACTTAATACACCTTTCTCACATCTATACTCGAACGAAAAATTTGGATCCTCTCTCTTTCGAATTTCATACTTATCTACAAGCATTTACGCATCGTCCTTCCCGACAAAACAATTAACCTTCCTAGCATGATTTTTATAGTCAACAACAGTACCTCCATTCATATTATAACCACCATGTAACCCATGATATAAATGATAAGCTTTTGTTGCCCCAATACTAGAATTCGCCATCTTTTGAATAAATGTTTGCCCAGAAAAGTCCAACTGCCTGTTCATCTTTAAAAGATGTTTGTATTGCTTAGAGACCAAACTATGATTGTGTCTTTCTTCAAATTCATACAATTGAAACTGCATAGAATCTCCTACTCTTTTAAATTTAGCACGAGCCTTGCATCCCATCCTTTTAATATTAGAGTTTCTAAATGGATTATTATTCTCATTATCCATTGTATCAACTAAAACAGAATCTGGAAACCCTTGTCTACTGCATACCATATATCTATGTGTAAGAATGTTACCTCCTTTCTTTTTTGTAGTTGTTTTTCTAACATCAAAACCAGAAGCACAAGAATACTTCTTATAGAAATCCATTGCTTCATCAATGCTTTGATATATAGTCCCAAGCTTTTGTTTCACATCATCAACATCCTTAGGGATCCAAATAATACGAGTACCATTGGGTGAATAAAACTCAGAAGGTATATATTCATCAACTACATAAAACATCACAGAATAAAAACTAAATATTAAACCAATTACACCAAGTAAATACTATCTATCACAATCATAAAGACAATTCACACCTTAAAAACTATATCACTAAACTGGTAAAACCACAATCATAAAGACAATTCACACCTTAAAAACTATAAGAACTGTAAGTATAACAACTAACCTTAATTGAAGTAAAACCAGAACATAGGAACTCAATGTATGATACATTAATAAATAATTTCACATCTTAACAATAAACTACAGGTATAATAGTATCTATCACAATCATAAAGACAATTCACACATTAAAAACGATATAACTAACCTGCTAAAACAATCGAACTACAACATAGCAAAACACAAATACGAACATGAAATACATAAGCTTGATTGAAGAGTATGACAAAATAAGCGTATTGAATAAAAGTCTTCCATAACAGAGATGAATAAGAAAAACGAATAATAACGAAGAAAATATACCTGATGTTGATCGAGATTCCCTTTCAATATGAATATCTGAATCAATAGAAGTATTCCGACTCTGAACTTCAACAGATTCTGACGAATAATCTACATCAATATCAACATTCATCGGAGTCGACGCATCAAAAGAGTGTTCTTCAATTCGAAAAGTAGACGAATCATATTCACAAATCGCTGTCCTCTGGTCAATTTCTTCAATCATTGAACCTAATTGATGATTAATGTCGCGAAAACCTTCCATCTCATAGAACGACCTAAGAATTTTAGATACCAATCGAATACCTTCTGTTTATGATCGGATCAGTACTTAAGGAAAAAATCGATCGACAATTTCTAGTAATGAATCGAGCCAAATTAGATTGAAGATCACGATAACTGAGACAAATATTCGTTGATCTGTATCAAATAATCGATGAACATTAGACTGAAATCATCGATTAACGATAGCTTGAAGATTACAATAGCTTGAAGATCACGATAGATTGAATATCACTGAATTAAATCCATTAATTTACGTAAAAAAATCAAAAACAAAATAAATGTTTAATTTACAAAAATAACATTGACATTACAAATCATAAAAAATAACAATATTGACACAAATACCCTTATTATTCAAATTACATTCAAAAACAAACTCTAATCATAGCCATAAGATTAAAATGAATCAATGGATTAGATTAGTTCTCATGGTTCTCATTTTTTATTGGTTCTCATTTGAACCTTTACCTATATATATATATATATATGTATATATATATATATATATATATATATATATATATATATATATATATATATATATATATATATATATATATATATATATATATACTGTGAAATAATACCTTTAACGAAATAACTGAATTTGAAATCTCCTTGAATATAGCTTTATTATGTTGAAGATGTCTTCAAACGTGTTATGCCATAAAGTAGTGTTACTTCTTAATAAAAAATCCAACATCTCTTAGCTAGATATGTGATTATCAGCTTATTATCTAAAGTAAAACTTTGTTTTATGAGAACAAAACCAAATTCAAAAATCTTCCTTGTGACCTTTAAATTCGTTGGACCTCAACTCGTAGGTAAAAGAACATTGTATCAAAAAAAATATTTCGCACCACTTGATTTTTGTTTGGCAAAACATTTTCTTCATGTGAGGAATTTATTATATTCCAAATTTCTTATTGTAAAAATACATATTTTGATACACTCGTCATTACTAAGTCTTCTCGATCTATCACTCTGACTTACTTTCCAATAGTTATTACTTCCAATGTTATCACTCAACTCTTAAGGTTCAATTTCTAGCTCTCTCTTTCTTAGCACAGACGCTAGTGCAACATGTCCACTCCATCTCCATAAGTCATCCCTAGTGCCTCATTTATTCGACACGCTACATGTTTCATATGTCTCATCTCGTCCTTAACCATCAACTACAAAATGTATAACAATTATCTTTAAAACTTCTTATTTTAGGCATGTCTAGGTGAACTTGCGCGACTAGGGGCTTACCCTTCTCTGCCCATTTGTTATAACATCTCTCAAGGCTTTACCCCTTTCTTATAAAGTGAGAAACATAAGGATATAAAGTGGTACACTTGACAATAAGTCAAAGCTACGTCCACCGTGAGAAACTGAGATAATTTCATTGATAAACTTCAACGTGTCCCGATCAACCCCACAACTAAGTACTTTAAACAAACGAACAACCTTCATAACTATCTAGATTAGAGAGAAATATGATGAATAAAGTGAGAAACACAAGGATATAATAAGTGGTTCACTTGACAATGAGTCAAGCTACGTCCGAGAGAGTTTCATTGATAAACTTCAATGTTTACAAGAGAGAAACTGAGATTATCTTCACAACGTTCACAGCCCAAACATTAGATATCTACCACCAGATATCTAATTATATATTGACATAACATCCTACTGAAGGATATGAGATTTATATAAGCAAACATGGATGACTGAATTCGCAAGGTCTTGGGTGGGAAATTCCAACTAGGCCTGAGCACCTAGTCGCTTAGTAAGTGAAGCGACCATACAATGCTCCTTATTCTGCCCTGACAGTTTGATACAGTTCCCTCACGTATTTCTAAGGTATCCTGATAGCCGATGTGACAATACGAAAGCAGGGTACAACCAAAGACTCCTTCGGTTGAATGGTTCTTCCTTAGACTGCGACTGAGTAACATGCCCTGGACGAGACTTATGTAACTGTCTGATTGTGCTCCTGGACTTCTTTCGGACTACGCTTTGGTAAGAGGCTAACTCTTTGCCCGAGGAAACTCACTGGTCTAAGGATCACTATTGACACAACATCAAAAAATAGTAAATAAACTAACATATTTTTTAAAAACCCTTTTTATAACAATTCTTTCAACAAAACTTATTTTTAATTAAAAGTAGGCATAAATTAATACTTACATTATTAATTAATACATAGTAAATCACATGCAAACCATATATAGATCACTATAAATATTTTCATATAGAAACATGTACTCAACATACTATGTACTCAGATTTCTTGTATAGATTGTTGTCCGAAAAGTTTCCTTAGGTAAATTGATGTTCAACAAACACCAAGACATAGATAATTAAGCATACGTTTATGATTAGTCAAATGTAAATGACTTAATTAGGTTACAACTTAATTAATCCCTTAAATACTTTTATTCCCTGAACCCACTGATATCAACCAACTAGTCAACAAAGCCGATATATGAAATCTCATGTTTTGAAAAGGCATATGAGATTACATGACATTTGTAAAATGCTTAGGTCATACAATCCAACCAAAATCCTCAAAAATGGCACATTATACATTTCTAGTTTAGTTACATCACATATAATGACTTTAGTGCCTTAATATGGATCTAAGATGCTGAAAACAAAGTTCTAACCTTGGAAATCAATCACCAAAGCTCCATTAACAACCAATAAGTTCAAATCCTTCAAAATGACCAATCTAAGTGGATTTAATCATTTATATGGAGATAAGGTACTAGGATCCTTGTAGTAACACATTTTAATCTCACTTCATCTATCATATTCATGTAGGGTGAGCAAAGGGTTATTCTCTATTGATGATGCTATAAGATCCTATCTTAAAAAGATTCACCAATTGATGCAGGTTTTCTCAATTGAATAAAGATAATGTATTATAATTTAGTTTCTAACAACTTTGTAACTTCAAGTTAACTATTAAAAATGGTTCATGAAAGTTTCATATCCTATTCATGTAGGGTGAGCAAAGGGTTATTCTCTATTGATGATGCTATAAGATCCTATCTTAAAAAGATTCACCAATTGATGCAGGTTTTCTCAATTGAATAAAGATAATGTATTATAATTTAGTTTCTAACAACTTTGTAACTTCAAGTTAACTATTAAAAATGGTTCATGAAAGTTTCATATCCTTTTGTGAGGAATTTAGTGCATGATCATATTCAACCACTTTTGTTGATGCCCTATTTTGGGCGCTTACTTTAGGGATTTTCGTCTTAGTTGATGATAACTCAGACACGAAGAATTGGCAATTGATTATGAATTCAACATCAAATTAGACTAATGTAAAATAGTTAAAACACAAAACTACACATATACTATACTACAGAAGTGGAATTTCAGACAATTACTCAATGTAAAAGTATAGATTTCCTAGACATATGCAAACATATATTTAATATTGAAAAACGTTTTACAATGAAATTATCAATTTCCTAGTAAACAACTTTCCCAATACCACATATATGAAAACCAATGAATATAATAAACTTTTGTATTACCACTTACATAAAATCTAGTTGATGTTGAAAGAAAGCCTTACTATGAAACTAATAATCTCACATAGCGAAATTTTATTGACATTGAAAAACTTTGACAAAACTGCAAAATTGGTTCGTAAGGTTTGCAAAAATTGTGGATAGGGTCCAAAACATTTCCAACTTGCATGGGAGGTCCAAAATCAGGAATTTTTTTGGATTTGGTCCTTGACAAATTTAAAAATACTAAAAATATCCTTTTAGTTTGTTTTTTCATTGTTATTTTAATATTTTTTGATTAAAAAATAAAACAAACTCCACTCCCCCCACACACACACACACACATACACACACATACTCTCTCTCTCTCTCTCTCTCTCTCTCTCTCTCTCTCTCTCTCTCTCTCCATCCTCTTTTGTTATTATGCCTATGATCTATCCAGTTAGGATTTTAGAGACTGAATTGGAGGTTTGTAATTGGAACGTCATCTTACTTTTCCTAGTTCCCCTACTTTGGTACTTGCGAGCGTAATTGGAGCACATAGTAATCAGAGAATTAAGAAAAAACAATTCTAAAAGGATGTGTAATTGAGAATGGAGTATCCAACATTACTATACCAAATCCTTAAAGTAAATGAGAAATGGCAACAAATTAATTATGATAAACAATGATATGAACATGTTGTAAGTAATAAAAATCAAATATTTCCAAATTCAAATACTGGATTCCTCAAATTAAACCCTAAATTATGGAAAATGCGATACGAAAAATATAGATGATAGAATCCATAAATGGAATTGGAGATTACACTGGATTAGCTATAGAAACTCGAACTTATGACCATGATTCGTGTGGCGTGGAGGTATTAGGAAACATCGCCCTGTTTATGCTTCAATAAACTCAAGGTTTTATTCATTTATGCAAACCCCACCGTAGAGTTGAAGTGGTAGAGAATGACTGATGGACTGGCGTCGACGATTGTGTCAAGCTATCTTCATTAACACTACTTACAAATCCCCTTCGTTAACTCTACTTACGCTCCATTCTTAGAGGGTCACCGGGTGAAAACCATAGCTTCGGCGATGAAAACCCATACATGTGAAGGGAAGGTAACAACGATGGTGGAGGGTGGTGGGATGATTAAGGGAAATGCAGTGGTGCTTGCGATTGGTCGGTGTCCAGTGGAATGTCATTGGAGGAAGAAATTTCCTTTGATTGAGACCTTTGGGTGCCTTTATCGTACTTGAGACTATATGTGTGTGTGTGAGAGAGAGGTGGAAAGGGTGGGTGGGTGAGGTTTTTTTTTTCATTCTTGATCAAAAAATATTGAAATAAGTATTAAAAATGGAAAAACAAATTAAAAGGGTATTTTAGACTTTCAAATCCAAATCTATAAAAAATTTATGATTTTTGAACCTTCCATTCATATTAAAAACTTTTTGGACAATTTTCTCGGTCTTTTAACAAACCATAATGACCAATTTTTTAATCAAAAACTTTAAATTGTACATTTAACAAATAACTCGACAGATTTGCACAACATTTGAAAAGAGGTTTAAGAGACTTGTGCTCTGCAAATTTTTTAAGCCGATTTGGAGTTTGAAATTCGGGTTGAGAAACATTTCAAAATGTATTTTTGATGAAAAATAATAAATCTTTGACAAATTATCTTTAATTCTTTATACACTTGCGGTTTCTCCTATTCGGACATAAAGAAATCCTAAATGAAGATTATATAGAGATATTAGATAGAATCAATATTTGAGGGGTTAAATACTTAAATATAAATTAGTTAACGTGAAATAAGTTATTGAACAACAAATTTGGTATCAAATTATTCACTTTAACCCCAAAAAGTCATAAAAAAAGCTTTCCAAAATGTAACAAGTTCTTAATTATCTATCTATTAGAAATGCTCTTAAATTAGTATAGATAAACCATCGCTTTTCTTTCTTTCCTGTCAAAAGGAAAAAAGGGGTCTAATATATCGTGAGATGTGCCCCCTTGTTTGCAGGGTATGTGTAGATTGTAGCGTACTCCATCACTTTGCCTATTGTCCCTCTTTTTAGCCTACTCCTTTTGCCCTTACCCCTTCTTTAGGGTAGCTACTAACCACAATCCAAAACCATCGTACAACCATCATCATCGAGTCATGTTCACATCACACTTCAAACTATACTTTCATAGCTCCCATCTTTGATATTCGCTTTCTCCCTCGTAACAGAAACCTCTCTCGTCTTGCAATATGCAGAATCACCGTTGTGTACAAGTGGGTTTAGTGATAATTGTTCTTCTCTCACTGTTGGTCTCCGGCGACGAGAACGGAACCGAAATCGCTGGAATAAGCCGGGATGTAGCTCCGGAGAAGCAGCAAAAACAGCACAATGAAGAACAAGGAATGGGTGACTTGTACTCTAGCAAAAGAAGAGTTCCAAATGCATCAGACCCGCTTCACAATCGCTGAAAGAAGATAGATGATGATTAGAATGTAGACGTATATTGCTGAATATGAGAATTTGGCAAAAGTTTTGGAACACGCACAAGTATGTGAGTTTGTGTCTAGTGATGATGGACGAGGGTTGGCTGAAACTATCCTCGTTACTTGCAAAACCCATGCGTGTCGTTTACGACTTCTCGTAAACCATGTAAGTCGTGTACTCATGCGAGTTGCGACCCATAAATATTGTGAATGCGATGATATTTATTTATTTTTCATGTGCTACAATAGATGTTATATTTGCTTATTCTGTAATATATTATTTTTCGAATATTAAAATCACTTTTTTTCGTTGTTTCAAATAACGACTTTACAACAACTCTTTTTGTAAAGTTTCAGTTTTAGGGAGTGTTTAACCCGTTGAGATCTTAGAAAAAGAGAATGATACATTAAGATTGGTAACACAAAACTCTTTGTTTTCTCGATTCTAATGGAAATATTATACAATTAATTTTGTTTAAACTATTTTGGTGTTTTTTTCCTAAAAATAAAAAATGTAATTTAATAATAATTTATCTATTGAAAATCTTATGTTGATTTAAAAAATTCTAACCTGATACAAAGTTTACATTATCTTTACATCATAATATAATATATATATATATATATATATATATATATATATATATATATATATATATATATATATATATATATATATATATAATTTAAGTTATTAAATAGAAGTTGTGCAAACTTATTTAAATCATTTAACCTTTTAAATGATATAATTACCACACTTGAATTAATTCATACCATTATGAATTAAATTCAGATACAATATTATTTTTCATAAAATAATAAATACAAGAGTTAGAGCATTTTAAGATCAATGAAATTCTAGTTAAAATGTTAAAATGCCTGATCGTTATCTATTTGTTGTTGGTGTGACCCTATTGGATAATATGTTATTGGTAATACCATTTTATAATCAAGACTTTATGATCTAATGACAAAGCCATTTTAGATTTTATATATATGGTAGAATTCTCTTTTAGTCTGCCTTACATTCCAAAGCTAAAGAAGACAATGGAGACGGTGATGTAAACTAATAATAAAAAGACAGAAAACAGCTAAAGTTTCATATTATTATTAACGAAAAGTACAAATACAAATAAAGGGAAACACGAAATATCGAGAGCTAATTAGGTTAAACCTAGCTAAAAAGTGTCAAACATAAAGCACAAACTAAAGGAGCCCAATAATCTAATTAGGCTAGCATCCCCTCTCAAACTCACAATGCGACAGCAATAAGTATTGAGAGTTTGTCAGTCAATAAATGAAACGGAAGAGTAGTCAAAGGCTTCATAAATATATCATCAATCTGTAAGGTGGATGAAACATGAGGGACTTCATAAATATATCATCAATCTTTAAGGTGGATGAAACATGAGGGAGAGAGATAGTCCCCTGCTAAAGATGATGACGTGTAAAAATGACAATCAATCTCAATATGTTTTGTGCATTTGTGAAACACCAAATTCTTGGCAATTAAAATCGCACTCTCGTTATAATGTGAACACCCATATCCGCAAGGAGCCATCGCAACCAAACTATCTCACAGATGGCGATAGCCATGGCTCGATACTCAGATTCTGTACAAGATCGTGAGACAACATCCTGTTTCTTACTTCTCCATGAAATCAATGAATCTCCAAGAAAAACACAATACCCAATAGTGGACTTACGATCATAAATATAACTATCCTAATTAGCATCAATACAGGCACGCAGCTCAAGAACACAAGGTAATGGAACTGAGTACTGCAAAGATATCTCAAAATACGAAGAACAGCTCCCCAAAGAACAGTAGAAGGAGTAGTGAGAAACTGGCTAACCACATGAACTGCATGAGCAATATTCGGTCGACAGTCAGGTAAACTAAACTCCCCACAATGGTAGGATAAAAGCTCGGATCTAATAAGGGAACGTCGTCAGTCGGAGAATACTTGGCATTACTCTCTAGAGGCGTATCAACTGTCCGGTGGTCCGTGAGTCGTGCACGGTCAAAGAAATCTGAAATACACTTCGTTCGAGATAAAAGATAACCCTGTAGGGTGTTTATTTTGCCAAATAATGACCCTAGATGAGTTAGTCGGCACTTAGGCTACCTTGTAGTGTATTTGGATTGAGTTTGAACAGGCTAGATCGTGAGTTTGGATTTGGAATTGGAAACAGCCGCTCGCCGCGCCGCGCCCTGGTTCTTGGGCCGCGCCGCGGTGCGGTGGGGAAGAAAAGGACCTAAATTGCAAAACTTTTTCCTTTTGTGCATATGTCGTTCAGATTAGATCACCAGTTTCTTCAGTTCCCCGCTGAGTTGGACAGTTCAGTGGAGTATATTTCATGGAGGGATGCCCTCATTGGTCGCCGGGTTCTCGAGGCGATGATCATCGATCGGGATATTCTGCGAGACGCTGGGCTTTGGGGCGAGATCGAGCCATTTTTGCACCGTACATGGGTTGATGGAGAGGCCAGGTTCACGTGCCGAGGCTGGGACAGGTTCATGGCCACCGAGGAGGACACAGTATATACCGAGCTTCTGTTGGAGTTCTTATCTACTGTCCGTTTTGCACCGGGTTCTCAGGAGTCCCGTTCCAGGCTCGTACGGTTTAGATTGGGGGGAGTGCACAGGGAGTGCAACCTTCGGGAGTTCGGGAGGTGTACCGGCATCTACACAGAGGCGGATCTCCAGCACCGCCACTTCGCGTAGTTCCTTACGGCGTGCATTCAGGGGCAACCCGAGAGGGCTGCCAATATGGACGCTTGGACACCATTGTCCAATGTATTCTACGAGGCAGGGACATCCAGAGAGAGCCATCTTCGCGACCCACTTTACCGACTCATTCACCGCATCGTTTCCACCTCCATCATGCATCGGGAGGGGGCGAGAAGGTGTCTGGCGAGGACATGACGTATCTCTGGGTCCTCCTTGACCCCTCCAGGTTCCTTCACCTCCCGTTCGCCCTAGCTGTCTCCCTGTCCACCCGTGCGACGGGTGCATCTGCCAGCAGTCCCCTGCGCCGTGGGTATTTATGGCCCGTTCGTACCGGATTCTTACTGCTCCGGTTGTGGCATCCTTGACCGCTCTACCTCTTGTTCGCACTACAGCGCGAGCCCTGGAGAAGATGGGGCTTATTGAGCAGCAGCGCCCGAGCCAATTTGTGAGGGTGGCGACTGAGGCACCTCATGATCCCCTGCCAGCTTACGCTCAGTCGGGTAGGAGACGCAGGAGACCGGCAGCTCCAGCAGATCCAGCGCCACCACAGCCACAGCAGGAGGAGGTGACAGAGATGAGGCGACTGCAAGATCGAGTCGCCAGGATGGAGGACCAGCTGGAGTGGATCGGGGAGGTACTTTTGGAGTTAGCCACACAGCAGGGACAGCGCCCCCGACCATTTCCAGCTCGAGCACATGATCATGAGGCTGGTTTTTCCAGGCCACCAGGTGGCGATTGATGTATTTCCTTTTTCTTTTTCTTCTTTTTGGATATATGTATTGTACTTATGACACTACTATCTTCTAGTTGTTTATATTTTATTTGTTTATATTCTGTTTGCATTTGATGTTTTTGTTGAGTCATGCATGTGATACCAAAACTGGGGGGAGTTGTTCCAAGCAAGTATGGGGTCACCGTGCCCCCTCCAGTTGCTTTGACTACCGGCGTGTTCACTGTTGCGCTACAACTCCAAAACGCGAAATCGAGGACCTTTTTGTTCGTATTTTGTACCTGTGATACCGAGTACCAACCAAGCGATCTACTGTCCAAAGGGGTAACTCTTTCTCCCTTGTTCTAAATAATTTTTGTACAACGGGGACGTTGTACGATTTTAAGCGTGGGGTGTGGACGGTCGAAAGAGTTCTTTTTGAAATTTTTGCAGAAATGACCGATTTTCAAAATTCTAGCAACTTTTTCAAAAATTTTGTTAGATTATAATTTTGAAATGAATAGTTTGTGATTGTTTATAGCATTAGTATTTTTCGAGATATACTATGTAGTTGTGATCATGCTATTAGTTGAGTCAAATAAGTTGAGTTTTAGGAGTTAGAAGATTGGATTGTTTTAGGATTGGAATTTAAGAAGGGACTGTCAATCAGTGGCCTTTGTTGTTCGAGTCTGTAGGTCTAAAATGGGTGGGCCTTACGCACCTTGCCACCTAAGATCGTCTGGTCTGGGATGGTATTTCTGAAAGCTTGCTACACGAACAACATCGAAAGTCATGGACAATTCTTTAATGGCCTTTAGAATCTGAATAAGTACGTACACTTCATTGTGGACAGAAAATTTGTAATCAAGGGTTCTCTAGAAAGCCATGAATTCCAAAGAACATTCAGATTATGTTTTCACGAACTATTCCACTCTAACTCATAAGGCAATAAGCTTTGAAACTGAACACAGTCAAAAATTGTTTGAATCTTAGTTAAAATCTATTAAAAACTCTCTTGCTTGGGGACAAGCAAGGCACAAGTGTGGGGTGTTTGACAACGCCTAGTAATATCATATATTTTAGTCGTTGTTAAGCCCTATTCTTAGTGAAATTATATCACATATCTACTGGTATTACTCACTTTTCGTGCCAGCACTTGTTTGGAAAGAAATAATGAAAACAGGGACTAAAAGCGTGCAATTTGGAAGAAGTTTGAAGATCAAGGCAAAATCAGGAAAATACGTACGCGTGCCGCGAAAATCATCAAGGCACGACAGGGTGATGAGGCAGTGGAACACATTCAAATTCCGAAGAAACGGGGATAAACCCCTACGCGCGATGCGGAATCCATAAAAGCGCGGCGCGGTCTCGAGATTTTTGCAACTATAAATAGAGGCTTTTAGGTCGAAAAAACGAGCGAAGACCTGGTGTAAAATCGACCCCCAAGGCTCTTTGACTTCGAGATTCAGCTTCAAGAACCATCTTTTGGTATTTCTATGTTTTTACATTTAATTTGCATTTAGTTCAATAGTTAGTGATAGTGGCTAGTATCTTTGGGAGTGACAACCATTGATATTTAGTGCTAGTTTATGTTTTTGGACCCTTTGGTTACTGGTTTGTATCACTGGATCTGATTTTAAGTTAATGAATCATTTGGTTACAAGTAATTTCTTCTTTTCGGTATTTATGCTTGTTATTGGATTGTGAATGTTTGTTTTGTGTTTGGATGCTTGAATGACTTTGATTGGACTGATTTCCCTTGCTGATTTCAGTGACCAACTAGGGTTATCTTGTTGGTTTGAACTTAGCCAGTGACTGTTCAGTTGGACTTTAGTTATTGGTTTAGTTTATGCTTTGGATTGTGTTGATGTTTGAATTGCCTTTGTTTGCTTCTGAGTTGGAGATGTACTTCTGATTTCAGTAAGTGACTAGGTTTGGTTGATAGTTTTAGTTTAGTTTATGCTCTTTGGGATTGATAGTCAAAAGTTAGGAACTAGGTCCTCTGACTGTAGTGTGACACTGCAGTTGGTAATCTATCACCTGTCTCGACCACGTAACTCCTGTGGATCGACCCTGACTTCCATTGTGCTAAGTGAGAGTGAGGTTATTTTTTCTTATTTTTGACCACATGACGACCGCTGCGATGTCAGTATCCAAGGTCATTAACTTGTAGTGATATTTTTAATAATAGCATGTACTTTTGGGTTGCCCTCACGACCTAGTAAAAACAAATAGTGACAGAAAATAAGAAGGAATGATTAGTTTATCAATTTATTGAGAAATAAATTAATCAGAAACTAAATCAATGATTAATTGATAAATTAATATGGAATTAATTTATAGAAATTAATTAGAAGGATTGGATTGTAATTAATTAAAGGTTTAATTAATTCAGACAAGTCCAGGGGGCAGCTGTAAGAAAGCTCCTTAAGTTTGGAACCCTAGGAGCCTTCAAGTATACTAGAGGCCTTTGGTTCAAACCCTAAGGCATCCCAAACCCTCCAAAGGAGCCGCCAACCTCCTTCCTTCCCTCCTCCCGTCCCTTTGTCGAATTCCATTACCCTTTTCAATGGTGTTTGGATCTTGCCTCAAGCCAAGAAAAAACTCTATCTGTTTGGTTTTCTGATGGTCTTGGGTGTGAATCATTAGAGGGATTCTAGTTTGGATCCTTACATCCAAACAAATGTATGAATTCATAATTCATCTTGTTGTTGATTCAGTTGCTATAAACATATGATCCTTGATTATGAACTTGATGATTCTTGTTTAGATAATCTGCTTAGTTATATGATTTGATCTTGTTTTGTCCTCACCTATATGAATGTTCTTGTTTATATGACCAAATCCCAACAATAATCATTGTAGAAATTTTTTCAAACCAAATATGAGGGGCTTATTTGAGACCATACAAAGCCTTCCGAAGTCGACAAACTTCACCTGGCTGGTGAGCAATACCTGGGGAGAAGACATGTATACTTCCTCATGAAGATCACCATTAAAGAATGCATTCTTTATATCCATCTAATATATATTCCATTGTCTAATTGAAGAAACAACAATCAAAGTGCGGACAGTAGTCATTTTTGCAACCGGAGCAAAGGTCTCCTCATAATCCATACCATACTTTTGCGAGTATCCTTTCGCAACAAGTTTGGTTTTATAACGTTCAACGGACCCATCAGACTTTGTTTTGATTTTATATACCCAACGACAACCAATCGTGTGCTTTTTAAGTGGAAGTGGATCCAAATCCCACGTATGAGTCTGGTGAAGAGTTGTAAGTTCCTTAGCCATAGCGTTCTGCCAAAGGGGATCAGAGACGGCCTCTTTGTAGGATACGGGCTCAGAGAGACGATGAACATTAGCAATAAAGGAGGCAAAAGCTGGTGAGTAATAGGAATAGACAAACTTTTGAAGTTTGGTGGACTTCCGTTGACGAATGGGCCTCAATGGTGTGTGATCCTGATGAGCGGCAGGCGGAGGATCAGCGATGGTGGTGGATCAGCAACAGGAAGTGGATCAGTGGCAGAAGACACATCATCACTGTCAATACTAAACGGGTCAATAGTACGAAGTTCTGATTGAGTTACGTCATGTGATTGAGCAGGAATTGTCAGGAATTATTTTATTGGTTTAATCTTTGCATTTAAAAGAGTTTAAAATAGAAAATATATTAAAATTAGGGGCTTTATGGGTTTTTCGGTTGGGAACCGAACAACCACAGGTAGTTCTCCGGCTCATGTGTTGTTCGGCTGGGCCTTTTTCTTTTGGGCTTAGGGTTTTAGGTTAGATGGCTTAGGGTATTTAAGGCTCTATTAGCCGCCACTTTGATGGTTGGTTGTCTTCGGAAAGGTGCTAACTAGAGAGAGAAAATTCATTTATTGAAGCAAGCAACCAAAGAACTTATGTATTAGTCTTGGTTTAATCAAGAATGCATTGAAGTTTAAATCTCCTTGTTCTTGTTCTTATCGATTTGAGTGTTTGATTGATACCATTATTGTAGATCGTGGATTGTTTGGGACCTACAATTGGTATCAGATCTTGTTTTTGGTATCAATCTTTTCATTGGTCTTGGAGATTTTTTTTAAGTTTTTGGGAGTTTGATCCGTTTTTGGACTATTTTTTGATTGTTTTTGGTGTTTTTGTTCTTGAAGTTCATCGAGTTCTTTAAATCTTCAAGTTAAAAATCATCCAAAAACTGCTTTTTGATCCAAAAACTTGAGATTTGGACGTGTTTGGCGAGTTTTGGATCTGAAAATAGTTGATCAGTTAGGCTCCTAGTGTTGTTCGGCGGTAGTACTGTAGCAATTAGGGTTTTGGGTGTTGTTCGGTGGCGGCGCTTTTGGCTAGGGGTTCTTTGGGCTGCTCGGTCCAGTAAGAGGTTGCTCGGTCAGCCCAAATCCAAGTTGTTTGGTTTTTCTAGGGTTTTATAGATTGATCGGTTACTGTAGTTGTTCAGTCCTTGACTGTTCGGTCAAGTGTTTCTTCCCATGTTGTTCGGTGCATCTGAAGGTTGTTCGGTCCAGGTTCAGTATGCTACAGTGAAAAAAATTTCGAAACATTTTCGTTTCTCGGCAGAAATATTTTGGGGTTTTCGACCATTTTTTCTGGCATTTCGGTCTCGTTTTCGGTTCAAGTACTGTTGACTTAGTGTTTTTCAGTTTGACTTGTTAGTTGACTTTTGGCGTTTTTCAGTTCATTTTCAATAGATTTGACTACTAACAATTTGCATTCCGATCTCGATACTGTGATGGGTATTGTTACCCGCATTCCCAGACTATTAAATGCTGAAGGCTTTGATGAATGGAAATTTAGATTTGATAAATATGTAAAAATGAAGTACAACAAAATATGGAGAAGCATTATGAGAGGTCCGGTTATAATAACAAATACACTTGAAGATGGTACAGTGGTTATAAAGTCTCGGGAAGAATACTCGGATGAAGACTTCGATTTAACTGAAGTTGATGATCGTGCCCTCGCTACTCTCACGATGGCTCTGTCTCCTGATATCGCTCAAGGATTCAGGGAATACGAATCTGCCAAAGCTTTATGGGAAGCACTGATTAAGGTTTATGAAGGCAACAAGGACATGAGACAAAGCAGACAATATCTGCTTAGACAAAGATTTAATTTGTTTAATCATGTTCTTGGGGAGACACTTGAAGTTCAGTTGCAACGCTTTATCACTCTCAACACTGATTTGAGTACCGTTGGAATAGTGCTATCGAAATATGAAATCAACAAGAAGCTGCTGAACTCCCTTCCAAGAAATTGGGTCGTGCATGTGGCTGTGATCAAGAAGACGAAGGATCTAAATAGTTTATCTCTCTCTGAAATTTTGGCTGTCATCAAAGCATGTGATATGGATGACAAACAACTAGAGATAAATTACGTCAATTCTTATCAATCTGCCAACCTAGGTGCTTCTACAAACAGTGCTTTTTCTGCTTTGCATGCTCAAGCTCCAGTTCATCAAATTTCTTCTTCTTCGAGCATACCGATGGTATCTCCTGTTCCATCAACTCATGGCCCTGGTGCTAAATCGACTACTTCAGCTCCAGCTCCAACTCTTCCCAAAGGAGCTAATGAAAACCTGGGCATGATGGCTGGTCTCTTAAATTGTTACAATGCTCTCGTGGCTAGTGAGCTGGTTCAGCCAATGATGGTAGGAGATCTTGATCAAGTTCACCCCGATGATGTGGAAGAAATGGATATTTCCTGGCATATCGCAATGGCGGTATTCAGGGCAAAGAAGTTCATTCAAAGGACGGGTAGAAACAATTGGGTAGTCGGTAATGGAGACAACAATGTGGGTTTCAACAAGGCCAAATTCTGGTGCTTTAATTGTCATGAGCCTGGGCATTTTGCTCATGAATGTACTAAGCCCAGAGTAGAGAATACTGAGAGAAATCTGGTGCCTGTCGGAAACAATCATGAAGCTGCTCCTCAGAACAATGGAAGAGCTATGGTGGCTCAACAGTTCTCTTGGGAGGACCAGATGCATGCTCTGAATTTGACTGAAGGTGGTAATGCTCACTTGGCCCAAGCTGAAGGTGACATGGATGTTGATGCTGCAGAAGAACAAATGATGGATCTACAATTCGGATTCATGGTCTCCTCCACCCCCGCTGACACTGAGGTTAGTGAAGTTTCTTTCTCTTCTCAATCGTGTATTGATATAATTGCAAAGTATCGTGAACATAATGATCGTCTTATTAATGAAGTGTTTAACCTTACAAATGATGTTTACAATGCTAAAAAGAAACTGAAGCCTCTACAAGAAAAACTTGATGCTAAAACATCTGATTTTAAGAAAGTTCAAGAGGAATGGAGTATAGTAAGCACTCGATATCGTTGTGCAAAAGATTCAATTGTTAAATTAACTGCTGAACTTGACGCATTGAAAGCAAAATTCAATGATGCTGAATTTAATTTCAAAAAATTCGACGTGTCAAGCGAAGTAGTTGAGTCTATAATTGAACATCAAACTAAATGGGCCAGTAAACATGGTGAAGGTTTTGGTTATAGATCTGTTCCACCTCCATATAATCATAATTATGTATCATCTGTCGAAACTGAAGAGTCAGAAGAATGTTATGTCTTGAATTTCATCAAAAAGAATCAATCTGGCACCGCTGAGAGTAAAAAACCGAACTCTACTGATGCTTCTACCTCATGTGCAGATAATTTGAAAGAGAAAGATGAGAAGAAGGAAGACAAGAGTACTTTTGATTCTGTTAAAACTTGTTCTAAGACTAATGATTCTGATTCGTCTATTCTGAATTTGTCTGTTAAAACTGCTAAAATTGTTAGACCTTTCAAAAATCGTAATGATGTTAATTTTCAAAATTCTAGGTTTAATAATTCTGTTAAATGTTTTGTTGCATGCTTGTGTGTGTGTGGAAATACTTTAAATACATTTGGACCTGGACAAACATCCACTGTCCCTGTTAAAAGACAAACTTGTTTTAACTGTGTAATAGCTGGTCACATTGCCAGAAATTGTCCCCGATATTTGTATGCGCATCAACATGAACAGTGTTGGCAGAACGTGCCAAGGGGGAGATCTTATAAAATAAAACCCTCGAGTTCACATTCTCGGAATGAGAATTGGAATGATGTGAAAGCCAAGAATCAAACTGCTCAAAACAAAAAGACAGTTTCAAGAAATGACTATGCCTTACCAAACTTTGTAAGATCAAAGTCATCTCAAGAATCTACTTCAAATAGCAGTTCTGATTCCAAATCTGATGCTAATGTTCCCATCTGGTCCAAGGATAAAAGATTTAAATCAAATTATAGATGGGTTCCTAAAGGCAGCATTCCAAAATCTACTGTGAATTCCCCATTATTTGACAATCGTGATATGAGTTTAGAATCTATAAAATGTATCGATAGTTTGGGCCAACCCAGTTTCCGTATGGACTGGGTCCCTAAATCTAATTGATCCCGCAACTTGTGCAAGAACAGCTGTGGAGGAATATCAGCAGACCCTGGTATGTTGATAGCGGTTGTTCTAGGCACATGGCAGGCGACATGTCCCAATTACACGACATTGAAAATTTTAATGGTGGATGTGTCTGCTTTGTGGGAGGTGAAAAGGGAAAGATCACACAAAGAGGAACTGTATCGAATGGTGTGTTGAAGTTTGAGAACGTGAACTTTGTACCTGATCTTAAGCACAGTCTGCTAAGCGTTTCTCAAATCTGTGACAAAGGTTTTTCAACCCACTTCACGAAGAAGGAATGTCTGATATTGAAACCTGGTATTGTCATACCATAGGAGTAGATTCTTTTCCGATCAGAACGTCAAAGCAATGCCTATATCATCGACATGAATCACAACACTCCTGAAAACGTCACTTGCTTATTATCTAAAGCTTCTGAACAGAGTGCCATGTTATGGCATCGAAGTCTCGGTCACGCCAACGCGAAGAATTTGAGTCGTCTTGTGAAAAATGAACTTGTCCGGGGGCTTCCTATCAAAAACTTCATCACATTTGAAAAGTGTGTTGCCTGTGCTCAAGGCAAACATCATCGGAAGCCACATCAACTCAAATTGGTCAACTCGATTGACTCGCTTCTTCAACTGATTCACATGGATCTCTTCGGCCTTGTCAACGTTCTCAGTATTAATAAAAGCTCTTATTGTTTAGTTATAACTGATGATTACTCACGTTTTACTTGGGTTTTCTTTTTGAAGCAAAAGAGTGAAACTACTGAGCTGGTCAAGAGATTCGTTACTTTAATAGAGAATCAAATGAATCAGAAACTGAAGGCAATCCGGTGCGACAATGGGACTAAATTAAAGAACGCGGTACTGGATAAATTTTGTACAGATAAAGGAGTGCAGGGTCAGTACAGTGCTTCTCGTACACCTCAACAAAATGGTGTTGCTGAGCGTCGAAACAGAACTTTAATTGAAGCTGCACGCACCATGCTCTACGATTCTAAATTACCGGTGTTCTTTTGGGCTGAAGCAATTAACACGGCTTGTTATGTTCAGAACTGGATCATCATCAACAAGCGCCAAATGAAGACTCCGTATGAGATCCTCTATGGTCATAAACCATCTGTTGCACATTTCCGTTCTTTTGGCTGTCCTTGCACCCTTCTTCATCTTGAAGCTACACCAAAGTTCAACTCTAAAGCAGATGACTATTACTTTGTTGGATATGCGGGTAAAACTGCCTATCGGGTGTATAACAAGGTTACCAAACAGATCGTGGAATCGTTTGATGTACGATGGCTAGAGGAGAATCAAACGGATGCTCGAGTTGGCCCCGACTGGATATTCAACTATACCGAATTGTTTAAGTCTTTTAATGTGTTTTCTGATGTTGTCTCAGGCACACAGCTAGGTCCAAGTGGAGTCAACAGAGATGAAGATGAGAAAATCATTGTTGATCCCATCATATCGCCCTTGATCTTTGAAGATCCAATTCTTAACGATGGCGCCTTTCTTGTTTCCACTTCAGTTTCAACTGAAGCTCCTGCTGACTCATCTCAGATTGTTGGCGAACCACCAGTTGTTGAAGCATATGGCACTCCTGAAGGCGTTATCAATTATGAACCTGCTGATCTTTTCAACTCCACACTCATGGATTCCCTCTTTCCAGAGAGAATTCCCGATGAGTATGTAGCTAGTACCTCCCATGATTTCAGAGACTCTGATAGAGGTACTTCAGGCTCAGGCAGAATTGAAAACATAACAAACCTTCCAGTTTCTTCTGCTTCGCCCGAGCATGCTATTTCTTCAAGAGTTCAACGCGATCGCCCGATTGAAAATGTCATTGGCTCTCTTGACGATGGGGTTCAAACCAGAAGTCAGAGCGGTCATGTCAACGAGTGCCTCTACTCATGCTTTATCTCACAAATTGAGCCGAAGAATGTAGAGATGGCACTTAATGAACCAAGTTGGGTGGACGCAATACATGAAGAGCTCAACCAATTCGAGAAGCTGAATGTTTGGCAGTTGGTGGAATTACCCGAGGGAAAGAAGTCTATTGACACGAGATGGGTTTTTCGCAACAAGAAATATGATTCAGGAGTTATTGTGCGAAACAAGGCACGCCTGGTTGTACGCGGTTTTTGTCAGATTGAAGGTCTTGATTATACCGAAGTGTGTGCCCCGGTTGCACGATTAGAAGCGATTCGAATTTTCCTCTCATATGCCTCCTACATGAACTTTACTGTATACCAAATGGACGTTAAGACCGCTTTCTTGTACGGTGAGGTGAAAAAAGAGATTTATGTTGATCAACCTCTCGGTTTCGTCAACTCCAAGTTTCCGAATCACGTCTACAAGCTAGATAAGGCTCTCTATGGTCTTCATCAAGCTCCCCGTGCCTTGTATGCAACATTGACGGATCATCTATTGCAGCATGGTTACACTCGAGGCACCATTGACCAGACGTTGTTCATCAAGCGCCAGAAGTCCGACCAAATTGTCATCCAGATCTATGTGGATGATATCATCTTTGGTTCGACTAGCGAGGTCTTATGTAAAGAATTTGAGCAAGTGATGAAGAAGCGATTCGAGATGAGTTCGCTGGGTGAAATGACGACGTTCCTTGGGTTGCAAGTAAAGAAAAGTTCAACGGGTATTCTGCTTCATCAAGGAAAGTATGTGGAGGATATTATTGCGAAGTTCAACCTCAAGGATGCTAAATTTGCTAACACTCCTATGGCTGAGCGACCACCGCTGACTTCAGACCCAGATGGCCAATCTGTCGATCAAACGTATTACCGTTCTATGATTGGATCTCTAATGTATGTAACGGCCAGCAGACCGGATATCGTTTTTGCAGTCTGCCAGTGTGCTTGACATCAGGCTAATCCTAAATTCTCTCATTTAACTGCTGTCAAACGGATCTTTAGATACCTCAAAGTGTAACACCCGGCTTTTAAAACAAAACACCCCTGAAAATTTTTCATTTAAAACAACGGTTTCAATACATAAAACCATAACGAAAAGGGTTTATTTTATTAAAAACGGGTACAAGTGTATCAAGGAGAGTATAAAATACCATAGTCTCCTTTGAAGTCGGGCTGCTACTGACAGCATCTATAAGTCCCACTTCTTTAGTCACGGACTCTATATTTTCCTTATCAGGATCATGCTAACCTGCAGGGACATTTAACAAATAAAATGAGTTATAAAGCTCAGTGAGTAATCATATCTGCAAATAACATGTATAAAAATACATTCATATATCTGTCTGGATATCGAATCCAAACTCCTAGCCTTACTGGCTGACCACATATCTCTTAGGATTTCACATCCTAATTTGTAGCCTTACAGGCTGAATCATAATAACCTGTAATTATCAAGCCACGTCAGTTATTTGCACATATAATCATATCTAACCATTTCTGTCCCATGTTTCTTAGTCACAATGGACTGCACCATATATCATGGCTATATAAGCCGCACCATGTGTCATAGCTATATAAGCCGGACCAAAACATTTTCAATATACAAGTCATAGCCCAAAGGCCGCACCAGCTGGGCTCAATAACCCGGTATCATAGTCAAAAGACCGCACCATTTGGACTTAAAGTCAAATATCATAATCATTTATGGCTCACGAGCTTGCCCCGCTTTTGCCTAAACTCACGGCTCCGTTCTTGTCATTTCATTGACTCACGGCTTACCCGGTATTGTCTTTTTATTTTTGATGACTCACAGCTCCGTTCTTGTCTTTCACAGACTCACGGCTTATCTGGTATTGTCTTTTTATTTTTGATGACTCACAGCTCCGTTCTTGTCTTTCACAGACTCACGGCTTATCTGGTATTGTCTTTTTACTTTTTATTATCGACTCACAGCTCCGTTCTTGTCTTTCATAGACTCACGGCTTATCTGGTATTGTCGTATTAATGACTCACAGCTCCGTTCTTGTCTATCGCAGACTCACGGCTTATCTGGTATTGTCTTTTCAATGCATCTATAAACTGTCAAATTTCGTCCCCCAAATCTGATCAATCTGTAACAGTCCAATCAATACATATCATATATGATATAAGTGAGATTACTCACCTGTATACTCGCTGCATTTAGTTCCGGTTGTTTCTTGTCTTTGTATACACTACAACCGTTCGTCCCGTACCTATATATTCATTTATATACCAAATGATCATAGGTTAATTACCATTTCAGTTGACTCTACTACACAAGAGTCCTAAACAATACAATTGGGGACCATTTCCAAGCATTTCCAATCAATAACCATCGTTATAAAAATTTAATACACTTCCCGAAATACGCGTATTCTACTACAGTACTTTCGGGAGGTCGTATATGTATTCCGACAATTTTCCATGAAGTTTCACATCATATTAGACCTATGTTTAAAATTTCAGGTCAATCGGATAAGCCTAGCATCAAAATTAAACTTGGAAATGCTCAAAATTTTAACAGAGGAATAAATCACTTCTGCCGCAGGATCGGGTCGCGATCCCTATGTAGATCGGGTCCCGATCCCTGCGGTTTCAGCCAGTAAGCCCGTTTTTTGTGCTATAAAATCTCATTTTCTCATTTTAAGTGCTTAATACTCTTCTTAATCGATAGGGATTTGTTCCAAGACCAAAACCCTTCATTTACATCAAGTTTTAAACAATGGAATTGGTAATTCCAATCCATTTCTAACATTTCCCGTTTTTCACATTTTTGGTCCAAAATCGAAATTGCCAAAGATTTATCACTTCTACTGATTTATTCTCATCTCTAGCAACATTTGGAACTCATTAGAACCTATTAGAATCCACTGGATCATATAAACATGTATTCTAGGGTTCTTGAGCAAAGTTCCAAATTTTCAACAATAACAACATACTTTCAATTTTTGAGATATGTTCTTAACATATGACTTATTAGAAGTTTAGAACCATAAACTTCATGATTCTTGACTGAAATTTTAGTCACAAAAGTTCTCCCATGAAGAACACACAAAACTTAGGTTAGATGTTTCTTACTAACCTTAATTGCTTGAAAACTTCAAGCTCCAAGCTATTAATCTGATTCCACACTTCAATCCTTATGAATTCTGCAGGAATCGTGCTCCAGAAAACCCTCCCGATCATCACCAATGTTCTACACATTTGAGGGGAGTTTTTAACATTTTATATTTTCCAATTTTTCATTTTGGTCCCTAAATTCCATTTCTTGGACTTTTGCCACAATAATCAAGTTTTATTACAATAAAACTTTCATTCCTTATCCTTTTTGCCACAAACAACAATATTTTTACATAATTGGTCCTTCACATGGTCAAATGACCAAATTACCATTTTATGGTAAAATGACCAATTTACCCTTTTTCTAGTATTAACTTTCTAATACTTAGAACACCATGTTAAATCATAAATACACTATGATTAACATTTTAATACTTAACAAAAGTATCGTGGTGTTACAAATTCTCCCCTCCTTCAAAAGATTTCGTCCCCGAAATCATACAAAGAGTTGGGGATATTTCTATCTCGTTACAATTTCGGTCTCCCATATCATATGGAAACCTCTATGGTATTGCCAAAGCACTTTAACCATACTAATCTTCGCATTTTGCAGATGTCTTATCTTCCGGTCAAACACCTTCTTGGGTTGTCCTGGTTACCTTAACTTCTCATCTACCTCAATTTCAGCAAGAGATATTCATCACGCAATGTTTTTCGCAATTGAAACACATGGAAAACATTATAAGTATCTTGATGTTCATCAAGAAACTTCAATTAATACACCACAATTCTTAATCTTTGGGACATATGGAAAGGTCCAATAAATGAGGACTTAACTTTCTTTTCGTCCCAAACAGATTCTAATCTTCCCAAAGGTTTACTTTGAGTACCACCATCTTTCCACACTTGAAATTTTAACGGTCTTTACTCCGTGATCCACATACCACTTTTGCTAATTATTAGCCATTTTCAAATTTCTCATATTCGTCAAGTCTTCTCTTTAATTTGTACCACAATCTAAGATCTAGCCAACGGCTTTTCTATCACTTCAATCCATCAAGTCAAAGTAGGACACAGTACTCCATACAATACTCCACGCGAGCCATTAGAATACTGGTATGAAAACTATTATTATCTGCAACTTTTATCAAGGTTAGATGATCTCCTCATCTTCTACCAAGGTCTATTACGAAATTTTCGGACATATCTTCTAGAATCTGCATCCTTATTTCGTCTTGTCTATCAACCTGCAAATCATATACAGTTCTTACTAGTACTTTTGAGCTAATTATTCTTGGAATTTATGCCCAAAATCAACAAATAATTCTATTATCTCGACCCGATACAATCGACACCAGTAACTCACGTCGACAAATTTCTCTTTCTATGTAGTTTTTCACTACCTTTCGATCTTAATTTCTTTCTTAGTCAGTATAACTTTGCACTGGTTTCACCAACCGGTCTATTATTACTCATATAGTATCATACCCGTGTGGTACTTGCAAAGACTTTATTCCAAAGTCTACAATAATATCGTCCCATTTCTTCTTTGGGACCGACAACGGCTAGATTTCCCTGTATGCTTTTAATGGTTTGACTTTACTTGCACACAAGTCAAACACTTTTCACATATCTTTCAACATCTTTCTTCACTCCCGGCCACCAATGCATAGGTTTTATCATCATATACAGTTTGGTACTGCCTCGGGTATATTGCATATCTACTACAACATACATCTTTTAAGGAAAAATTTCATATCTCGCTCGATTTGGAACCCACATACACAACCACCAAGGGTTTTCAATCACTGTGAGTTTCTAACTAGTTTCTTTCAATAGCCAATCATTCATTCACTTCTCACGTTTTTAGACTTGCACACTTCTTTCTGTGTTACCCGAACCAACTCAGGTAATCAATTCGCCACACTCACGCATGTGGTTGTATCTTTCAAAGAATATTCTTTTCAATTCAAGGCATCTATAGCCACATCTGCCTTTTCGAGATGGTATAAGATTTCATAACCGAAATCTTTAAGTAACCCATCTATCTTTGCTATCTCATATTTAGCTTCTTTTTGATCAATTAAGTACTTCAAACTTTATGATCCGTATAAACAGTAAGCTTTACACCATATAAGTAGTGTCTCCAAAGCTTCAATGCCAAAGTCATATTTGCTACTGCAATGTTATGTACCCAAAATTAACTCTGGATACATTTTTGTAAAATAAATTATCTTCTCCGCTTAGCGATAATGCTAACACCGGAGCTTCATACAAGGTTTATTTCAACCTTTGAAAAGATACTTGTGGTCTTTATACCCACTCAAGCTTTTCACTTTTCTTAGTCAACTCTGGTCAACTAGGCAGAAATCAAGGAGCAGTTTACTACAACTCTCCTATAATAATCCGCCAATCAAGGAACTACAAATTTAGTCAAATTCCTCAGGCGGTTCCCGTTTTATCACAGCATCATTTCCACCGGATCTACTTTATCATCTTTTGCACTGTTAACATGCCCAAAGAATTGAAACTTCTTTAAGCTAAATTTCATACTTGGAAAACTTCGCATATTACTTTACTCAACGAAGTAACTACAATATTTAGCACAACTGTACATCATATTCGTTCTGGTTTCAAGAATATCAGATTCTCGGTAGTCAATGCACATACACATCAACTTGTCTTTCTTCTTTTCAAACAATATAGGGCTCCACACGATGACACATTCGGCCATATGAGACCCCGATTCAAAAACGATTTCTTTTTATTTATTTTCCCACTCTGCCACCTCTGTAGGTGCTAATCGGTACGGAGCTTAAATAACAGAAACAGCTCCCGAAACCAATTTAATCACAAACTCTTCTCGCCAATCTGGCGGTAATCCTGGGAGTTCTTTAACAAAAACATCTGAGAATTCATTTAGAGTTTTACACTTCTATCGCCACGTTATTTAGCTTGGTCTATACTGCATATGCCAACTAAAACATCCTTCCTTTACTAACCCTTCTCCGAGTTTAAGCAAAGGGAAGTAACCGGTATTCTCAACAACGGTTATTTACCATAGATTTTCATCCGTTTCATTTCTGATTTTAGAACCACAATGTTCATTTTTCTACAATTCATGTTAGCATCATTCATTGCTAACCAATTCATATACACAATTTCTTCAAATTCATTGGTAGGCATCGGCTTCAGATTTATAGGGAAAAATGGTCCCGTAAATCCTAGGCAGACTACCTCCCAGGTGTTCAATATCTATAACATATTTGCTATCTTCTATAGCTACTTCCAAAATTTCATCCATAATCGTTGATGAAATATTCAGACAAGACATCAATGTCACCGATCCAAAGCATAGCTTCATGGATCAAATATAACATACACGGCGATTATATTCAAGACAATCATATCTAAGACCATATCAGTTTTCTCACGAGCTTCTTCCACAATCTGCTGGAATGCTCATGGTACCACTGGTCCTTTTCGACCGTTCATTTTTTCTTTCTTTACTCCCCGTTCTTTCCTGGGTTTATCACCCGTTACTCCACATTTAGCATGTGAACATTTCATAGGAAAGTGATCTATAGCTCCGCGCTAGAAACACTTCCATTCCATCCAACAGGCTCGAGCAATATGCTCCTGTTTTCTAAAATTTCAATAATTCAATGGTAGAGTCGCAACTCTACAATTTTCTGAGTGCTTTTCCTGCACTTCTTACACCACATCACCTTTTTCGTTTTTGGTCCCTTCCATTCTAGGTTAGACCTGAGTCGTGTTAACTTCTTCTAAAGCGTCCACCATTATTTTTCTGCTTTTCTTGTAGTCTCAACTACTTTTCTTTCACCTTGGATATCAGTCAAGGTGAGCAACCAATTTCTTTTTCTGACCACATCAGCTACTGTTGCTTGTTATGTGGATTTTCAGCTACTTATCTCTTTGCCCCTCGTTCAATGGAGCCTCGAGAAAGGGCTGGTCCGCCTCTTAAAGCTCCACGCCCTAAATTCCTCCCAGTAAGATTCGCTGCTCGTACTTCTTATACATCAGAAGTCAGCAACAGTTAGGTTATATATATATGTATAATAACAACTTATATACACCTAACTATACATCATGTCTACTATCTCAAGGTTTAAGTCCAGGAATCTACTCTATAGACACCTAGTTCACTTAAACCACGGCTCTGATACCAACTTGTAACACCCGGCTTTTAAAACAAAACACCCCTGAAAATTTTTCATTTAAAACAACGGTTTCAATACATAAAACCATAACGAAAGGGGTATATTTTATTAAAAACGGGTACAAGTGTATCAAGGAGAGTATAAAATACCATAGTCTCCTTTGAAGTCGGGCTGCTACTGACAGCATCTATAAGTCTCATTAGTCACGGACTCTATCTTTTCCTTATCAGGATCATGCTAACCTGCAGGGACATTTAACAAATAAAATGAGTTATAAAGCTCAGTGAGTAATCATATCTACAAATAACATGTATAAAAATACATTCATATATCTGTCTGGATATCGAATCCAAACTCCTAGCCTTACTGGCTGGCCACATATCTCTTAGGATTTCACATCCTAATTTGTAGCCTTACAGGCTGAATCATAATAACCTGTAATTATCAAGCCACGTCAGTTATTTGCACATATAATCATATCTAACCATTTCTGTCCCATGTTTCTTAGTCATAATGGACTGCACCATATATCATGGCTATATAAGCCGCACCATGTGTCATAGCTATATAAGCCGCACCAAAACATTTTCAATATACAAGTCATAGCCCAAAGGCCGCACCAGCTGGGCTCAATAACCCGGTATCATAGTCAAAAGACCGCACCATTTGGACTTAAAGTCAAATATCATAATCATTTATGGCTCACGAGTTTTCCCCGCTTTTGCCTAGACTCACGGCTCCGTTCTTGTCATTTCATTGACTCACGGCTTACCCGGTATTGTCTTTTTATTTTTGATGACTCACAGCTCCGTTCTTGTCTTTCACAGGCTCACGGCTTATCTGGTATTGTCTTTTTATTTTTGATGACTCACAGCTCCGTTCTTGTCTTTCACAGACACACGGCTTATCTGGTATTGTCTTTTTACTTTTTATTATCGACTCACAGCTCCGTTCTTGTCTTTCATAGACTCACGGCTTATCTGGTATTGTCGTATTAATGACTCACAGCTCCGTTCTTGTCTATCGCAGACTCACGGCTTATCTGGTATTGTCTTTTCAATGCATCTATAAACTGTCAAATTTCGTCCCCCAAATCTGTTTCAATCTGTAACAGTCCAATCAATACATATCATATATGATATAAGTGAGATTACTCACCTGGATACTCGCTGCATTTAGTTCCGGTTGTTTCTTGTCTTTGTATACACTACAACCGTTCGTCCCATACCTATATATTCATTTATATACCAAATGATCATAGGTTAATTACCATTTCAGTTGACTCTACTACACAAGAGTCCTATACAATACAATTGGTGACCATTTCCAAGCATTTCCAATCAATAACCATCGTTATAAAAATTTAATACACTTCCTGAAATACGCGTATTCTACTACAGTACTTTCGGGAGGTCGTATACGTATTCCGACAATTTTCCATGAAGTTTCACATCATATTAGACCTATGTTTAAAATTTCAGGTCAATCAGATAAGCCTAACATCAAAATTAAACTTGGAAATGCTCAAAATTTTAACAGAGGAATAAATCACTTCTGCCGCAGGATCGGGTCGCGATCCCCATGTAGATCGGGTCGCGATCCCTGCGGTTTCAGCCAGTAAGCCCGTTTTTTGTGCTATAAAATCTCATTTTCTCATTTTAAGTGCTTAATACTCTTCTTAATCGATAGGGGTTTGTTCCAAGACAAAAACCCTTCATTTACATCAAGTTTTAAACAATGGAATTGGTAATTCCAATCCATTTCTAACATTTCCCGTTTTTCACATTTTTGGTCCAAAACCGAAATTGCCAAAGATTTATCACTTCTACTGATTTATTCTCATCTCTAGCAACATTTGGAACTCATTAGAACCTATTAGAATCCACTGGATCATATAAACATGTATTCTAGGGTTCTTGAGCAAAGTTCCAAATTTTCAACAATAACAACATACTTTCAATTTTTGAGATATGTTCTTAACATATGACTTATTAGAAGTTTAGAACCATAAACTTCATGATTCTTGACTGAAATTTTAGTCACAAAAGTTCTCCCATGAAGAACACACAAAACTTAGGTTAGAAGTTTCTTACTAACCTTAATTGCTTGAAAACTTCAAGCTCCAAGCTATTAATCCGATTCCACAATTCAATCCTCATGAATTCTGCAGGAATCGTGCTCCAGAAAACCCTCCCGATCATCACCAATGTTCTGCACATTTGAGGGGAGTTTTCAACATTTTATATTTTCCAATTTTTCATTTTCGTCCCTAAGTTCCATTTCTTGGACTTTTGCCACAATAATCAAGTTTTATTACAATAAAACTTTCATTCCTTATCCTTTTTGCCACAAACAACAATATTTTTACATAATTGGTCCTTCACATGGTCAAATGACCAAATTACCCTTTTATGGTAAAATGACCAATTTACCTTTTTTCTAGTATTAACTTTCTAATACACTATGATTAACATTTTAATACTTAACAAAAGTATCGTGGTGTTACACAAAGGGAGACCTAAATTAGGTCTCTGGTATCCAAAGAACCGTGAATTTGATCTTTATGCTTTTTCAGATAGCAATTATGGGGGATGTCACATTGACAGAAAGTCCACTAGTGCTGGATGTCAATTCTTAGGAGACCGACTGATTTCCTGGCAATGGAAGAAGTAGCAGACCGTGTCAACCTCTACAGGTGAAGCTGAGTATGTTGCTGCCTCGACCTGCTGTTCTCAAGTCATTTGGATGCAGCATCAACTTCTTGACTATGGTATGAATTTTGTTGATACTTCCATATTTTGTGATAACGATGCAGCTATCCAAATTGTCAAAAACCCTGTCCAGCATTCTAAGACCAAGCATATCGACATCAAAATACATTTTATTCGAGATTGCTACGAGCGAAATTTAATTCATTTGGAACCAATTCACACAGATAACAATGTGTCAGATTTGTTCACAAAACCATTTGCAAAAGCTCGGTTCGATATGCTTGTTGAACTTTTAAAAATGATACGTTTCGATGACTGTTAAATCAGTTTTGTAAATATTTTACTCTATTTTTTGTTTAGTTAAATTTGTTCATGGTTTTTTTACTTCCGCGATTCTCTTCCATGTACAAATGTAGGGGGAGAATTAAAAACAAAAAAAATTACAAAACTTTAAAAATCCAAAAATATTTTCGTTTATGTCTTTACTTTAAGAAAATCTAAAAATTCAAAAATATTAAATACCGACGACACACCAAGTTTATATCACTCACTGCTGAGGTAACACTTAAGTGCTGATGATTCTTACTGTTACACCATAGTAAGTTTGAAGCACTAACAACCATTTCTTAACCAAATCTCAAAGATTTTCTGCAACACAAACTTCTAGACACTTTGACCAAAACCACTTAAAGTAAAGAGTTACAAAGTCTGTGTCGATGGTTAGATTGTGTACCATAATCTATCACACGCACCAATCCATTCTCAACCATCTTTACAATTTCTGATGCAAGAAATAGGCGATTCATTACTTTAAACCAAGTAATGATGATATTTCGACATTCTATACTAATGATCTCTGCTACAACACCAGTAGTAGATGTGAGGCACAATAACCATTCTTACCTACAAAGCTTCTAAATCAAGAGTTGGACGATTCAGTGTAATAAACCAAGTAATGATGATATTTCGACATTCTATATATAAGCTTTTATGGGTTTTCGGTTGAGGATCGAACAACCCTTGGTTGTCCGGTGTAATGGACCGAATTCCATAGGTGGGCTTCCTTGTATTTCGGTTGGACTTTGTCTAGATGGGCTTAGGGTTTAGGCTAGGTGTCTAGGGTATTTAAGGAAAAGATGACCTCATTTGTGAGGTTGGTTGTCCTAGAAGTGTGTGCTAATTAGAGAGAGAAATAGAGTGTTCTTGGCAACCAAGGGAAACTTATGTACTAGTCTTGGATTAATCAAGAGTGCATTGAAGTTTGTTTAATCTCCTTGTTCTACTCATATTCTTGTGATTTGATTGATACCAATTGTGTGTAGATCTAGGATTTGTGGACCTACAATTGGTATCAATCTTTGATTGTTCTTGGAGATTCTTGAAGATTTTGGAGTGTTTGATCCGATTTTGGACTGTTTTTGATCGAATTTTGGTGTTTGTTAGCTTGTGTTCTTCATGATTTTTGAAGATCTTCAAGCAAAATCATAAAAATAGCCTTTTTGATCCAAAATCATGACTTTCGGAACTGTTTAGCAAGATTCAGATCGGAAAAAGGTTACTCGGTCACGCTCCTGGAAGTTGTTCGGTGGCGGCTACTGTAGTGATTAGGGTTTGGAGATTGTTTGGCCCATTTGAGTGTGGTTCGGTCAGCCCAATCCAAGTTGTTCGGTTTTCTGGGGTTTTAGAGATTGATCGGTTACTATAGCTATTCAGTCCTTGTTGTTCGGTCAAAGTGTTTCTCGCCTAGTTTCTCAAGTTATTCGGTCCTGTTGTTGATCGGTTTTTATTATTGCTCGGTTTACTTATTGATCGATCCAGGTTATTCGGTACATGTTGCTCGGTTTTCTTATTGCTACAGTGAAAAAAAATTCGAATGGGTCAAATTCTTGTTTTTCGCCAGAAATTTTTTTTTGGGTTTTTCGATCAACCTTTTGGTGTTTGAAGGCTTTTTCGGTTCTCTAGAACCTATAAAATGGCGACAAAAGGCACTTGCGAAAATCCATGCACTCCCGATTGGCGAAAAGATTATTGCCAAATATCATGAACACAATGACCGGTTGGTGAGAGAAGTCTTCGACCTTAAAAATCTTGCCTACGATGCTAAAAAGAAATTGAAACCCCTGCAAGAAAAACTAGACGCTAAGACATCTGATTTTAAGAAAGTTTAAGCGGACTGGAGTACAGCGGCCACTCGATATCGTTTCGCCAAAAAGGAGATAGCCAGTTTAACTGTCGAGCTTGAAGCATTAAAAGTCAAATACAAAGACGCTGATTTTAATATCAAAAAGTTTGATGCATCAAGTACGGTTGTTGAATCAATGATTGAAAAGCAACTAAAATGGCTGAATAAAAAAGGAGAGGGTTTGGGGAATAAAAGTGTGCCAACCCCGTGTAATGACGATTACCCTCCGGGCTTAAGCGTCTGTGATCAAGTCATGCTTGCCCGTGATAAAGCTGAACGAGAAAGAGGGAAGCGTGATGAAATTAACCAGCACATGGATGCTCGTCGTCAAGCAGATGAATCAAGAAAAACTGAAGAAGCTACGGATGGTGAAGGTCTTAGATTCAAAACTATTGCACATCCGTTTAATCATAACTATATCTCATCTCTTGATACTGAGGAATCGGATGAATGTTATCTTTCCAATTTCATTCCAAATAACCAGTATGGCACCGCTGAGAATGAAGTAATAGTGGAAGATGCGAGCAAGGAGGACAAAGATAGTCCTAGTTCTACTAAACACGCGTCAACATCTAATGCCTCATATTCTGTTGTTACTAATAATTGCACCAAAACCGTTGATGTTGAATCTACAACTTCCGTTGGTGGTGGTTCAAATTCCAAAAATCCACATGTTGGAAAATTTAGACCAAAGAAGTTTGTGAAAGAAAGGGAAGTTCCTGCTGAACCAAGACCGAGTCCCAGTAAATGTGGTTGTCCTTGTTCTTGTGGAAATTCCTTGAAAAACTCATCTGGACAAGGACCAAGTAACAATCTCATTTACCTAAAAATACAAACGTGTTTTAACTATGGAATTGCAGGTCATATTGCCAGGAACTGTCCATACCGTATATACACACCCTTCTACGCACAACACTGGCAGAATGTGCCAAACGGAAGGTCTTCTAAAAGAAAGCCCTCAAGATCACGGTCAAGAGATGGCGACTGGAATGTAGCCAAGGACAACAAGTCCAATTCGAGAGATGACTCTACCAAATCAAAATCAGTATGGTCGAGCTCATCTCAAGGATCATCCTCGAGTCCTCACTGACAACACAAGCACAAGTCAAGGGGGAGTGCTGATTCAACATCAAGTGCTGACACACCCATCCGGTCAAACAACAAAAGACCCAAACCAAATTACCAATGGGTACCAAAGGGTCAATATTCCAACTCATTTCATAATTCTGTTAACTCTTTATTCTTATCTGATAAGCATGATATGTTATAGGAGTGTGTGAAGTGTGTGGATAGCAACGGTCGACCCAGTTTCAAGATGGACCGGGTTCCCAAGACCAACTAATCCCGCGTCCTATGCAGGAGCAGCTATGGAGGAATATCTTCGGACCTCGGTTTGTTGATAGTAGCTGTTCCAGGCACATAATTGGAGACAACTCTCAACTGCACAACATTCAAATCATTGATGGAGAGTTTGTGTCCGTTGCGGGAAAAGGAGAGAGAGGAAGAAAAGATGATCATGTGGGATTCGTGCATAAAGACATGTTGAAGATTGAACAAGTAACTTGTCACACCCTCAAACCATATTGGCGGAAACGTTCAAGGGTGGATGACTTCATGAACAATATCATAACAAGTTGAATTATAGTGATTCCAAGCAACACAACCATCATAAATAATTGTAAAGGTTACATAGTTCAATGTATCACGTTTCGATTACAATTACAAATGATAACAAAATATGCAAAATGACGTCGTAACGTCCCTTCAACCAAGCTTATGGTTTACCTTTTTAGTTTCCTGAGAATACAAGTAGTTGAAAAAGTGTCAACAATTAAGTTGGTGAGTTCATAAGATTTTTGTATAAGAAATATCCTTTGTATGTAAACAATAGTGTTGAAAACCAAGAAAATCCAATATTTTCTTATAAAATGTTCCAAGTCTTTAAATCCCAAAGACTAAAATGTAGTTATGTAAACTGTAGTGTAACTTTCGTTGAAATGTATTTTTCCACGTAAACAATTTATGAAAATATTAAGTTGATTATTTTCCCATGTGAGATACCATATAACCATACTGTGACTAGTTGGCCTGCTGCGACGTTCTTCAGGCGTCGGAATGTTAGACATTTGGACACCTCAGACCTGCCGGTCAAGCTGTAGCTAGCAGCTCAGGTGCGGGGTTTGTCAAGCCCCGTATAGATCTATACTCAAATATCGCGCTCTCTTACCGAGACTCTGGTTATATAAATTCAGGACTTATAGTAGGTACTTATAAAAGTACTGTGAAGATTCATCTCACAAAAATGTATGTATTCCAATCAACTTGTTTACGTACGTTTTGTATACAAAAACTCTTGAAATCGTCCATTATCATTTTTCTCATGATAATATAGTATAGTATAATACTTATATATTTTTATATAATTATTTTTTTCATGTTCAAATGTCATAATAACATTTTGTTCATAAACAATTCCAATAATAGTCTATTTTTAGTAATTGCGTCGTAGTAACCTTATTTTTACGAACGATAGCGAAATAACTTGTTCAAAGATTATAAATATCATCTTTTGAGATATTTCTCACAAAAAATAGTGTAATATCTTGATTATAACCATTTTTGCTAGAAAATAGTGCCTTTATTTATAAAAACGTAGTTTTTACTAGTTTTCGTTTTTATAACGTTTTAGTCAAGATCTAGTATCTTTGTACACTTTGTTTGTAATTTAGTAACTTTTACACAACTTAATATATCAAAGTGTTCATAATACATGGATCTACTCATATTTCATGCCAGATTCATATTTATAATATTTTTGTTCAAGATCCAACATTTTTACACACTTTAATTATAGTCTAGTAACTTTTATACAAGCATATTATGTATCATTATGAACATCTTACAAAGATCTAGCCATATTTCATGTCAAAAGTATTTTTACCCAAATACTAACTTTATAAACTTGTGTAAATCAACATATATATCATTTAAACACATATAAACTTGAATAAACAACATATATAGTTAAAGAACTTGTATTCTCCCCCAAAAAGGTTTGAAAAGATGAAAATGAGGGGTATGAACTCACCTTGAGTGGTTGATCTTAAGGGTTCTTGGAAGAAGATTGAAGATTTTGGTTCTAAGACCCGGAGGACCCTTGGACAAAGCTATTATCCAATGGATTTTTGTGAGTATGTGTGTGTAAAAGAGTAAATGAAGGTATTTAGAACTTAAATCACTAGATGATCATAACTTACCAAGAAGGTTTTCAAGATCTTTGAAGATGATGAAGATTTGAGCTCAAAGACCTTTGGGCAAATCTAATATCCAATGGATTTTGATGGATGTTAGTGTGTGTAAAAGGTGTAAAACTTGTGTTATGTTGTTTAGAATCAAAAGATGAGTGAAGGTTACCTCTTGAACTTGTGAAAGAAGCTTGGATTTGAAGTTTGGAGATGGTGGTGGTGATGGTGCTTGAGGCCGAGAGCAAGAGAAAGGGAGAGGAGAAGGAGAGTGTTGTGTTCTAGTTAGATGCAAATGGCTAGTTGTTCTTCATGTTTGGTGCATTATGGCTAAAGATATCTACTTGATTTTGTGCATTAATTTATTCCTAGCCCATATCCTTCCTAGATTTGAAATAGTAATCCTAAGATTGTGGTTTGATGGTTTGTCCCATGGGGGCTGCCGATGGGGAGGGTAGGGGGGTGGGGTGAGGTGATTTTATAAAATAGCAATATACTTGTATAAAATGTGTTATTTTTATAAAATAGTAAGACGTTTTAGTGAAATTTTGTGAGATTTTGACGAAACGAAGTTCTAAATAATTATTTTGTATAACAACATTGCCAAACATTTATTTTGATTGAATTATAACTCGTTGCGTGCCGGAATACGCGTTTAAGCGCAATATTCTTCCGTTTTCGCGATTTTCGGCATTTTACCGGAAATTGTATTTAGCTTTGAAATTAAATACTATATATTATTACGTTACTTATCATATGAATTGTTATTTCATATTTGATGTTTAAGGCACCTCATTTTGTATTTCGAGTCCAAACCCTGTGTACATTTATCCGTACACAGCGGTTTAATCGTTATAACTTTCACATACGAACTCCGTTTTCGACGTTCTATATATCGAAAATATCATATTTACGAGTAGATTGTTTTATGAATGTTATTATTCTCAAAATAATAATTGTACGATTATCGAATTTTTACGCTACAGTAGTCTGCTGTCCGTATTTTCGACTGTTAACCGATAATTGTTTGATTTAGCATACGTAATACTTATACCATTAATAATTCATTGCAAAAGTTATGGAAAATAACTTTTCAACATATAGATTAACGTACGCTTTGTTTGGCTATTGTTGACTTTTGTTGACCAAAATTTACAATTGTCACATCATCTACCCGTTAGAGAGAATTTCGTCCCGAAATTTAACTCTTGAGTGGATCCTCAAGGGTTTGGGAAGAGATGTGGGTACTTCTGCTTCATCTGGTCTTCACGCTCCCAAGTAAATTCGGGTCCACGCTTGGCACTCCAACGGACTTTAACTATCGGTATGCGGCTCTGTTTCGTTCTCTTGATCTCTCTGTCCATGATTTCTACGGGTTCTTCCACGAAATGAAGGTTCTCGTTCACCTCGATCTCGTCGAGCGGAATGACAAGAGTTTCATCGGACAGGCATTTCTTTAAGTTGGATACGTGAAAGGTTGGATGGACATTGCTAAGCTCCTGCGGTAATCGAAGTTTATAGGCTACTGGGCCGATCCTAGCAAGGATCTCGAAGGGCCCAATGTATCTGGGGTTAAGCTTCCCACGCTTTCCAAAGCATATCATTCCCTTCCATGGCGAGACCTTCAACAACACTTGATCACCAACCTGGAATTCCAAGGGTTTGCGTCGCTTATCTGCATAGCTCTTTTGTCGGTCATGAGATGCTTTCAATCGTTCACGGATCTGAACGATTTTCTCCGTTGTCTCTCGTATGATCTCCGGACCGGTGAGGGTGCTGTTAGGTGTTTGGCCTCTGGCTAGTTGAGTATCACCCACTTCAGCCCAGCACAGAGGGGATCTACACTTGCGTCCATATAGAGCTTCAAATGGAGCAGCTTTGATGCTAGTGTGATAGCTGTTGTTGTATGAGAACTCAATGAGCGGTAAGTGGGTGTCCCACGCCTTACCGAAGTCTATCACACAGGCTCTCAACATATCTTCCAGCGTTTGGATGGTTCTTTCACTTTGGCCATCCGTCTGCGGATGGTAAGCTGTGCTCATGTCAAGCCTGGTTCCCATAGCCTTTTGTAATGATTGCCAAAAGTGTGAAGTGAACCGGCTATCTCTATCCGAGATGATTGATCTCGGCACACCGTGCAATTTTACAATTTCTTTGAGGTAGAGCCTTGCTAGCTTATCCATCCTATCAGCCTCCTTGATTGGCAGGAAGTGAGCGGATTTGGTTAACCTATCGACGATTACCCATATAGTATCTAACCCACCGGTTGTCTTTGGTAATTTGGTTATGAAGTCCATTGTTATCCGCTCCCACTTCCACTCGGGTATTGCTGGTTGAATTAGCAAACCCGAGGGCTTTTGGTATTCTACTTTAACCTTGGCGCAAGTCAGGCACTTGCCCACGTAAGTAGCAATTTCTGCCTTCATGTTTGGCCACCAATACAGTTTCTTGAGGTCCAGGTACATTTTGTCAGACCCAGGATGAACGGAGTATCTAGTCTTGTGAGCTTCGTTCATGATAATGTCTCTAAATCCGCCGAATCTCGGTGTCCAAATTCGGTTCATGAGGTAACGAGCTCCGTCATCCTTAACTTCAAGGTTTTTATCCATCCCTCGCAATGCTTCATTTGCGACATTTTCAGGTCTTAAGGCTTCTAGCTGCGCCTCTTTGATCTGAGTGGACAAATGGGAATGGATCGTTATTGTTAATGACTTCACTCGGCGGCCCGAGTACTCCTTTCGACTGAGGGCATCAGCTACCACGTTGGCCTTCCCTGGGTGATAACGAATTTCACATTCATAGTCACTTAGTAGCTCTACCCATCGTCGTTGTCTCATATTGAGTTCTTTTTGGTTGAGGATGTGCTGGAGACTCTTATGGTCGGTGTATACCGTACATTCTGTGCCGTACAGGTAGTGTCTCCAGATCTTCAATGCGAACACTACTGCCCCCAACTCGAGGTCATGTGTAGTGTAGTTGACCTCGTGAGTTTTAAGTTGTCTTGAAGCGTAAGCAATGAATTTTCCTCTCTGCATGAGTACACAGCCTAGACCCTGGTTCGATGCATCGCAATAGACTACAAAGTCTTCTGTTCCTTCTGGAAGGGACAAAATAGGAGCGCTGCACAAATCTTTCTTTAAGGTCTGGAAGGCGGCATCTTGTCTATCTCCCCACTTGAATGTTACACCCTTCTCTGTCAGGGTAGTAAGTGGCTTCGCAATTTTGGAGAAATTCTGTATGAATCTTCGGTAATAGCCAGCAAGGCCCAAAAACTGACGGATTTCTGTCGGAGTTCTTGGTGCTTTCCAGCTTTCGATGGCTTTGATTTTGGAGGGATCCACATGTATCCCTTCTTTGCTGACTACGTGGCCTAGAAAGTCCACTTTTCGAAGCCAGAATTCGCATTTCGAAAATTTCGCATACAGCTTCTCTGCTCTCAATGTCTCCAAAACTTGTCGTAAGTGTTGGCTATGTTCCTCCTTACTTCGTGAATAGATAAGTATGTCGTCGATGAACACTATCACGAATTTGTCTAGGTAAGGTCGACATACACGGTTCATCAGATCCATGAACACTGCGGGCGCATTGGTCAATCCGAAGGGCATCACAACGAATTCATAATGGCCATATCGAGTTCTGAATGCCATTTTAGGAACATCTTCCTCTTGAACCTTGAGTTGGTGATATCCCGACCTCAGATCGATTTTTGAGAAAGAAATCGCTCCTTGGAGTTGATCGAACAGGTCGTCAATTCCGGGTAGCGGGTATCGGTTCTTGATGGTGAGCTTGTTCAACTCCCGATAGTCAATGCACATACGGAATGATCCATCCTTCTTCTTCACGAATAAGACCGGTGCTCCCCAGGGTGAGAAGCTCGGCCTGATGAACCCTTTGCTTAGAAGTTCGTTTAGTTGGCTGGATAATTCTTGCATTTCTGCCGGGGCTAATCGGTAAGGTGCTTTTGCTACCGGGGTGGCTCCTGGAATCAAATCGATTCTGAACTCGACTTGTCGTGCGGGTGGTACTCCTGGAAGGTCTTCTGGGAACACATCGGAAAAGTCGCAGACTTCGGGGATTTCTTTGATGTTCTTTACTTCTTTCTTTTCGTCAACAACGTGGGCTAGGAAGGCATGGTATCTTTTCTGTAAATATTTTCGGGCTTTGATGCAAGACACGATTCGGAGGCTGGTACTGGGTTTGTCACCGTAGACAACAAAGGTCTTGTCATCTGGCAGATGAAGTCGGATTCCTCGTTCGTAACACATGATGTCGGCATGATGGGGAATTAGCCAATCCATACCAACAATCACGTCAAAACTTCCTATTTTAACAGGCATTAAGTCGATTTGAAAGGAGTGATCATCCAGAGTAAGTGTACAGCCTATGTATATGTCGTTTGTGCTTTCTGTTTTGCCATTAGCCATTTCTACTGTAAATGTTTCATTGCGTGGTTGAGGTTTTTGTTTTAGTAAGTATTTAAACTCGTGGCTTACGAAACTTCTCTCCGCACCGCTATCGAATAGTACACAAGCATATGAATTATTGACGAGGAACGTACCGGTAACCACGGTAGGATCCTCTACCGCTTCCGCGCGTCCCATAGCTAGGACTCTTCCATTTCTCCCCACATTCTTTGTCTTTGGGCAATCACGCTTATAATGCCCCGTCTCTCCGCAACCATAGCAAGCTTGACTCACCCCGATGTTAGTGGCTTGGGTGGTTTGTGGGGTTGGTGTCCTGCAGAATCGAGCGGTGTGGCCCTTCTTGTTACAGTTCAAGCAGTGCATTTCCTTACAGGCTCCAGTATGGTGGAAATTGCACTTGTTGCACTTGGGTAGCGTCCCAATGTATTGCTTGGTGGTTGTTGGGGCGTTCGGGACAGTGGCTGCACGAACCGCCACAATCTGTTGTCTTTTCGCACCATCTTGATTTGGTTGGTTTCTCCCCCTGTTCCATGGTTTCCTCTTGTGATCCCTTTCTTTTGGCTGTTCGGTCTTTTGGGACATGGTTCCCTGGCGCACCCCATGGTCGACTAATCGTTGGACCAATCGTTTGGCGCTGTCAAAAGTGGCGGGACTCGCGGCTTCCACATTCCCTTGGATTAGAGGGGATAGCCCCCAGATGTAGCGTTCTACTTTTACAGACTCTGGTGTGACCATAGTAGGGCAAATGGTTGCCAAATCGTTGAATCGGTTCGTGTAGGTGGTTAGATCTGAACCTTTCATGGTAAGGTTCCACAGCTCTTGTTCTAGCTTTTGGATCTCCCCCCTGGGACAGTACTCTTTCATCAGCATGGTCTTCAGTTCCTCCCAACTCATCGAGTTGGCCACGGGAAGTGTCAGAGCCTTAACGTGGCCCTTCCACCAGGACATGGCCGTCTCGGCAAAGGTACAAGCGGCGTATTTGACTTTAAATTCCTCGGGACAGGCGGAGATATCGAAGATTGATTCTGTTTTCTCAATCCATCTCGTGAGAGCAAGGACACCACCGATACCATAGAAAGTCACTGGTTTACAATTCGCGAAGTCCTTGTAAGAACATACTCGCGATTGATTTGACGTTTCTCCATTTGTGGAGTCGTTGGTACCATTTCCGCTTCCGTTTCCATTTGTCCCATTAGAGTTTATCTGGGCGACAGCAGCTGCTACCGCAGCGGTAACAGCAGCCTGAAAAGTGGCTGAGTCCATCATGGGCGGCTCGGGAGTTGCGATCGGTGCGCGCCTAGCGTTTCTTCGACGAGGTGGCATATTTCTGCCACAAGGATTCAAGATTTGACGTTGGTTAGTTCTTGGTAAGGGTTATCAAAGTACGGCGTTTCTATTATATGTTTATGTCGACTAAGTAATGATAGGGGTATAATAGGTGCATAAAGAGTCTAGATGTATGGTTCTATAGTATCACAAAATACTCGTATAGTATTTTCGTCTTACGTTTTGTTCTAGTGTTTTTCTTTGTACATGGGTCTTGGTAAGTCTTTAGAAGTTGTTATAAGTAAGGTGATTTCTAAGGGGTATGGGATTTATGTAAGAGAAAATTCTAAGTGTACGACTTCGTAGTATTCATAAAATACTCCTGTAGTATTTTAACTCTATGTTTAGTTATATAGCGTCATAAAATACTCATATAGTATTTTATATCTTATGTTTAGTTCTTTTGGTTACTGGTAAGTGTTCAAACTTGTTGTTCGCCACGACTATTCCTAAGTATACGTTAATCATATCTTGGACCAATACAGTTGATCAGGCTCTATTTATCCAAGATATAATTACCAAACACTTAGGCCTATCCGTAGTGTTCAACTCATCTTACCACTTTTGTATGTTTTCGTTATGACATCGTTCTACTATGTATGTATGTACTTATACTTTTATAAAAATTATCGTTGTAATTTTTTTTTAAAAGTATACTTGTACGAAAATGTTTTCGAGAGTTTTAGTCCCATTGTATTTATAGTTGTATATCTTTAAATGGATTGATATACTTAGTTCACTATAAACAATGCTCTGATATCAATCTGTGACACCCTCAAACCGTATTGGCAGAAACGTTCAAGGGTGGATGACTTCATGAACAATATCATAACAAGTTGAATTATAGTGATTCCAAGCAACACAACCATCATAAATAATTGTAAAGGTTACATAGTTCAATGTATCACGTTTCGATTACAATTACAAATGATAACAAAATATGCAAAATGACGTCGTAACGTCCCTTCAACCAAGCTTGTGGTTTACCTTTTTAGTTTCCTGAGAATACAAGTAGTTGAAAAAGTGTCAACAATTAAGTTGGTGAGTTCATAAGATTTTTGTATAAGAAATATCCTTTGTATGTAAACAATAGTGTTGAAAACCAAGAAAATCCAATATTTTTTCATAAAATGATCCAAGTCTTTAAATCCCAAAGACTAAAATGTAGTTATGTAAACTGTAGTGTAACTTTCGTTGAAATGTATTTTTTCACGTAAACAATTTATGAAAATATTAAGTTGATTATTTTCCCATGTGAGATACCATATAACCATACTGTGACTAGTTGGCCTGCTGCGACGTTCTTCAGGCGTCGGAATGTTATACATTTGGACACCTCAGACCTACCGGTCAAGCTGTAGCTAGCAGCTCAGGTGCGGGGTTTGTCAAGCCCCGTATAGATCTATACTCAAATATCGCGCTCTCTTACCGAGACTCTGGTTATATAAATTCAGGACTTATAGTAGGTACTTATAAAAGTACTGTGAAGATTCATCTCACAAAAATGTATGTATTCCAATCAACTTGTTTACGTACGTTTTGTATACAAAAACTCTTGAAATCGTCCATTATCATTTTTCCCATGATAATATAGTATAGTATAATAATTATATATTTTTATATAATTATTTTTGTCATGTTCAAATGTCATAATAACATTTTGTTCATAAACTATTCCAATAATAGTCTATTTTTAGTAATTGCGTCGTAATAACCTTATTTTTACGAACGATAGCGAAATAACTTGTTCAAAGATTATAAATATCATCTTTTGAGATATTTCTCACAAAAAATAGTGTAATATCTTAATTATAACCATTTTTGCTAGAAAATAGTGTCTTTATTTATAAAAACGTAGTTTTTACTAGTTTTCGTTTTTATAACGTTTTTAGTCAAGATCTAGTATCTTTGTACACTTTGTTTGTAATTTAGTAACTTTTACACAACTTAATATGTCAAAGTGTTCATAATACATGGATCTACTCATATTTCATGCCAAATTCATATTTATAACATTTTTGTTCAAAATCCAACATTTTTACATACTTTAATTATAGTCTAGTAACTTTTATACAAGCATATTATGTATCATTATGAACATCTTACAAAGATCTAGCCATATTTCATGTCAAAAGTATTTTTACCCAAATACTAACTTTATAAACTTGTGTAAATCAACATATATATCATTTAAACACATATAAACTTGAATAAACAACATATATAGTTAAAGAACTTGTATTCTCCCCCAAAAAGGTTTGAAAAGATGAAAATGAGGGGTATGAACTCACCTTGAGTGGTTGATCTTAAGGGTTCTTGGAAGAAGATTGAAGATTTTGGTTCTAAGACCCGGAGGACCCTTGGACAAAGCTATTATCCAATGGATTTTTGTGAGTATGTGTGTGTAAAAGAGTAAATGAAGGTATTTAGAACTTAAATCACTAGATGATCATAACTTACCAAGAAGGTTTTCAAGATCTTTGAAGATGATGAAGATATGAGCTCAAAGACCTTTGGGCAAATCTAATATCCAATGGATTTTGATGGATGTTAGTGTGTGTAAAAGGTGTAAAACTTGTGTTATGTTGTTTAGAATCAAAAGATGAGTGAAGGTTACCTCTTGAACTTGTGAAAGAAGCTTGGATTTGAAGTTTGGAGATGGTGGTGGTGATGGTGCTTGAGGCCGAGAGCAAGAGAAAATGAGAGGAGAAGGAGAGTGTTGTGTTCTAGTTAGATGCAAATGGCTAGTTGTTCTTCATGTTTGGTGCATTATGGCTAAAGATATCTACTTGATTTTGTGCATTAATTTATTCCTAGCCCATATCCTTCCTAGATTTGAAATAGTAATCCTAAGATTGTGGTTTGATGGTTTGTCCCATGGGGGCTGCCGATAGGGAGGGTAGGGGGTGGGGTGAGGTGATTTTATAAAATAGCAATATACTTGTATAAAATGTGTTATTTTTATAAAATAGTAAGACGTTTTAGTGAAATTTTGTGAGATTTTGACGAAACAAAGTTCTAAATAATTATTTTGTATAAAAACATTGCCAAACATTTATTTTGATTGAATTATAACTCGTTGGGTGCCGGAATACGCGTTTAAGCGCAGTATTCTTTCGTTTTCGCGATTTTCGGCATTTTACCGGAAATTGTATTTAGCTTTGAAATTAAATATTATATATTATTACGTTACTTATCATATGAATTGTTATTTCATATTTGATGTTTAAGGCACCTCATTTTGTATTTCGAGTCCAAACCCTTTGTACATTTATCCGTACACAGCGGTTTAATCGTTATAACTTTCACATACGAACTCCGTTTTTGACGTTCTATATATCGAAAATTTCGTATTTACGAGTAGATTGTTTTATGGATGTTATTATTCTCCAAATAATAATTGTATGATTATCGAATTTTTACGCTACAGTAGTCTGCTGTCCGTATTTTCGACTGTTAACCGATAATTGTTTGATTTAGCATACATAATACTTATAACATTAATAATTCATTGCAAAAGTTATGGAAAATAACTTTTCAACATATAGATTAACGTACGCTTTGTTTGGCTACAGTTGACTTTTGTTGACCAAAATTTACAATTGTCACATAACTTCGTTCCAAACTGGATTTGATACGCTTCGATGACTGTTAAATCAGCTCTGTAAATATTTTACTCTATTTTTGTTTAGTTAAATTTGTTCATGGTTTTTACTTCCGCAATTCTCTTCCATGCACAAATTAAGGGGGAGAATTAAAAACAAAACAAAAAATTACAAAACTTTAAAAATCCAAAAATATTTTCGTTTATGTCTTTACTTTAAGAAAATTTAAAAATCCAAAAATATTGTCTTTATTTTTCAGAAAATCTAAAAATTCAAAAATATTAACTACCGATGACGCACCGAGTTAATACCACTCACTACTGAGGTAATTTTTAAGTGTTTGTGATCCTCATTGGTACACCTCAATGAGTGTGAAGCACTGACAACCGCTTCTTAACCAATCTACGGTTTTTCTTGTGTAACACCAACTTCTAGACACTTTGAGAGAAACCACTCAAAGTCGAGAGTTAAAAAGTCTGTGCCGATGGTTAGCTTGTGTACCGTAATCTATTACATGCACCAATCCTTTCTTAACCACATTTACATTTCTGATGCAAGAAATATACGACTCATCACTTTAAAACTAAGTGATGATGATATTTCGAAACTCTATGCCAGTGATCTCTGCTACAACACGAGTAGTAGATGTGAGGCATCAATAACCATTCTTACCTACAAAGCTTCTAATTCAAGAGTTGGATGATTCAGTGTAATAAACCATACACTGATGACAATTCGAAAGTCTAGCCGATGGGTATGTCTAATAACCAAGACATATTACACGCTCATACCACTCTTGACCAAAAACTTCTTCTAAACAAATGTTCGTGATTCAATGTGATATTACCTCACATTGATGAAACATTGAAACTCTGGGTCAGTGATCGTTGTTGTTTACCACAATATCCGTGAGACCCCAAAAACTTCACCGGATTCAAATTGGCACTAGGATGGTACATTCCGCAGAGTTTGGATACCATTGAACGTCTCGCCAAGAGCCAAGTCAACTTGTCGACTTGTCAGCTGTATTGAGATCTTTGATCAAGGATATGCAGTGGCCTAAATCAAAACGGCCACGAGTAGTTCACCGATACTCAAAACAATCGCAGTGCGTTCCCCCGGGTTCACACAGATACTGCGAGAAGTCTCATTCTGAGCCAAGGATGAATCCTTGAACAACTGTGGTGAGAGTTTATGACTCCGTGACCCACAAGATTTGCAGTCAAAGATCGTATCGAGAAGCGCAAGCTCAAGAAGTGAAGTTCGAGAATTTTGACACGAATATTTTGTTCTCGAAGAAGGCGAAGCTTAATTCCATGTAACAAGCTGCTTAAATTCTGCCTCAGTCAGTTTGCTGCTACATTCACACCTGTACGTGATCATGAAGAAAAGTGAAGAGCCAGACTCCATGCCAGTCAAAGTCAAATCAAAAGCCGGATGTCGTGATCTCAAGACCTATGCTAAAGCCCGTACCCAATGCGCGTTCAAAGTCAAATCTAAAGAAAGTCCAATGCCGAAACTGAAGTTGCATCTGCATCGTGCTGAATGTTTTTAACATTTTCTCCTGGTTAAGAGGAGATTGATTGTTAGATTTCGTTTGCAATGCACAATCGAAGCCAAGATCAAGATAGAGCTCGAAGACAAATGAAAGCATTAAACCAAGTGCGAGATTGTTGGGTCATAATTTATTATGGTTTAATCTTTGCATTTTGGGCTTAAAAGAATATTTATTTCGGGCTTAAAATAGAATATATAAGCTTTTATGGGTTTTCGGTTAGGGACCGAACAACCCTTGGTTGTTCGGTGTAATGGACCAAATTCCATAGGTGGGCTTCCTTGTATTTCGGTTGGACTTTGTCTAGATGGGCTTAGGGTTTAGGCTAGGTGTCTAGGGTATTTAAGGAAAATATGATCTCATTTGTGAGGTTGGTTGTCCTAGAAGTGTGTGCTAATTAGAGAGAGAAATAGAGTGTTCTTGGCAACTAAGGGAAAATAGTCTTGGATTAATCAAGAGTGCATTGAAGTTTGTTTAATCTCCTTGTTCTATTCATATTCTTGTGATTTGATTGACACCATTTGTGTGTAGATCTAGGATTTGTGGACCTACAGCTCATACCTTTCTTGAACCCTAAACTTCTTCTAATTCAAATGTTTGTGATTCAATGTGATATTACCTCTCATTGATGAAACATTGAAATTCTGGGTCAGTGATAGTTGTTTTTTACCACAATAGTTGTGAGACCCCAACAACTTTACCTGATTCAAAATTGGCACCACAATGGTACACTCCGTAGAGTTTGGATACCATTGAACGTCTCGCCAAGAGCTAGGTCAACTTGTTGACTTGTCATCTGCATTGAGATCTTTGATCAAGGATATGCAGGGGCCTAAATCAAAACGGCCACGAGTAGTTCACCGATAGTCAAACAATCGTAGTGCGTTCCTCTGAGTTCACACAGATACTGCGAGAAGTCTCATTCTGAGCCAAGGATGAAACCTTGAACAACTGTGGTGAGAGTTTCTAACTACATGACCCATAGGATTTGTAGTCAAAGATCGTATCAAGAAGCATCAGCTAAAAGTGATGTTCAAGAATTTTGACACGAATCCTTGTTCCTGAAGAAGGTGAAGCTCAATTCCATGTGACAGGCTGCTTGAATTCCTCCTCAGCCAGCTTGTTGCTACATTTGCACCTGTACGTGATCATGAAGAAGAAGTGAAGATTCAGACTCCATGCTCTTCAAAGTCAAATCAAAAGCTAGATGTCGTGATTTCAAGACGCATGCTGAAGACCAGTTAGCCCAATGAACTTACAAAGTCAAACCTGAAGACAGACCTATACCGAAGACAAAGTTGTCTCTGCAACGTGCTGAAAGCTATCAACATCTATACATGTTACTTGGTTAAGGGGGAGATTGTTAGAATTCTTCTGTAGTGCACAACTGAGGCCAAGACCAAGAGAATCCTGAAGATTAAGTGAAAGCATTAAACCAAGGGGGAGATTGTTAGAATTCTTCTGCAGTGCACAACTGAGGCCAAGACCAAGAGAAGCCTGAAGATTAAATTAAAGCATTAAACCAAGGGGGGATTGTTAGGAATTATTTTATTGGTTTAATCTTTGCATTTAAAAGAGTTTAAAATAGAAAATATATTAAAATTAGGGGCTTTATGGGTTTTTCAGTTGGGAACCGAACAACCACAGGTTGTTCGGTCCGGCTCATGTGTTGTTCGGCTGGGCCTTTGTCTTTTGGGCTTAGGGTTTTAGGTTAGATGGCTTAGGGTATTTAAGGCTCTATTGGCCGCCACTTTGATGGTTGGTTGTCTTGGGAAAGGTGCTAACTAGAGAGAGAAAATTCATTTGTTCAAGCAAGCAACCAAAGAACTTATGTATTAGTCTTGGTTTAATCAAGAATGCATTGAAGTTTAAATCTCCTTGTTCTTGTTCTTATCGATTTGAGTGTTTGATTGATACCATTATTGTAGATCTTGGAATGTTTGGGACCTACAGGAATGCTATAGAACGGAATGTGCTCTAGAAAGGTGACATTGTGAGAAACATACAATTTCTGATTCATCGGATCATAACACCGATAACCTTTCTGACCATTACCTTATCCCAAAAATACACAAAAGGTTGATTTTGAAGACAACTTTTCTCTCTGCGTGAGGCTTTAAGACAAAACATGTACATCCAAACACCTGTAATGAAGAGTAATCTGAAAGTTGGCCATACAACATTTCATAAGGAGACTTCCCAGAATTGTGTGCAGTGGGAATGCGATTAATAATATAGGCGGCAGTAAGAACAGCTTCTCCCCAAAAGCTACCAGGAACTTGAGAAGAGGGTAGCAATGGTCGTGCAGTTTCTACAAGGTGTCGATGTTTTTTTTTCTGCAACACCATTCTGTTAACGGGTGTCAGTTAGGGGTGAGCGTAGTGCGTTTAGGCGTAGTTATTAGACAAAACCGTACCGCTAACCGCAAATGCGGTTATTAAATATTCAATAACCAAATTGTGCGGTTAATAGTGTGGTGCGGTTATTGACTGCACATATTTGCTTTTGTTATTTTGTGCGGTTATTATGTGCAGTTTCTTTAACCATATGAATTTGGTACTTGTTTTGCGATTTAACCAATTAAAGATTAAAATAAAGCAACCACAAAGTAAAGATTTGTCTCAAACTTACAAGTTACAACCACTGATTCATTTAAAACACTCCGTTAACAAGAAAAACAATACATAAATTAATATAAAAACTATATAATTATTTAATTAAGCGGTTAGCGGTGCGGTTATTTTTTCGGTTATTGAATGCGGTGCGGTTGTGGTTATTTATGTACGGTATATTTCATATAACCGCACCGCACCACAGACGCATCGTCAGTTATTGTTTCGGTTGCGGTTAATCGGCTTTGGTTTTTGCGGGGTTTTTACCATGTGGTTCAGTTTTTGCTCAGCCCTAGTGTCGGTACATGATGACTGATGCACAGTGCCATCAGATGCCAATAACTCGTTAAAAACATTGGAGGTAAATTCCCCTCCTAAATCACACCGAAAACATTTGATGACAGCAGAGTGTTGGGTCTTGACAAGGGCTCTGAATTCATTATATATGGTGAAAAATCTAACCAGCGCTTCATAAGGTAAGCATAACGAGTGTAATTGTCAAGGAATGAAACATAATAATTAGATCCAGATTTAGAGGCGATCAGGGATGGAACCCACACATCAGAATGCACAATATCAAAGGGAGCAACACAACAAGTGACACTTTATTAAACGGTAAAAGCAGAAAACTTTCCCAATTTACAACCACAGCAATCAAAAATATCATCACATTTCAAAGGACCTAACACACTAGTAGAGACTAACAACTGTAAACGAGACGCTGACACATATCCCAAACGAGAATGCCAAAGATAAAAAACAGACGAGGAATGACTTAAACGAAAAGACGACGAATCAACACTAAAGACAGCAACATCAGCAACGTGTAGCTGCCCCAAGACATAAAGCTTCCCAAGTCTACAGCCTATCCCAATCACCCTCCGAGACTAAATGTCATGTACACAACAGAGCCACGAATCAGAAAAGAACACCCAACAACCAGACTCACACAATTGACTGGCCGAAACAAGATTCAAAGCAAGTGGGTGGGAATATAATAGAGATATGTCATAGACATATAAGGAGTGACAATATAACCAACACCCTCTAGTGACATAGGTGAGCACTAGCAGACATGACAGAAACAGGTGAATGAGGGGATAATGAAGAAATGATGACAAATGTGGTGACATATGATGATATGCACCAGAATCCAATATCCACAAGGATGAAGGAATGCCTGAAGTATTGGATGAAGATGAAGACAGACCTGAGTGAGACATGGATGCTAACAAGGCAGTCAGATTGGTAGCAATAAATTGTCTAAACTGCTCAACAAGTTGAGGATCCATGTAACGACCCAAAATCCAGGGTAAAAATTTGTTTTAAAAACAGATCAATTACATAAAACGGGTTGAAAAAAATGGAAACCATCCAATTTAAACTTGACCATCGTCGTAGTCGTCGATGCGGTCAAAAATACTAGATAAATACCTTACAGCTCATTAGCTAGTGGAAGTAAGAGTCGACCGTGGAGTCAGTGGTTGGCGCTTTGTGTCGATAAACTCATACATAGTGTCACTCTATAGACGGTGGATCAATAACACGTGGGAAACACAAAAAAACTCAAACAAGAACCAAAACAAACTCAGATCTGATTGCAGATCGAGAAAACGAATAATAAACGAAACAATAATCGAATGATTACTTTTATAAATCCAAATCAAACCAAAATTCAAACAATTAAATCCATACCTACTACCAACTATTTAACTACTGAAATCAGAAACTATGAATCCAAACGCACATCGAGTAATCGATGAAAATTCCAATTGCGGAATACATCGATACTGAGTTGATAAAACAAGAAAAAAAACAAATATCTAACCAAACTATCAATATACCTGAGAAAAATCACGAAATCAGCCTTCCGGATCAGGGTTCCCGCGCCGCCGGTAAGGCCTTCCCACGACGCGCGCCTCATCCAGGCCCCGTTATCTCGGAATTTGAAATTCAAAATGCTGACTTTTATCGTTTTTGGACATTAGCGGCGCTAATATTGCTTCTAGAAGGTTCCACTTGCGCGTACGGAACTTAAAAACGAAGAAATCCACTTTGACCAATATTAACGTCGCTAACATTAAATGTTAGCGTCGCTAACTTTTACTGCAACACTTCCTTGTCTATTTTTGCTCCGTAACTTCTCCCAATTTGCACTAAAACCCCTGCATTTACACTAAAAATATTTCCAAGCACTTTGGCACAAAAGTAAGTGATTATAGTCAATTTAGAAGGATAAACTAACTAAAACACGGCTAAACAACGACTATAATACTTGATATTACTAAGCGATGTCAAACACCCCACACTTGTGTCTTGCTTGTCCCCAAGCAAGTGAATTTTTAACAAATTCTAACTAAAACCCAAATATTTTTGAATGCCTTCGTTTCAAAGTTTATTGTTTCTAGAAGTTAGATAAAAATAATTTTTGAAAAATATGACTAGAATACCCTTTGGGAATCACGACTTTCTAAAGAACCATTGATTACAAATTTTTAGTTCACAAATGCAACTTACTCATTCAGATTCTAAAGGCCGCTAAAGGACCATCCATGACTTTCGATGTTGTTCGTGTAACGAGTTTTCGAAAATACTATCCTAGACCAGACGATCTTTGGTAGTAAGGTGCATAAGTGCCCTTTCAGGGCCACCCCTTTTCAGACCTACCGGCTCGAACAACAAAGGCCACTGATTGACAGTTCCTTCCTGAATCCCAATCCTAAAGTGTTCTAAATCTAAGATTTTTCTAACTCCTAAAACTCAACTTATTTTAACTCAACCATAACATGCTAACAACTAAATAGTATTTGTTGAAAAATATCATATGCTATAACACTCAAAAGCTATTCGTTTTCAGGTTACAACTTCTTAAAAATTTTGAAAATTGCTAAAAATTTTGAAAATTATGTCTTTTTCCGCAAAAATTCAAAAAAAACCCTTTTCGACCGTCCCACCCCACACTTTAAACCGTACAACGTCCCCGTTGTACATAAAATATTTTCAGAACAAGGGAGAAAAAAGTTACCCCTTAGGAACGGCGAATTGTTTGACTGTCGGGATCAACTGTAACGGGGTCGACTGTTTGCGTCGTCTCGATGAAATCCAGGAGTCGGGGTGCAATAGTAAACACACCAGCATGATGCAAGTGCAGGGGTACGGTGACCCCACACTTGCGTTACGCAACTCCAAACGGTTGGTGCAACAATCACAGTTTGGCAGATAATAGTAATCTACTAACACAATATCAACTCATGCAAAAGATGTTAAGTTTAATTACAGACATAAACAATTAAATACATAAACTAAAACTAAAAATAAAAAGAAAGAAAATAAAAAGGTACAAGAAAATATAACTCAGAATCATGATGAGTCCCAGATGGACCAGCCCCGTCCCTTCCACCCGTCGATGGTGGTATCCCAAAATGTACGAAAAGTATGCGCTGGCCCTCCATCAATAGTCGTATGTCGGCTCGGATATCCGCCTGAGCGGTCTTTATCCTCGTGAGCCTCGCGTCCAATCCATCCTCCCTGCCTGCAGGCTCCTAGTCTCACTGAGCCTGTGATGGTTCTCTCATCCTCCTCTGTCGTCGTGGAGCCGAACCTCGGGCTGCATCACTGGTGCCTCGACTCCCTCAATCTCTGCCTCCATCTCCTCATCCTAGTGAGCCTGTGCTGGCTGAGGCTCGCCAACCAATATGTAGCCCCCCTCCTACTGACTGATAATGCCCATCGTCAGCAGAAATGAGGCCCCCATCTGCCTCGGACGGAACGGAGTCATCCCTCTCGTAACCTCTGGTGGCAGCAGGTGGTAGGACTCGGCTATGCAGGTGATGTAGTGCCCACCGACCAGAGGACTGGCCACTCTAAGCTTCGCGGACTCAACCAAGAACTCAGCTAGCTAACATGTAAAGGAGATGGAAGAACCTGTCAGCATGGAGAAGCGCCCATAGAAATCGTAGGTCCTTCTTCGGCACCTTGTCACCACCCTTACGCTATCTAAGGGTGCAAGTGACAATCCTGTGTAACAAACGGTGGATCAGAGATCGTATGGTGCTGGCAGTTATGGCCGTGCTGAATGCGATATCGCTGACCTCAGCCCAGATGGATGTCTCTGTCACACCCTCGTTGGGATGAGTGGCACACGTGGCTAAAAATGGCAGGAAATGCGGATCAGCAATCTTCTCCTTCGTATAAACGCTTGCTCGTCGTGCAAGCTCTACTACAGTGCACTCCCTCGGCACACCCCCCAGTCGGAATCGGACCGTCTGCTGAGACAAATCATCACTGCGTACTCCCCAATCGCATGTACCGAAGAACTCCAGAATGATCTCCCAGTAGCATGTCTCATCCGCTGCAATGAGGCGATCCCAAATGCGGCATGTGAAAGTGCGAACGCTATCAGCACTGGTCCATGTGCGGACCAGGTGCTGCTATAGACGGGTCATGATGCCTGAAGCTGCTGCAAGTGTCATGTCCAGTGACGGTGCGACCTCGACCTCTTGGCCAGCAAGTACTGTCAATCGTTTCACAGCCTCCGCGGTCCCCGGTGATCCCTCAATGAATTCTACAAACGGGTGCGCTGGTAACACATTGACTGCAACAACAGATCTCGAGCGACATCCCATCTGCAAAAATAAATCAAGAGCAAAATCCAGTATACAAATATGAGAAATAGTTGCATGATTGGTCCCTGGCATCAATAGTGACACTAATCAAAAGATCAGTTCCGCTACTGACGAACGCAACCCCAAATTTTTCGATTTTTTTCCATTTTAGTCCGTTTTTCAAATTGATTGCACTAATATGTTCCTAAACTAGACACTAGCAAAATCCCTAAGTTTAATTTTAGAAAAACAAACTAAAAACGCCTCAATTTCTTGTTTGGGTCAAAAAAAAAACCCAATTATGAACCCTAGATTTCTTGATTTTTGAATCCGACCTGTTTTCATCAAATTGAATATACAAATAGCATCCTAAACTAGTGATTAACAAAAGCCCTCTGTCAATTTTCAGAAAAACAAGCTACAAATTCACCAAATTGGGCAAAAACCCCAAGAACCCTAACCGAGCCCTAATTCATAATTTTCCGGAATTTTTGTTGTTTTTATCAAATTGAACAAGCCAATGTGTTGCTAACCTACCGAAAAACAAACCCTAAGTGGTTGATTGACGAAAAACTAGCCAGAGAACCATCAAATCGAGTCGATGGGTTCGGTATGCCGAAAACCCCAAAACGGCTCAAAACCCTCGAATCGACTCGGTTTTGCGCAAAATCGTGAAAGGGTAAGTTGAGATACATACTTGAGGTGCTTAATTGGAAAATTTAAGCAAAAAAATTGTTTGAAAACTACATTTTCATAGATATCATCCTTTATTTTTGAGAAATGACATTTTCGCTACTTATATTAATCAAAACAGTTAGAAATCAACAAAAACATGCATATACAAAAAACATTAAATATACAAAAATAAATTAACAAAATATACGTCTTTAAAATTTTCATAGATGATATCTATAAGATTTACATATTATCTAGAAAAAACCTTAAAACGATATAGTTTGAAGTCATTTACAAATAACCTGTGAATTTAAAAGATATGATCAAAATTAATGACAACATTGATATTTTTTGATTTTTAATTATTTTTTAAAAAATAATGAATGAAATTAATTGGTATCTTTGTCTATAAAAAGTGACATCCGATTTGTTTAATAAAATGTATAGAAGTGTAAAAAGAATTTTTGTTTTGTATAGTGTAGATGTAGGTGTAGCTCCCTAAAACAAGGAGTCGTACCACCTGCCAACAATTGGTCCAGGTATAGGGTAATGGGTTTCCATATGCTACCTCCATTTTTATATAATTATTAAGGGAATCACTAAATATAATCATATGTACAAATTTATAACCGCGTCGTACAAGTAATTATAAAACCATTGTTCGCCATTCAGATTACAGATGTAAAAAAGGAATTAACCTGTTCTTGCACCATCTTTTTATAAGTATATTTTGTGTGTTTAGTATATAAAGAATGATTTTTGTAGGTTTGGTTCAGTAATAGTTATTAAAACTAACTTTTTGCAAGTTAAAGTTAAAAGGCATATTTAAAATATATATGTTGAATTTTTATAAAAGTTGATTTTAATATTGTGTTATTTATTTTTTTGAATCAAGCCATTAAGCTTTAAATTTTTGTGAATTACTATGTTTTCAATTTTGTTTCTATATTGACCATTTAATCGCTCACCTTGGTTGCTAGTTGATGTGATATGGTGACGTGGTAGTCTTTGATAATGTAGGACTGACATGGCGTGCTGACGTGACACCTAGATGTAAAAATTGAAACAAAATTGAAAACATAGTATCTTAATTGAAAAAATTGAAAACTTGGTGGCATAATTGAAAAAAATAACACAGTATCATAATCAAAATTTTCTAAAAACTTGGTGTTTCGAAATTTGCTTAAGAAACCAATTACAAATATTTCAAAATGTTTAACTAGTAAGAAGTAGAAAAATAAATAAAATACGAATAATGAGCCGCTTTATCGAAATGGTGAGACAGATGTTATAATTGGAATATTTATAATAACCGAAGTGATAAAGTATAATTAAGTGGACATTTATACTAAGATTTTGAAAAAAAAAAAATTACGAGACCATTGAAATTTCTGCGGGGTAAATTGGAAATTTCTTTGAGCGATAATGAAAAGAAAATTGAAGAAGTGTTATGTAAGACCCTGATCCCGATAAGTCAAGTTCCGAGCTTTAAAGAGTCAAAGTGTAAAGTCCGGAACCAATAATCAAGATGATAGCATTTGGTAATAAGTCATAAATGAGGAAATGGGAAAAAACGGGGTTAGCGTTGCTAACCCTATGGTTAGCGACGCTAAACTGGCCAGATCCTGAGCAGTCGCGAGTTTCAGACTGAACGCGATGGGGACAGTACATGTGCTTGCAGTTAGTGCCGCTAATGTTGTTTGGGCAGGATAAAACCACATTTTCGTGGTTCAAAGTCATTTTTCAGTTTAGAACTCATTTGGAATCCGTTTTTCTTCAGTTCCAGCCCTTAGAAACTCCCTCTAGTCTCCATGGATGTTTTGCATCATTTCCTTGAAGCTTTGAAGGTTTTTGGAAGAGAAGAAGGAAGCAAAGGTGCTAAGGAAGCTTGTGTGAACAAGGAGATATGATTGCTTAGTACTCTAGACCATTGTATGTGTTCAATCTCTGTTTCTTTGAGTATTTTGGGTGAAATTGGAGTTATGATGCTTGTAAGAGCTTCTTGAGACGATAATGGCTCCATTTCTTGGAATGAGGTGGGATTTAGGAACTAAGGGATGAGTTCTTCTTCCTTTAGCTTCTGAATCCTTAAGAAAAACATTAGCCTAGTCTTATTGTGGTTTTATATGAAGTTCAAGTTTGTTAATCTTCATTTTGGAACTAGATTTGTCACCATGAGCTTGTTTGGCAAGGATTGGTTGGTAGAATTCACATTTTTATGAGTTAATTGACTGTTTGTGACAAGCCCTGGAAGTTGTGGCTTCTGTCTTAACGGATTAAGCACTTAATGGAGATTTGGGCTGACCAAATTAGCGGCGCTAACCTTGACAGTTGACTTTGTTGACTTTGACCGTTGATCGTTGACTTTTTGACCAGTTTGACTTTTGGTCAAACTTGAGGGTTTTGGATGCTGATCTTATAGGATTATCCTGTTCGGGATTTAGAAAGTTCTACGTGGGGTTCATTCTTGTTAGGAAGTGCGTATTGTCGGGATCTAATGGCACTCACGTGGAGTGCTGTCTAGCTTAAGGTCGCAAATCAGGTGAGTTTTCTCACTATACTATAGGTGATGTTACATGCGTAGATAGTCTTTATTACTTTGTGTAATAATGTGATTATTTGTGCTTTACGTGTTTGTCGGCGAAAGCTGATGACGATGTTTGCCGGCGAAAGCCGATGACGATGATTTCCGACGGATCGGGGCAAGCCCGAGAGTCACACGATGATTTGTTAAATGATGATTTTATGTGATGGATCGTGTGGTATCTTTGGGGAATTCACTAAGCTTTGTGCTTACCCTTTTACACTACTTGTTTTTCAGGAACTTGATAGCTTGAGCTTAGAGCATGGCGCGACTGTATCGCATCTGAGGATTTCAATGATTAAGTCTTCCGCTGGATAATGGTTGTAAATGTTTTTAGTAAATACGTTTTCATATGTTTAAAATAGAGAAAACTGCAAAAATGGTCCCTGTGGTTTGCTGTTTTTTGTGGTTCTGGCCCAAACATTTGCATTTTTGTATGGATGGTCCTTTTTCAAAGGTTTCTTTGTGGAATTGGTCCCTGGCCACACTGAAATGTCTATTTTACCCTTTTAATTTCTTTTTCTATTATTTTTAATCATTTATTAACTTTAAATAAATAAAAAGAAATTAAATCTCTCTCTCTCTCTCTCTCTCTCTCTTAAACGTCTCTTGCTAATCACGAACCTTCGTCTCCAATAGGCCACCATGGCAGCGATTATCGAAGGCTCTACTCGCTCCCTCTCACTAGCTTAACTCTTGGCTCAAGTGGTATGGATCAAGCTGCTGTAACAAGATTATCCTCTGTAAATCGATGCTCTTTTCTTTTCTCCAATGTCAAACTCAAGAACTCATGAAGAACACCTAGCTGAAACTTCTCAACCTCCAATGTGCAAAGATCCAAACTCGCCCCATCAGAATAAAGCGAAATGAGAGGGAGAGTGTTTAACAGATACAATTTTCGTTCATCTTGTTCGTCAAAATTTGATCGATTTCCATCTCATCCATGATCATCTTCTATTCTTCCAGAAATGTCTCCATGAAATCTGTAAATCCGAAACAGATTTTGTCATTGGAGTGATGGTATGTTTGGAAAACCAGGGTAGTGTTGGATGAATTTCAAAACTGTGCAGCCATGAGGGAACCCTAACTCACAGTAGATCTAGATCATTATCTGATTTGTTGATATGGTTAGCTTAGTCACTGATATAGCCCATATCCAAATAGAAACCCTAAATAAGTGAGAAGCACACTTTGGAAAAACATGAAGGCGATGAGATTTGATTCGGACGACGATTAATAGATCGATTTCTCTCCCCACCATCGATTTGCTCTGTCGTGGGTATGGTAGAAGGCGATGATCAGTCGGGATGGAATGAAGGGAGGGGGTGGGGGACTTCCCGTTTGCTCTCTTCGTTGCATTGATTTACTCCTTCCTCTACATCTAAGACATCCAGAAGAAGGTGAATTTTTCGTTCTTCTTGAACCTGGAGATGCTTGTCGTGGGTATGGTAGAAGGCCATTTTTCTTGTTACCGGAATTAGTCGTCGGAGAAACTTTGATTCCACCGGATAACCACCTACCGTGGTATTGACATTCTTCTTGAACTTGGTGCTTCAAGTTTCGTATTGACATTCTTCTTGAACTTGGTGCTTCAAGTTTCGTATGCAACTGAAGGTGGATTTTTCGTTCATCTGCAAATCACAAGAGGGGGGAGAGAGAGAGAGAGAGAGAGGTGTGGGGTCGGATGTGGGGTGGGGGTGGGGTTTTTTATTTTTTTTATATTGAAATATGTAGATAAATAAAATTAATATAAAAAAGAAATTAAAAGGGCAAATTAGACATTTCAATTTAGTTAGGGACCAAATCCACAAAGAAACCTCTGAAAAAGGACCATCTATACAAAAAAGCAAAAGTTGGGACCAAAACCACAAAAAACAACAAACCACAGGGACCATTTTTGCAGTTTTCTCTTTAAAATACTAAGTTTAATTTGAATGGTTTTATGTGGCAACTGTTTTATTTTAATTAAGTTGTTCTTAAAAAATGAAAATTATATTACGAAATTTGGGACGTTATACGTTAAGTGTGATTAATGCAATAAAGATCAAGGTCTAAAAGTGTACCTTGTGTCTCTCTCGTCTAAGAGTACATAGGAAATACACCCAGGAATCTCATTGCCCATGTAGGAGTTGCACGTGAAGCATCTATGTTGTCCCAGATTCTAATGGTACTGGACAACAAGTTCTTAACCATAAGAACATAAAATCTTGCAATGAAGATAACACCCACCTTGAGAACGACTCACTGCCTCACCGTGAAAGATGAACAGAGAGAGATCTTTTCAATGAAGAAACCAATGACTACAGCGGTTGCCTTCCAAACCTTTGTCCTAAACCGTCGAGAAAGGCCTATTGACCCCAACTATCCAAGTGCCAAAGACATATAAACAACACGAGATGAGGCAAAGACGAAGGGCTAGAGCATTGTAATTTCTTGGGAAAAATAACCAGAGATGGTTGTTCTAAAAGAATATGTTACCTCGAATGGTGTCCACCATCAACACCCACCACCACCGCCACCTCCCAACACCACTACTACTAACAATAAGTTATAAAACAAAGTAAAATTACACAAAATAACAAGAAATACAAATTTGTCATTTTACATGGATTCCAATTTTATTTTACTACCAACCAAACAATATGGAATTGCATTCAGTTTCCTTTTTTGTCAACCAAACAAAATATAAAATTAGATTCCAAGATATTCAAATTTCTTCAAAAACATCTACGAACCAAACACCACCTTATTGATTTGAACACTTTGATGGTGGTGGAATAACTATATGTTAGTTCATGCATTATAGCAACAAGGCTTAAATGAGGTCATGGTACCAACCATTTAAGGGACTTGTACTTACTAAAATTCAAGATTATTGTGATGTAAACAATCGTGAAAAACATGATTCTTGATTCGATAGTTTCATAATTGTATTTCTAATTGTGTAACAGAAATTCAAAACTATTAGACTAAGTTGACTAATAGTAAAACCCAAGTATATGGATTACATTCTATATATAAATTGCACTAAAATCACCAAAAATATACTTTACAATCGATCTCTAATAACAAAATCAGAATCAACAATAACATATACATTATACATCACCTAACATTTTTAACAAATTCCAACTCATACAACCTGAATTAATTTGTCATACACTATGTTTCAAAACAACTAAAATTCCTACTTATATCCACAATTGGATATATATAAAATAAAAAATAAAATAAAAAAAGATGTCAGTCATACTTGAAAGATTCTTCATTCTCTAATATCATCAAAAAAGGAATCTGGTATTACTGATGGAGATGACAATTTTGACACGCATTTAAACTGTTCCAAAATAAAAACCACAAATGTAATCAAAATAAATAAAAAAGAAAACATATAAATAATTGTGACAACATTTTTGACATATACCTTATGTTGCTTGTATTTTTCTCTAACTGCCAACAAATTCCCTGCTTTTTTACTTGATTGCAAATCGTGTAAAATCTCAACACATTCTTTCAAATCCGATGGTTTATAGCCAGATAGTTTTTCAAGATCCGAATTCTGTAAATGGGTTTTGAATATTATAAATAAAGTTTCAATCTTTTTCCAAAAAAATTAAAATTTAGATAGTGGGTGCTTACCCATGGGTGTGATCTTGGTTTTAGAGTGAATCTTGAAAGAAATGTAACAGATGCAGCTATCATTGAAGGTAAAAACTTGAGGCAGGTATATTCTAATAAACTTAATTCAGCCAAATAATAATTCAAGAATTCCATTTGCAAATTGGGTTTCTGTAGATTAAAAAAAAGGATAAATAAATAGCAATTTTAGATAAATCACGAAAGTAAACATATTAGAGAAAAAAGCTTACTTCTTGATTTTCTTGAGAAGCTATGGTGAATCTTCTGTGAGTCAACAAGTCAAAAGGGAAAAAAAAAACATGTTAGACAATTACAAATAGTCGTATTATTAAGGCAATTTACGAAAAAAAACACTGTATTTTAGAATTTTTTTTTCTGGTTTAACCATCAATTTTTCATTTGTTCTAATAAGAAAACTAATAATTTTTGGAAAAAATTTCAACCCGACCATTACGACCTGAAGAAGACGGTAACAATGAATTTTTTTTAACAAAAAAATTGTGGTTTTTTCGAATATTAAAAATTGGTGGTGAAACCGAATTTTTGGCTTTTTTTCGTAATTAATCCTAGATAATATTTACATTTTAATTTATATAATTACGAAAAAAACAGTATATTTCATCGTTTTTTCTCATTTGTTCTAATAAATCATCAATTTAAAAAAAAAAAAAATTAGTCCAACCATTATGACAAAAGAAACTGGTAACAATGACTTCGATGAAACTTTTTACCAAAAATTAGTGATTTTCTCCAAATCTTTTAATATTTGATGATTAAACCGAAATTTGGGCAAAATATAGTGTGATTTTTTTGTAATTAACGCTATTATTAACTCAACAAATTCAAATTATACCTAAGGAATGACTTTACTGTGGGATTTCCCATTTCAAAATTGAGAGCTTTGAGGACATCAGCTTCCATTTTTACAACTTCTTGTTTTGTGTATGTATTATCAGTGATGTAGCAGAATTCTTCTGTATGTGGTGGGCTGATTTCTTCATATTTTCTGTTTGACAAAAAATTACAAGTTTAATACTCGAGATTTAAGACGATGTTACTAAAAGAGAAATGAATCACAAGAAATATGACACTTACGCAGCAATGAGCATTGAAGAAACACCAAGAAGTTGAAGTTTCTGTCTGTTTAGAGGATTTATCGATAAGAATTTGTCGATGTAGGAGATTGTTAGATATAATGTGTCTGAAAGAAGTTTATACTCTTCAGCGACCTCAACCAACCAATCAACTAAGATGGATCTCATGTTTACAGTAACGTCCTTTTGCACTTTCTCGATGTATTCTGGTATCGGTCTTCTCTGTGTTTCGATCTGAATTTGCAATTGAAACTATGAGATTTCAGTTTGTTTGGAAATAAATGGATGAATTGAATACTACTGTTGAATTAAGAACTATAATTTGGAAAATCATCCATCTGAATCAACAAACAAACCCTAAATCCAATTATTATCAATCTGTTTGCTTGTATATACAGTTTTGAATGCAATAAACCTTGAAAAACGGATGGAAGGTTGTTAAATAACAATCGATTATGGAGTGTACGAAGAAATTCGCAACAAAAACAGTAGTAGGAAGCTAAACCCCTGAATTCGGCGATTAAATCAACAGATGGATCAACCTGACTTCAACGAAAACGCGATTTAAAACAAGTAAAGGAAAATTACGAAGGGGGAACCGCTACATACCTCCATCATATGAAGATACTCGTAAACATCGGAAACGTATTCTTCGCACATCTGAGGATCGCTCGATTTCTCATCGATCTTCTCCACAACCAGTTGCTGTGTTTCCGGAGCCGCCTTAACGGCCTTCTTCCCCTTCTTCGATCTACATTTCTGCTTTTGAATCTTCACCAGGTCAGATATCGTCGTCTCGGAATCATCCACCACCGCATTGTTCGAGAGCTCACCCAGAACCACTCTATTCCTCTTTGTCGGTTGCAACTGAGACTCGATTGCCTCCATAGCCCTCTTCTTCGCCATTCTCGTAACTCTCTTGTTCTCTTGATCAGCCATTGATTATACGTTACAGCAAACAAACTCAAAACCCAGATCGGCGGAGATGGAGACGGAAATGAAGATGGTGAAAGTGTACGAAAATGGCGAGTGTTATAAAAACAAAGATGCCGCCATTTTTTTTGGTTTCAAAAAAATTCAATTTTCGGAAAAATCGGTTTTGAGTTGAAAATTTGAAGGACTGATGAAAAGATACACGTCAGAAAGTGGGCCCAATGTTATGTTACGGATCGATGACGTGGCAGGTTTTAAAACTTTAAAACAGGAACACAAATTTCAGTTTGAGCGCCTTCTTTCAAATAATTCGTTTGGGTTTAGAAATCCTACTTTTACGAAGTTTGAACGATTTTGACGTAAATTTCAAAACAAAAATTCCCCATTTGGAATTCACCCACACTTTGTTAACGAATAAGTTTAAATATTTAGTGAGTCAAAATTTTCATACTAAACTATTTTCTTGTAACTTTAAAGATTTACTAAGAAATATAATATGTATTTATTGAAATGACTATATAAAACGAGAATATGTCACTATAAAATTGTTTTTTTTGGACTTTAACAAAGTGATGACAAGTATCGTGAATATATGCTCCTGAACTCGCGAGATTGTTTTTTCTAACATAAAACATCATTGATAAAAATTTGTTGGTATAATTTATCTTTCGTGATGAATATTGTGATATAGTCAACGGTCTTTACCAAATAAAGTTTGCTAACGATGTACGAGTCATTTTTTTTCCTCCCTACTAGTAATGTTTTGTTTGTTCTCGATGCATTGTTCAACCATGCATTAAGATGTTATTATTGTTGAGTAGTCGCCAGGCAATGTAGTATTTGAGTATATAGAGGTTTGATGTTTCCACCTATTAGGTACTTGTATGAGATTTGCAATGTGGTTCTTGGTATGCTTTGAATTCTTGAGCGTTCATTATAATCTTGATTTGTTTGTGTTGTTGTACAACACATAGGTATGTCGTTCCCAAATCAATAGCAATTTGTTGGTGCTACGATTTCCTACTCGTCAATACTCTATTAGTTTAATATGAATGTTAGCACGAAATAAGACGAACATGCAACCTATAAACGGAAATGACACAAAGGGAAAACTCCCTAATATTGTAAAGATAATACTAATAAACAGCATTGAGGATTATGTTTTCCATTATAGTTAAACAAAGATGGGGCACAAATGAGATATGCCATTGAATATCAACCCAAAAATAGCTTATAAGGGTAAGATTGTACATGCCTAACTTTTCTTTGATGATATCACTTTTAAAATATGTATAATTTTACTATATTATTATAACTTAGCAGATTATTCTATATTAGATGCATTGTTGTTTAAAACCTAGAAGTTTTACCTTTTTAGTGAAATTATTTTGAAGCAATCTAAATATAATAATAGATTTAGAAGTTGCAAAGTTTGTTGATATAAATGTCTATTTAGATCAAACCATTATTACGAAGAAAACCTCATGATGAATGTAAGTAGTGTATATAATAAATTGAATGGAAAATGTTTATTTCTTAATGCTCAAGTTGTAACCATTATTTTATTTTAGATTTGATATAATCATTAGACATAAAGGGCATCATTAGTTGACCAAAAAATGATCTAATTTAGGATAAATGATAATTTTGGAATGTTAATCCAAGAAGTTGTATGAGTATATTAATGATCCATAATGTTTTTCTTAGGTAAAAATCTATCCAACTATGGAAATATAAATAATCAAAATTGAAGGATTTGAACTTAATAGAAGAATTATTTGAAGTGGTTGACCTTAAGTATGAGCATTGATTAAAGGTAACAAACTATATTTGATATTAACAAGCACCAATCATGTAATAGGTGTTTTGAGCTTGAATATGTTATCAAATTTAAGTGGGTTAAAGTTTAAGGACTCGCCTTTTTGGTCGTTCATTGTGATTCTGGGAACAGAATCATCCTAAGGGTGGCAATCATAACATCTAGATTTTGGGACTAGAAGTTTTACCCTTTTAGTAAATTTACTTTAAGTAAATTTATATTTTAAATTAAATAATATCAAAAATTAAGATAATAGAAATAATAAAAACAATTATAATAGTGGATTTAAAATTTACAAAGTTAGTGAATATAATATTTAATTGAATTAAATTTATTTATAAATGATTAAGTGAGAGTTGAAGTTTAAAACCTTCAAGATTTGAAATTAGGAAATATGTTTGAATAAACTCAAATAGTTAGAAGTTTGACGTATTTGCGTAGAGTTATATCATTAAAGGTTAACTTAAAAGATGGACCAATATTGTCAACTTTAGAAACTTGAGCATAACTTGGTCTTAACATAATTTATTAGATTTGTAGACTTAAAATTTTAAGATATTAACTTTCTAGGCTTGTTATAGAAGTATTGATTATTGTTGTTAATTAAGACTTAGTTGGGATACAAATTAAGAACTTAAAAGTATAAATGTTATGATTGGCAAATACCTATAGATTTAAACATAAAAACCCCAAACTCCCTCCTCTTCATCTAATTCATGATTTTGGGGATGTGAGAGAGTTTGGGAGACAGTTTCGTGTGTATTTGTTGACGTTGAAGATTTTGTGAAGCCAATTGAAGATTTGGAGTTTCAATCCTCAATAAACTCACAGTTAGGTAGTAATTTTATAATTATCTACTCCAGTTGTATTTCAAGTTTAAGGAAATTATCCATAATCTGAACACAAGGTGGATTTCTGTTAAGGATGGAATTTTTTATGTTACATTCATGTTTAGATCGCAAATCTAGCTTCAATGTGTCCCTTATAAGTTCGATTCTGAATTCTAGATTGCAAATCTAGCTTCAATGTGTCCCTTATAAGTTTGATTCTGGATACTAGATGTTTTAGGGCACATCAAGCCCTAAATCATGTGATTATCGATTTGTGCCAATAGAATTCAAAATTGCTTGCTATTTTAACATTAAATCGTGATATGGAATCTAGTTTATTGTTGATTTCGAATCATGAGACCAATAACTTATAACCGGTAACACAATGAATATCATGCTTAGTATTAAGCATAGAAGCCTTCAATGGTGGTTTAAACTTAAATTGGTAAATGGTTGAACGAAATCATTATGTTATTAATTCATTTTACCAAAAGTAACTTAGAAACATCAATATTAAACATATTGATGGATTGTTCATATGTTAGAATATAAAGGACTTTGACATCTTTAAATGAACTATGATGCTATGAAACAAAGAGGCAAAGAGATAATAGATTAGTTCACTAAATAATTAACCAATGTTTGATAAAGAAGGTGAAAAACATTTAGAAAGTAAACATATACAACTCAATAGCAATCAATTGAAAGATCCAACATTATTGGCCAAATCAAATTGTAAGTCATGAGGACAATTTAAACTTTTAGATTTGGATTATATGTTAAAGGATGCTAAGAATATGTTAATATGTTAATAAGTTGTTAAGATATAGTAAAATGTGTGTGAATGGTCATGCGATTCACTATGCATAAATGACATAGACTATGTAACTGTTTGACACGATTTTGTAAATGTTGGAACTTTTGTTATGTTGATCAATTTGACCTCAAACCACTTCCATAATCTTATAACGACATAGGCGATATCTCAAACGATAAAATTATATTTCAAACACTAATTATCATTATAAGTTTAATTAGATGTTAAGAACTTAATTATAACTTTAATTTGCATATTACCATTAGTTAACCACACTGGAAGAGGAACAAAGTATTAATTGTAGGAAGATGTGAGTTCATTACCAAAAAAGATGTTCTTATTATATATTTTGTGCATGAGATTTATTTTCTCCATATTGATATGTGAATATAATATTTTAGCACTATGTATAATACTTTTGCATCCATGAAGTGGTTTTCACAAACAATTTGTTATATGGGGACAATGTTATTATTCACAAATGAGTTTTAACAGTGATCATAAGCATTGACTTATGATAGGATGATGAGTTATGTGACTAATGATGACCGGGTACCAAAGGATGATGATGTATACTAAAGGACGATGTTATTGTTGGTTGTTACCGATAGAAATTCAATTCTTCAAAAAAAAGAGTTTGCCATATTAAAAATCATATAATATTTGTCAATATTTTTAATGAAATATGTATGGTGAAATAATATGTATATATATATATATATATATATATATATATATATATATATATATATATATATATATATATATATATATATAAATAAAGTCTAATATTAATTAAATATCATATTATCATACAAACATGTTTTCTCAAAGTGATAAAGGCTTCTATTTATAGGTTTTAGTTTCCAAAAATATTAAAACTCAAAATGAAGATGAACATTGCAAAAAAAACTTTTGAAAACTGGCTAGGTTACAAGTTTAAAGTATGTCGTAAAAAAGTGACAAGGATGTTGCGTTGCACATATATAACATTTAATTTTCCCTTATATGGTACCACTTTTTAGGTTCTCTTATCAATATTTAGCGTACCATTTTTTTCAAATTCTATTGTTAATTAGTGTTTTTATCTCAAAGTTTCAACAATTATCCTATTTTGTTTTAACTTCAAAAATCATTTAAACTAAAAGATAAATATTTAAAAGAGTTAAAAAATATTATAAGATCAATTGAGTTGCAAGTTCATAGTAAGTCGTGTGACACAGTTCAATGTGTGATAACAATGTTTTAAACATTTTATTTTTCCTTCATAAGATTTATTTATATGAAACTTCCAAAAATTAATCGTTAAAAGTTCAAAAAAAATTATATAAATATTATAATAGATGTCATTTAATCAATACAGTTCAATAATCAATACAGTTCAAGATAAATTCTTATCATGTACCACATTAATTTGAATTTATTAGAAAAAATCATATTATAGTGGACATTGGTGAGTACCCTTCGAAACTTTAGGAAAATGGTCTTAAAATCAATATCAAAGGTTCATGGAATGTAACAACTGATTCCTAATTTGGTTATAATAAAAAACACAAAAGAACAAATATATTAGAGAAATGATTTTAGCCACTTTACTTATAGATGTTTTTTTTTCTTTGAGATTTGTATATTAAGCTATGTGGGATGAGAAATATATTAGTCTTTTTACTTATAGATTTTTTATTTCTCTTCATTTGTGTTCTTAAGCGATGTGGGATAAGATAATGACACAAAATAACATATTATGAATGAACTTGATCCCACATTGTCATGATAAACAAACTCAAGAAGCATTTTTATTCTATAAATAAATGTCTCCCTCAAATTAAAATAATTATATAGATCATTATATATTTTTTATTGTTGGAAACATTTCCAAATAGTAAAGTTCAAGGAAACATATAGTTAAAATTTTATTATTTTTTAATGAAGTTGAGCTTTAAATATTTAGCAAGTCAATCCAAGATGAGCTATGGATTCGTTCATCAAGTTGCACAAAATCGCACGCATTGTGTTGAATATTGCAATTTTGAACTTATATTTATTGTGCAATATCGTTTGTCAAAATGACGATTTCTAATTTTCTCAAAGGTCATTCAATAAATATACTTCGAGTATTCTAACTATATTTATTTTTTATTTATAAATAAAGTCATTCAAATAAATATGGTTCAAGATAAATGATTTATCTTTTACCACATCAATTTGATGTTTTTTTCTTTATCTCACATTGTTTCACATACACATATGCCATTTTATCTTTCTCTTATATAATACAATTAATTAAATTTCATTATTTAGCAAAGAGCATACTATTAATTTAAATTAAATATTTGAAATTAAAACATGAAAAAAATACGCAATCTTTAAATTGATTTTAAAATAGATAAAAATAAAATTAAATTTAAAATTTTACAAAAACTTTATCCAAACACAAACTATTGGTAGACTACCAAATTTATGTGGTTTGAGATAACTCTTTATCATAAACTATATTAATTTGTTTTTAATTTGGCACATTGTATTTATTCATTAAAATTGTTGAAATTCATTGTCTTCAAAATTTATGACACATGTATGTATTATCATATAGTTAAAATAATGAAAATATTTTTCTATATAATTTTTTTTTAATTTGGGATAAATAACATGTATTTGTTTATATTCTAACTAAATTTTTTCCTACGCAACGCGCGGGCATTCGTCTAGTATATATATATATATATATATATATATATATATATATATATATATATATATATATATATATATATATATTGTTGGGATAGTGTGGAGCCTAATCCAAATCGGAGAAATACCCAAGGACCGAAGAGGAACAGTTATTTGAAGCAACCAGAAGACAGAGGCGAGACGAAGCCAATGTTGTCAAGGTGTTCATTTCAGACAAGTCTCCAGACCTTTGTTAAGTGGGAGTCCTTTCGTTCCGGTAGGAACAACCATGACGAATCATAACTAAGAAGGAGGTGATCCTTCAGAAGATCTGTAGAAGGTTGAACCGAAGGCTTGAAGATCAGTAGGACCAAGGCAGCCTTTCCTTGTCTGGATCCGGAGCCATGTCCAGCGCTGAGATCCGAAGGTTGCTAATCATTCAAACCGAGGAAGGTCAAACCTCATCCGGATGAGTTGGTACGCCTGCAGCATGAACATGGAGGAAGTCATCAAAGATTGACAGCTAGAGTTAGGAGGTGACAGACTAGTTACCAGACAAAGACATGTGACAAAGGAATAACTAAGTCCGAACTAGGAGTTGCATCCAAAGGAAGCTTCATCAATATCTCATGCAGACAGATGTTTACAGTGACAGCAATAGCTCGGGCTATGGTCACAATGGTGAACATGTCATCAACAGAGAAGATTGGACAACAATATCCTTCGGGCAAAGCAAAGTTTAGACATAAGAGTTCTTAAAGGAAGAGACCTTGCATGAAGTGGAGTTCGACAGAAGGTGCAGAAGCACAAGTCGGACAGTCACAGTTCGAAGGCAATACCTCAACCGAAGACCAATAAGGGTTCTACAACCGAAGGCGTGGCTTCGGTAAAACCCAATATTGGTGTTGTCACTATCATGGTCAGAATAATCTTGGGAACACACGAAGAACCGTGTTCTGTTGTCAGGGGCAGCATGGGGAGCAAGGTGCAGTCACCTTTTCAGATAAAGTGACAAGTACGAGTTTGTCCTTTTGCTCTTTCTCGCCTGAGACCTTGCGTGTTCAAGCTTCCATATCCCGCTATTTATACATCCCCAATTCTATGAATGTAATATGTTCAAATTTGCTAAAAGTGTAGTCATATTTTTTCTTGTAAATCATTGAAGTTTATAAATGAAAGTTTCTCTCGTTTCTCACAGTGGACGTAACCCAGCCGGGAGAACCACTTTATATCCTTGTGTTTTCCCTTTCCAACATTAGCATTACTCACTTGTCTAGATAGTTTCATGAAAGTCTGTCTAAGTACTTGGCCGTGTGTTCGTTGGTGCTCCCCTTCCGCTGTGCCCAACATATATATATATATATATATATATATATATATATATATATATATATATATATATATATATATATATATATATATATATATATAATGCATTGTCTTTTGTGTGTAGTCATAATAACAATAAAATATTATATACTACTTCATACTTTTCTTGACGAGCTCGCTTATGGAACTTTTCCATAAGGTCCTTGTTCATCTCGTATGGCCAATAGTCCTCATAAAATCTCTGCAATTCAGGGGACCATTGTATGATGCAGGCCACTTTGGTTGCATCGTCGTAGTGTTTTTTATATGAGGCATATTCCTCAGGAGTAGTTGGTTCTGAATCGATCTAAATGAGCTCTTTTTCGAGAACATACTATTTCTCCTCGAATCTAAGAGCCATCTTAATGTTTCGCATCCTGTCGTTGTAATTGGTGCCATCCAATGTCACCTTCGAGCAGAGCGAAAAGATCAAAGAGAAGTTATTGTGGTTGTTGTGGGAAGCGGGTGGGATAACAGAAGCATCAGCAGAAGTAGACATCTATAAGAAAATGTAGTTTTAATTAGACAAGGGTATTCCTTAATATATTAACCCAAAGATAAATATTAAGGCTAGGACCCAACTATATAATTTACAACTAAGAAGAGGGATGTCGTAATGTAATTGTAAATTATATAAAGGTAGGTAAATGACGATTTACCAATTCCACCGCGGAAGATAATCAAATTAAGTGAAATTCCTAAAACTTTTGATATTCATTGAAACTATTCAATGGCATGTTTAATCTCAAATTATGCTCTTCCATTTGTGACTGGGATACCGAGGATCACAAACAAGATGTGAATAACCATGCAAATGTGCTTGGTAATCTCAATGTCATTTATCATCTCAATTGATGTGTCGGTAAACCACACATGCTCCATCAACAATGATAATTTATGAGATACCCATTACCACTCTTTATAAGTCCCTATTAGTGTGCCGGTAAACCACACACGCTCCACTAACAACTTATAAAGTGTAATGTTCAATTTCATGAGCTAGCATACGTTTCACATTTTTCCTAAAGTAACTAGATTTGGGATTTTATTAAACAGGTTCTAGTACTTTCCTTTAATAACATTATACTTTTAATAGATTAAGTTGTCCTATCAAATCCGTTATGCTAACGACCCTCCACTAATCAATAAAGCGGTGGGTGAGAGTGGACACCCATTCAACCGCCATTTTATAAACAGTTTCCTTATACCTCCTTATAGATCAGCTTCGTGAATGAGGCATACTAGCAATTTGACTGACTGATTATTATTTATTATACATATAATATTAACAATTATTAATAATATATAATGTGTATTTTAAACTTTTAAAATACTAGGTTTAAATTTCGAGCATTTAAATGATTTAATATAAATATTTTAATTAACAATTAATTAAATAATTAAATCAGATAATGATTAACTAATTAAATTAATCAAATAATTTAATCCTAATCATAACCCTCTAATTTTCAAAAACTAGGGTAAAGGATTTATCCATTTATTAATTAATCATAATTACAGAAATAGGAAATCCTAAAACCCTACAGATTATCGAAAAGAGGGGAGGAGGTTTGGGTTTCAAAAAGCCTAGCCCAAAGTCAAAATTTATGGCCTTTAGGGTTTAATCTCAATAAACCCTAATAGATCAAGTTCTACAATTATAGCAATTCAATAGAAAACAAAACTAATGCTCTGATACCACTGATGGAGAATAGGCAAACAAATAAACTTAACCTCTTAAGTTCACATGTAACCTAAAGGATCTATGTTTTCTCTATTGAACATATAAATAAGAAAATCTAAAGGAAACCCTATGAATAATCAAAATTAATATAGAGGGTTTCAGGATTACATACCTTATTGTTATTATAGCAAATAACAATTATTCATTGTCTCGTTGATTTCTTGGAAGCAAGCACCACAAGTGTCGTGCCTCTAATGGTTCACACCCAAAAGTCCAAGCAAAGGGTAATTATTTTAATTATCTTATATATAAGAGATAATTATAGTTTGAATTATTAAGATAAAGGCTTATCTTAATTTGAATTCAAAAAGGTTTATCTCTTAAGGTTTATTTGGTCATCTGCTAAAGGCTATAAATAGGGAGCCTCAGACCCTCATAACCTGCGATTTTATACCCTGAATCTCTCTGGAATTCGACCACTCTCCTGCTCCCTGGGTGTGACTGCATTTGAGGCAAGATAGTTTTGTTGCTTTGCTTCTAAGAAACACTAAAAGGTTAGTTTTTCTAATTTTATTCTTTTAGTTTATTTCTTCTGGCCTTTAGGAATTTGTTATATGTTTAATTAGAAGAAAACATAGATGCTCCTAGGTTGCATGTGAACTTAGGGTTTTTGTTCATAGATTTGTAGAAAACCCTTCAGCTGAAAGGTTTTCTGCAAATCTATGAACTAAAACCCTAAGTTCACATGCAACCTATAAGGATCTATGTTTTCTTCTAATTGAACATATAATAAACTTCTAAAGGCCACAAGAAAATAACTAAAAGAATAAAATCAGAAAAAACTAACCTTTAGGTTTTCTTGGAAGCTGAGCAGCACAATTGTCCTGCCTCAAATGAAGTCACACCCAAGGAGCTAGGGAAGGTCACAAAATTCTAGAGAGTTTTGGTGTAAAATTGGCGCAGGTTTTTGGTCTCTAGGGCTCCCTATTTATAGCCTCCAGCAGATGACCAAATAAACATTTAGAGATCAACCTTTTTGAATTCAAATAAGATAAACCTTTATCTTATAATTCAAACTCTTATCTACCTATTATTAAAATCGAAAAAATATATATATCCATATATAATTTTCGCCAATAATAATACTGCTATAATTGTCACTTACTCAACTATTGAATAATAACAATTCTAGTCGATGCACCTTTAATTAATTAAATTAATTCCAATTAATTCCAGATTAATTTCTAATTAATTGATATAGATTCTAATTAATATATTATCACTTTAATATATTAATAAACTATTTATTTAATTTCTATTGATTTATTAATCATATAATAAACCAATACTTCTCTCTACTGAACTTTCTACCAAACCTCCAGCTATGAGGGCAACCCAAATGGACTTTGCTTCTATTAATTAGGTAAATACAAGTTATTAGTCATGTCTTAGACACCTAATCCAACAGTCTCCCACTTGGATAAGTCTATGACTATAATTACTGACTATAATTACTAATTTAACCTCTAATTAATCAGCAAACTGTAGCTTCCTTGAAACTGCTGCCGAACTCTGACCTAGTCAGTTCTGTCCATAGATAAGTGATCATATGATCCTTCGGTCAACAAGATATTTCCGGACATGAGACATGGATTGAGATCAATCTATGTCCGGTACTATGTTTCCCGATTTCCGATTCTGCTTATGACTTTGAGACTTTTAATTGAACACATCAATTTAGTCTTGGTTGTCCAGCACTTCAGGCAACTTCAAAATCATCGAGAAGCCTATAGATATCTGTTTCCCATCGGGGTCAAGGAACGAATAAACTTCGACTCATATGCTTATATCTTTTACTAGTCAAATCATTCACAACAACACGTTTTATAACATCGAGTTACCGATGCGTTTTTGTATTATCAATGAACAACTGCCTTGTAAATTATAACTCATATCTCTCCACTTCAATATCATAAGATATTATCGTCTCAACATTGCTTGTGATGTAATCCATGAAGCAATCTATTGAGCGTGGTTTTATCCAATACTTAAATCTCCATTTCTAAGTACTCATGAACGTTGTAGCAATCCTACTGCTATGTCTAACTCCTTAGACAGTCTACAAACACTTCATGACAGTCTAGGTTCAACACTTACTTCCCAAAGTATGAGCGACTGTGGATCTTTCTGAATAATTAAATTATTCGGGAAGTAAAACATGCGAAAGCGAAACATAAAGATCTGACTGGCAGCTACTCCTGCTTATTACCAAGTCTCCACAAGGTAATCACCAAGTCTGATCTTGTCATAAACTATTATCGGTTTCAAGATTTCTTTTAAACTTTCAATTCTAATTTTATAGCTATGTCTTTATGAACCTTTTACTCTTTCTATGTATCCAAAGTATCTTGTATTGATGCACTTTATTGCAGATGATCCAATCGGACGCTCTTCCGATGACATCTCAATATGTTATCCTGTCTTTTTCTCTCCTAACTCCATTCTCGTAATGTATACTGTGACTTCCTATGGTTCTCGGGGTCTTTAGTCTGCTTGACTGCACCCTAAGACTATTTCGAGGTGCTATGATGTGCCGGTGAACCACACGCGCTCCATCATAATACCAACGAGATTCTTTAACCATGAAGTCCTTTATCATCATGTCCTGATGTTAATAATTACCACTTTGAAAAATCTTTCAAAAAACTACTATTACTTTCACCCCAATCATTTCCTAATGAATTCTCATGTGAGTTCAACCAAACCATCCAGTATTCCTAGCCAAACAATGTCCTAAATCCAACTTATTATGTATGCCCTAAGCATCAAGTCATCAGGATATGTTCATGACATTTTGATCGATCCAAGAAACTTGTGGAACCCGATCTAATCTTATTTCAAACCCTTTCGGAATCCAAAGATTATTTATAATCCTTGAGTCATGATTTTCGAAAAACTATTTCCTTACGGAGACTCTTCTCATACATCTTGAATCTTATCAAGATTATGCTTACAATGGCTAGGTCTATGCTGACGAATTCATCTATCCAATAGATGTTTGTGAATTACATGAGTATGTTGCACCTTCTTTATTTCTTTCATGCCAAGTCATCACACTTTGAAATCATAGGAAACTCCTTTCCTGGGGCTATGCATCTTGAATATCATCAAGATCATCTTGACAGAGTTTCGATCTATCTCATAGACGTTTACAACCACCTGAGTATGCCGTATATCTATTAAGTCTTTCACAGCGATCCGTCTCTTAACACCAAGTCATTACACTTTGTAATGAAAAGAGACATTTCCTAGAAACAGTATGTAACCCACATATGGAGATAGTAGATAACAGCGACACTCCCACTGGCTTTGACATGGTTATGGACTATTCACAAAATCCAGGACTTTTGGCACATTTTGAGAATCCAAACATTTCTGACATCTTAATGGAAATCTTTCAACCCTTTCTCAAAATCCAATCCTTTGTCATATTTTTGAGAATCTGAATATCCTTTCTTGCAAGATGCCCATGGGGTAATCCCGGGCCCATATACCTTTGTACTGGGACACTCTTTGTGAGTCCCTATTAGTGTGCCGGTGATCCACACGCGCTCCACTAACAATTCACAATGTGTCATGTAGTATCCTTTCGGATTTCATCTTCTATTGAGAGTGCTTCTCCCGGAATCAATTACTTGACTCTGAGTATGTCTCACTCAACTAGATGTTCTGAAGGTATGTATCTGTCCATGTTGCTTTCTTTTGATGATTCAGTTACTCCCATTGGTTTTTAGAGCAGGTGTAAAATCAATCAAATTTTCACATAGACTGTGTCTCGCCCTAAGGTTCTCTTGTTTGGCAGCAACCGGGCTCACCAATGCTTCCATGTAGTCGAATTTTAAATCCATACCAACTATAGTGTTTTACCACCAGTCGGTATGTCACCCTGATCATAACTACTTATGATCGTGATCAATACTACTGGTTAAGAGAAGAGTATGTCAGGTTTAACAGGAATCTGATTCCTGCTCAAAGCCTAGTGATGACTAATGGTTCTTTCAATTGGCTAATCTTGAACCCATTTAGGATTATCCTTACTCCCACTGTTTCCTTAGAACATGAGTCATTTCCAAAAAATCTCTTCTTTCACAGTTACAGTCGGGATAGCCAATGAAACGACACTGTTGATCAGGTACAGGCTAGTCATGAGGTTCGGACGAACACAACATAACCCTGGACTTGCTATGTTCAAGTGGGATGATCCCAGCTTTACATTTCAAACAGTGTCTGTATAACCTACTTAGTCTAAGATATGGTCGGAATAAGGTTTCTATGGTCTGACTGGTTGAATATTCAATTCATCGAAAAACTAATTGGAAGATGTATCTTATACATCGAGGATCGAGCTATTTCGACCAATGCTCCATCATCTTGCCTAAGACACATTATAACCATTAATGTTCTTGGAAGAGGATAAACTGTGAAACATTTTCATAGTTTATGTTGTCACTTAGGTTCTGTTGATTTTATACTTCCTTTGAAATCCTTGAACTATTCAAGGTTTCAATTCAATCTCTTATTCTGATAAGCGAAGCCATATTCGTCATACTGATTGACAAATACCGTGAAGTATAAGCAATTGTGTTCTATTTGAAGATTCGAGCAATACACATCAATTGATGTGTCCGTTGCTCATGATCTTGACGTCTTTTACATCTCTATGTAAATTTATGACTTTGTTAATTCTGTTCAAGACTTGCAATCATCACTTGACTCTAAGTCAACTGATTCCAAAATCCTATCCTCTGGATCTTTGGGTGATTCATTTCTTGCCACATGTGCTTTATTAAGAACTTAATCATCATCTGACTCTAAGTCAAATGATTCCAAAGTCCTGTCCAACTGGATCTTTGGGTGATTCATTTCTTGCCACATTAAGAACTCAATTCATCATGAGACTCTAAGTCAAATGATTCCAAAGTCCTGTCCAATTTGATCTTTGGTTGAATTGATTCCTATGACATTTACATTAACAATCATAAAGGACACAATTCCTGAATCCAAACGCTTTGGATGCATCAACAATCAAGTTATTACTATTCATGCATTTAACACATTCATACAACATTTCAAGGATAAGAAAATCAATATTTTATAAAACCAAAATATCCTCGAACAATGTACTATATGACAGGTAATGTCGCACGCATCTAATAAGCTAATAACAAGGTCATAGTATCTAACTAAACTCCAAAACTGCATGAGCTTCAGATCCAATCCGAATGTGCTCCTTTGCAACAAAATCTCGCATCCTACCTAGTCCATGCATACAGAGCAAATGTGATAAACACATCCTGTATCAAGGAATTAAGGATCAGGAGTTCTGAGTTTTAAGATATTCCTGAGTTGCCAAACCGTTCGGCTTTGGAGCATTTTTCCAATCTTACTGTGACTGTGTCCCACCTTGTGGATTCCCACTTTGATACATCGAAGAACTAGTCCAGACAATCTGGATCATTTCTTGATGTGCCTTATTACTGGACTCAATCCCGAAGTAGCTGAATCAATGGAACTATGCTTCTCCATGAACGACTCATACAGAGTTGACATCGAATGCATTTCCATGATTGTCTTATCTGGTTACCCTTTCTGTTCATCTGGATGAACAGATCAGAGAGTCGAGCTAATGCTTAACTCCCGATCACAAGGGGTGACCCAATTTTATACAGTTTGTCCATGTAGCATGAGAACATGCAAACTGGTGCTACTTCCTTCTAGCTTGCAACTTCAAGCTCTTTGAAGATCCTTGTTCGTTCATTTTCCAACCAGTTCTCGGAACCTTTCCTCAACCAGCTGTGCTAACTTATCTCACCCCAGGAATTCTAAATCCCTACGGAACTTGGGGTCAATGATCAATAGCATGAGTCAACGAACTTCCTTGGACTTAATGGTCAAGGGGTCATGCTCATCACAAGCTGTTGTGTGATGACATGCTTGGGGAGCGGACACTCAATAAGATATGGCTTGCCAGCAAAACTAAGAACCATTCTCTATTTGTGAAGCCATACCACAAGTTCAGGCCAGTCAGCCTTACCATATGTAATAGGTGCTTTCTGAAACTCTCAGAAATGGGTGAAGGAGGAGAACTGACACTATCTTTAGACATTTATAAAATATTTGAATTAGTTATTTTAATTTTAATCCTTTTAAATAATTACCCAATTTATTATTTAACAAGGCTAGGATCCAACATACCCCAACTATGGTGTGAAGAGGGATGCCGTAATCACAACATAATGGTCATTAAGGTAGATAAAACACTTATCAATTTCATCTTATGAAATTCCTAGATCTGTTGAGATTCATTGAACTGTTCAATGACATGTTTAATCTCGGATGTGCTCCACTGTTTGTGACTGGGATGCTGAGGATCACAAACTGGATGTGAATAACCATGCAAATGTGTTCGGTAACCTCAATGTCATTTATCATCTCTAGTTGATGTGCCGGTTAACCACACATGCTCCATCAACAATGATAAATCATGAGAAACCCATTACCACTCTTTATGAACCCCTATTAGTGTGCCGGTAAACCACACATGCTCCACTAATGTTTCATAAAGTGTAATGTGCAATTTCATGGGTTAGCATCTATTCACATTTTTCCTAAAGTAACTAGATTTGGGATTTTATAAAACTGTTCTAGTACTTTCATTAATAACATTATACTTTTAATGAGATTAAGTTGTTCTATCAAACCCGTTCGGCTAACGACCCTCCACTAATCAAGAGAGCGGTGGGTGAGAGTGGACACCCATTCAACCGCCATTTTATAGGCAGTTTCCTTATACCCTCCTTATAGACCAGCTTCATGAATAAGGTCTACTATTGATTTGACTGACCAATTATCTTGTACATATAATATTAACTTTTAATTATAATATATATAAGATGTATTTAAAACCTTTTAAAATATTCCTGGTTTATCTTGTAATTTATTGGAAATTTAAACTAATAAATTTAAAATTAAATTAAACCTTTAAATGATTTATTTCATCTTTTAATTAAACAATTAATTAAATTAATTAAATCCAAATATTTTAGACTTTTAAAATATTCCTAGTTTTATCTTTTAATTTTTCAAAATTTAAAACTATTAAATTTAAAATTAAATTAAACCATTAATTATCTTTTAATTAAACAATTAATTAAATTAATTAAAAAACTAGATAGGTATCACAAATTAATTAAATTAATTTAAACCTATCTTAAACCCCCTAATTTTCGAAATTAACAAATAATGGGTTTAAGGTTATCCATGTAAATAATTAAAGTTACCAAAATAGAAAGCCTTCTAAAACCCTAGGGAGAAAATCGAAAATTATAGAGGGAGGGGCTAGGGTTTCCAAAACCCTAACCCTAAAATCGATTTGGCTAAATTAGGGTTTATAAACTTTAAACCCCAATTTTTAGGAAAACAATTATAACAATTCAACAAGAAAACAACCAAAAAGCTCTGATACCACTGAAAGGTTTTCTACAAATCTATGAACTAAAACCCTAAGTTCACATGCAACCTATAAGGATCTATGTTTTCTTCTAATTAAACATATAATAAATTCCTAAAGGCCACAAGAAAATAACTAAAAGAATAAAATCAGAAAAAACTAACCTTTAGTTTTCTTGGAAGCTGAGCAGCACAATTGTCCTGCCTCAAATGAAGTCACACCCAATGAGCTAGGGAAGGTCACGAAATTCTAGAGAGTTTTGGTGTAAAATTGGCACAGGTTTTTGGTCTCTGGGGCTCCCTATTTATAGCCTCCAGCAGATGACCAGATAAACCTTTAGAGATAAGCCTTTTTTAATTCAAATAAGATAAACCTTTATCTTACAATTCAAACTCTTATCTACCTATTATTAAAATCGAATATATATATATATATATATATATATATATATATATATATATATATATATATATATATATATATATATATATATATATATATAAAATTTTCGCCAATAATAATACTGCTATAATTGTCACTTACTCAACTATTGAATAATTACAATTCTAGTCCCTGCACCTTTAATTAATTAAATTAATCACCAAATTAATTCCAATTAATTCCAGATTAATTTATAATTAATTGATATAGTTTCTAATTAATATATTATCACTTTTATATTAATAAACTATTTATTTAATTTATATTGATTTATTAATCATATAATAAGTCAATCCTTCTCTCTACTGAACTTTCTACCAAACCTCCGGCTATGAAGGCAACCCAAATGGACTTTGCTTCTATTAATTAGGTAAATACGAATTATGAGTCATGGCTTAGACACCTAATCCAACAGAAACATGAATAACCTATAACAAATTACAAGTCGGAAGAAAAAAGAAAAACGAAATGGTTGAAAGCACGTATTTAAAGGTATATATGTTTATATTATATTAGGAAGGAGAAACGTGAAGATGTCAAAGCAAGAAAAAAACAAAGTGCATATTGGTTCTACCGCAACATAATGATAGAAATATATATATTAGATTGATTATTCATTGTAATTAGTAATTTTCAATAATTCAATAGTCTATAGTTGATTTGCATGTATTTTTTATATATATATATATATATATATATATATATATATATATATATATATATATATATATATATATATATATATATATGATGCAAACTAGTCCTTCAATGGAGTCTTCTGAGTGGTAGAGCTTCAGACCTGGGTTCACAACAACGAGAATGGGTCAGTCGCACTCCGGGAGGCGATCCCGGGAGGGCGCTCTAACGGTTAAGTCAGTACGGTGATCAGAGGGAATGAGTAACGAAAAGTGAATGAGTACGAGTGTGGGTGACGATGATGATCTTACAAGGAGTATGATCATCATATACCGTTATACCTTTGTGTGGACCGCCTGTTAGTTTTGGCAGTAGTGTAACGCCCAGTTTCAACACAGAGTATACCCAGAAAAATTTTCACATTTATAACATAATTAGTATAATTGGGTACTCGTGTGCTCTGGAATCTACAAGAAGTTACCATCGAGAATCGTCCCACGATCCGAGCCGGGCGCTACAACTGCTAACCTGCACACAACGTAACACACACACATAAGCTACAAAGCTTAGTGAGTAACAACACAACAACATGAATAACTTGTTTTAAATATAATACATCACCCAACTCATGGGTGTAGTTATTCCCTGAAACAAATCGTAAATACTGGTTAATATAAACATATCAAACCAGCTATACATCATTATTAATAACTACAAGTATTCTTTCTGTAGTTACACTGGTGTCTACCAATACCTAAACTACTAATATACAATCACGGTGTAATACAAGTAACACAAGTATACACCTAACCGACAACTCGGTATCATTACACGGTATTTCTTCACACTGATTTCCAACATGAAATCATATACTCTATGACCTTTCAGATCGTAAGCCATAAGGATTTTATATCTATCTTCTCTTCAACTTTTATGATTTCGAATCACTAAGACTCACTACTACCCTTATTGTACTATGAGCATAAAAGCTCTTAATCACATATGTTAGGCAATTAAGCCCCATCCCTTAGCCAAGTAAGCTAATATACGTTTCACAAAGGTTCTTACCATATGTCGGGTAGTTAAACTCAATCACTTAGCCACAAGGGCCATTATGAATTATGAAGGTTCATGTATCATGTTGGACAATTGAGTCAAATCTCTCAGCCACATAAGTCATATATTTGGATATCAAATCCCATCCCCTGTATACTTAAATATCAAATCCCATCTCCTGTATAATTGGATATCAAATCCAATCTCCGATATATTTGGATATCAAATCCAATCTCCTGTATATTTGGATATCAATCCAATCTCCTGTATATTTGGATATCAAATCCAATCTCCTGTATATTTGGATATCAAATCCAATCTCCTATATATTTGGATATAAAATCCAATCTCCTAGCCATAGAGGCCGTATATTTGGACACTGAGTCCAATCTCCTAGCCACAGAGGCCGTATATTTGGACACTGAGTCCAATCTCCTAGCCACATAGGCCGTATATTTGGAACCGTACAGGTCCTCACTCGACCATTAAGGTCTGTATGAACCGTACAAGTTCCCACAATATATCTAGGGTAATTTAACCCAATTATTTGACTACAAAGGCTCAACATTACGACTGTAAGGTACTCATACCCAACAGTCTCTGCATACAAGTAAAATCACAAGTATCATATACGTACTACATCATACTATATATATTTCACCATATATTCATTTCACATATTTCTCTATGGTTGCTAAATACTCTTTAAGCAACCCATCAATATCACAGTTGTACCTATTCATAAAGTACTCATCTTGTGATATATATAAACTCTACATCAAGTGATCACAAGATTCTCATCTCGATGCCAATTACTACACACTATAACCATATACATCTAACACATGTAATCACAAAGGATTCTGAATATATCTGCATAGTTTACACGTAATCTACTACTTGTATCATTGATTAGGCACTCTTAGCACATATAACATGTTACATCAACATACCAGGTAGAGTTACTCACCTGAATATAGTAGCTTTACCCCGTTCCATATGGTACAATTTGTAGGCCAAGGTCTTTTCTCACATCTTTCAATACCTACAACATACCACATACACCCCACATATATGTGAATACCTTGTATTCGCTTTCAATAGTTCTATCTACTCAACTATAACCAATAACAAGCTTTAGGGTTTGAATCACAACCCTACTACACATCCAAATCGTGAATTTCATGCTACTACTTCTATAGTTGCAGGTGGGTGATCAACACCACCTGGAACCAACCCTTCTCAAGCAAATCAACTGATCAATTGAAGCTAGAACATAGAATCTTACCTTCAAGAAGCATGATATCGAATCCTACTTCAAATTCTCGAGTCCTAGGCTTCCAATTCGACTTCAAAGGCTTTAAGGATGTTGTCTAGGGTTTGGGAACGTTTTTGGTTCGAAAGAAATCCCCCAAATGGCTGAAATCGCAATTAAAAGGAGGTGGGGTCGGCACGAAACCCGACCCGGGTCCTAGTGCAGCACGACCCTGATTTTCGAATACGACCTGGGTTGACTCTGTTGCTGCGTTGCTGAATTTTGCGGCTGAAAACCCGACCCGGGTTGACTAACACGACCCGGGTTAGTCCAAATTTGTTTCAAACATTGTTTTAAGTCTTCTAACTCGACCCGGTTTAATTCACATGACTCGGGTTACCCGTTTTAGCGTTTTTCGCACGAAAACTCTATCTTAAAGGTATCCGAACTATTCAAACATTTACAACATTATTTTATATCAAAATCACCTCACGATTAAGATAAAATTACTTACCGATAATAACGTGGTGTTACAAATTCTTCCCCCTTCAAAAGATTCCGTCCTCGGAATCTCGTAGCAAATTATCAAATTGCTTAAGGTTTCATTATAAATCTGCATTCTCATTTAGATTCAAATTCCCATTACGCGATAGTAATTATAACTTCTATTCATCTCTCGTCTTGGTGGTGATGGGTTTGATTGCTAAGGAAATGGTCCTATCAATCACAACCGAGATCACATTTATATAGTTCTATACATGCTATGTTAATATACTTTCCTTACTGTACACGTATATCTATTTTTGTATTATACGGTATAATCATTCAACATCTCTAAGATGCATATTCATATACACATATACATTAGTCACAACCTGCTACATTTGTAAAGTATTCGATATGCAACTACCACATATCTTTGCTACTACTTATAATCACAAAAATAGTCATGATGTGATTGCTACATACTACATATGATCACTAGATATTTACTAAGTGATCACCATACGCATAACATATGTTATACAAAACATCTATTACACGTCTATTTTGTTCTCAAACAACACATTACACGTAGTAATGATGTTCTCATCTCGTCACTACTTATAATCTATATCACTATCACAATAGTGAATTGGACTGTGTTCCTTTGCTCAGCATTACGAGCCGCACATACTCAGTTTATCGAACCATGAGTATCCGCTTAGTAAATCTTGCACAGGCACAACAGTTCTGCATTCATTTTACTCTATACATCAAATTACAACATCTGCATATTAAACTTAAACGCGTCTAGTATTAGCTACACATTAACATATTACGTATAGTATACTACAACACAAAATCAGTTTGTATGCATTCAGTATACACAATTCCAACCAGTTACTACTTAACTCATAACTTTTATTATCATATATAACATTGTACTATCACTTTACCTCATTACATAATACCCTGGTACTATACACTATATGGTATCTTCGTACCAATTATTATAAAATATCACCGACTGGTAATTCATACCAATCGTTACACATTATCAAATCACGATACCTCGTACCGTCTACTACTATTACCAATCAATACACGTTCACGATACTTTGTACGGTTCTCCAATCAAATCGTGGCACCTCGTACCATTCTCCGATCTTAGATGCATTCATTCATGAATGATCTTCGAGGAGATAACTACTTTTTTATAATTAATACATGTTTATTTTGTCTAAGTATCATCATACTTTAACTATTATGAAATTTATACCACTTATACTCATCAGTGGAAAATTTTGTTACGTAGCTAACCAATTACATTCTTTATAGAAAAGAAACACAAACTCGTCGTTATATTTTACTTTTCGACTACTACTATCACTGTCTATACACAGAGTTTCTCAGAACTTCTTACAGCGGTGTATACATACACATATACAATACACAACAAGGTTAGCTAGTACACATACTTTATTCCTAATATTTTTGTCTTTGGTGGTGATCAGTTTGATTTTTAAGAAAGCAAAATTCTCTCAATCACAACTGAAATCACTATTATACTCATTTCAGTATAAATCTACTGGCTACTTCATTCCAGTCACATATGAATCTTTTAAAGCTAACTCTCCCCTTTATTTACATTCCTAACAAGGAATGATCACAGTCTTCCAACAAGTTGTACGTAGCTAAATAACGACATTCTAACACCCTGGCTTAGCCAGCCAAAGCATTTATTTCTATCTTCCCCAACTATATAAGTTGTATTTAAACAATCCAATTATTCTTTCATATACCCATTTTACTAGTAAGAAAAGAGAAGTGATTCTCATTTAATTATCTGAGACCACTTATTTTAACGTACCACATTTATAGAATTTAATCATATAAATTCCACAATATCGGTTCACCGCGAACCCAAATTCCATTACTTATAATATTTCAGCCACAAGGGCTCAATTAAATAACATATAAGGCTATTCGCATCTTCTTTAACATCTAAACATTATTTCACAGAGTTCTACTAATACTTGCAACCGATATGGTGCAATTCTTTTAATGGAAACATCGCTAATAACTTTTCCTTACCATATTCCACACATTTACCGATTCTATTAAATTTTCAATATATGTCGATCGCTTTCTATTAACATTAACTGGTCCATTCTCATCTAGACCCTTACCATGGTATGGTCTACCGGTTACCTTAATAGTCACCAGCTCCAACTACATATTTGTTATTTCGATAAATAACTTACGTACCTCTTTTTTTTAATAACTGCTGCCCACTACTCTTGTGGACATTTTACTACTTTCCTTCTTTCTCTATTCATCGAGCCTCAAAACGACTCGTCTGCTTTTCCGTGTTCACCTATAACAATAGGTAGTAATTTATGTACAATATCAACAATTATTACCCGCAATTCTGTCGGATTTATTTTCGTTGGGCCACTAGCCCCTATTTATACCGAGTCTTAAAACAAACCCGGCCACCACTCGGGCTCTCAGCCCTTAATTTCGAAAATCAGATTACTCCGAATACTTCACATACTTCGAAATTCGGCACTATTCAGGTCATATATATAACATGTATGTTAATATATACCTAATTTAACAATACAATCTATTATCTTTCAAGGTTTAAGTCTGGGATTCTACTCTTCAGACACCTAGTTCACTTAAACCACGGCTCTGATACCAACTTGTAACGCCCAGTTTCAACACAGAGTATACCCAGAAAATTTTTCACATTTATAACATAATTAGTATAATTGGGTACTCGTGTGCTCTGGAATCTACAAGAAGTTACCATCGAGAATCGTCCCACGATCTGAGCCGGGCGCTACAACTGCTAACCTGCACACAACATAACACACACACACATAAGCTACAAAGCTTAGTGAGTAACAACACAACAACATGAATAACTTGTTTTAAATATAATACATCACCCAACTCATGGGTGTAGTTATTTCCTGCAACAAATCGTAAATACTGGTTAATATAAACATATCAAACCAGCTATACTTCATTATTAATAACTACAAGTATTCTTTCTGTAGTTACACTGGTATCTACCAATACCTAAACTACTAATATACAATCACGGTGTAATACAAGTAACACAAGTATACACCTAACCGACAACTCGGTATCATTACACGGTATTTCTTCACACTGATTTCCAACATGAAATCATATACTCTATGACCTTTCAGATCGTAAGCCATAAGGATTTTATATCTATCTTCTCTTCAACTTTTATGATTTCGATATACTAAGACTCACTACTACCCTTATTGTACTATGAGCATAAAAGCTCTTAATCACATATGTTAGGAAATTAAGCCCCATCCCTTAGCCAAGTAAGCTAATATACGTTTCACAAAGGTTCTTACCATATGTCGGGTAGTTAAACTCAATCACTTAGCCACAAGGGCCATTATGAATTATGAAGGTTCATGTATCATGTTGGACAATTGAGTCAAATCTCTCAGCCACATAAGTCATATATTTGGATATCAAATCCCATCCCCTGTATACTTAAATATCAAATCCCATCTCCTGTATAATTGGATATCAAATCCAATCTCCGATATATTTGGATATCAAATCCAATCTCCTGTATATTTGGATATCAATCCAATCTCCTGTATATTTGGATATCAAATCCAATCTCCTGTATATTTGGATATCAAATCCAATCTCCTATATATTTGGATATAAAATCCAATCTCCTAGCCATAGAGGCCGTATATTTGGACACTGAGTCCAATCTCCTAGCTACAGAGGCCGTATATTTAGAAACTGAGTCCAATCTCCTAGCCACAGAGGCCGTATATTTGGACACTGAGTCCAATCTCCTAGCCACAGAGGCCGTATATTTGGACACTGAGTCCAATCTCCTAGCCACAGAGGCCATATATTTGGAAACGTACAGGTCCTCACTCGACCATTAAGGTCTGTATGAACCGTACAAGTTCCCACAATATATCTAGGGTAATTTAACCCAATTATTTGACTACAAAGGCTCAACATTATGACTGTAAGGTACTCGCACCCAACAGTCTCTGCATACCTGTAAAATCACAAGTATCATATACGTACTACATCATACTATATATATTTCACCATATATTCATTTCACATATTTCTCTATGGTTGCTAAATACTCTTTAAGCAACCCATCAATATCACATTTGTACCTATTCACAAAGTACTCATCTTGTGATATATATAAACTCTACATCAAGTGATCATGAGATTCTCATCTCGATGCCAATTACTACATACTATAACCATATACATCTAACACATGTAATCACAAAGGATTCTGAATATATCTGTATAGTTTACATGTAATCTACTACTTGTATAATTGATTAGGCACTCTTAGCACATATAACATGTTACATCAACATACCAGGTAGAGTTACTCACCTGAATATAGTAGCTTTACCCCGTTCCATATGGTACAATTTGTAGGCCAAGGTCTTTTCTCACCTCTTTCAATACCTACAACATACCACATACACCCCACATATATGTGAATACCTTGTATTCACTTTTAATAGTTCTATCTACTCAACTATAACCAATAGCAAGCTTTAGGGTTTGAATCACAACCCTACTATACATCCAAATCGTGAATTTCATGCTACTACTTCTATAGTTGCAGGTGGGTGATCAACACCACCTGGAACCAACCCTTCTCAAGCAAATCAACCGATCAATTGAAGCTAGAACATAGAATCTTACCTTCAAGAAGCATGATATCGAATCCTACTTCAAATTCTGGAGTCCTAGGCTTCCAATTCGACTTCAAAGGCTTTGAGGATGTTGTCTAGGGTTTGGGAGCGTTTTTGGTTCGAAAGAAATCCCCCAAATAGCTGAAATCGCAATTAAAAGGAGGTGGGGTCGGCACGAAACCCGACCCGGGTCCTAGTGCAGCACGACCCTGATTTTCGAGTCCGACCCGGGTTGACTCTGTTGCTGCGTTGCTGAATTTTGCGGCTGAAAACCCGACCCGGGTTGACTAACACGACCCGGGTTAGTCCAAATTTGTTTCAAACATTGTTTTAAGTCTTCTAACTCGACCCGGTTTAATTCACATGACCCGGGTTACCCGTTTTAGCGTTTTTCGCACGAAAACTCTATCTTAAAGGTATCCGAACTATTCAAACATTTACAACATTATTTTATATCAAAATCACCTCACGATTAAGATAAAATTACTTACCGATAATAACGTGGTGTTACAAGTAGATCTTTTCCTCATTGGGCGATCGTCTGAGATCGCCTGTGATTGGCTCATTCAACTGGCCAGGTAGTGGCTCGTGGACCACCTGAGTCGTTCGTGGCTTGACAGATCATGCGATGACCGTTACAAGGTAATGTGTCGTCCTGGCATTGGCACATGTGGTGGCCAATCGTCCAGGATTGTCGAGTCAGATGACGCCCGGCCAGGCGGGTCACATGGTACCTGGCTGCTGGCTGGACGTCTAGAGGATTACAAGGAAACCTGCTGGCGCGCTGGCGGGCAACTGTGTGTATTCGTATGATACACTATATATATATATATATATATATATATATATATATATATATATATATATATATATATATATATATATATATATTATTTTCTAATCCAAATTCACCAATAAATGATTTTACATTGTTTGAATAAGTGGGCTTATGTTATTTGATAAAGTATTTAGTGGTCATTTGGTTTAAAAAATCTTTTTTAATATTAGCATTATTTGACAAAGAAAATTATATAAAAGTTGTGACATTATTGTTATGTAAGAAGTTAAACATTCAAAGTGTTAAAAAAATTACATAATACAAGGAAAAAAACTTTAGTAGTAAAGCATCATAAAACTTTTAGTTACTAAGATTTAACAAAAATGAACCAAACATAAATACTTTATCAATGTGTTGTGCTATTTTTAATATTGGATTGTTGATATACACTTTGACTTATATTATTTTGTTCGACTTTTAGTTAAAAATTTATTATTGATACAAAATATCAGTTGCAATAAACGATTTATAATTCTTTCTTATATTTATCGAAGCATTTTTTACTTTCACCATATAGATATGAAACTCCTAACTATTCAACTTCCAACATAAACTAATTTACCTAGATATAAAATATTATCATCTTAATGATAGAATTTTTGAATTATTAATATAATATACTTAATTTGTAAATTAATGTATGATGTTATTACTACGTGTTTTATTATAAAATTTGAGATAATTTATGTAAATATATTTTCATATATTTTTAATGTTGGACCATCCATGATAATTGCCTACAAAGAGGTGATTACGGCTTTTGTTCGATGTTTTGATGAAAAATTACTATTGATATATATGTCATATGATTGATTTATTTTTAGTTTTGAATGTTTTGTTTAAATCCAAAGTGTTTATGTTTATATTTTGTAAAATAAAAATACATGGAAATATAATTAATTTTAGTTAGTAAAATAAAAACATGCAGCGGGTAACTGGAGTACTGAAATATAATTATAGTTAGCTCATCAAGACTCTTCAACACGTAGGCTTCATTGAAAAAAAATAGAGTACTGAAATATAATTATAGTTAGTAAAATAAAATCATATTGATATTGAACAAAAGTGAAGAGTTAATTATTCATTGAGAAAAATCGAGTAATGAAATATAATTATAGTTAGTAAAATAAAAACATATTGATATTGAACAAAAGCGAAGAGTTATTTATATGAGAAACAAAATCCAAAACCATAATTAACAAATATTAAATAGTTGATAACATTAACAAAGAAAAACTATTATCTAAAAAAAACACTTCATTGAATAGAAATGATATTATTAACATTCAAAAAGAGCAGGTCTTATTACTTCCTATAAACCATCTTTTTATAGCAAACATAATGGTTCATTACTTCGGTATGAATAGTGTGACTATTGACAAACACGTTCACTAGCTCATCAAGACTCTGCAGAACATGGAATTCATTGAAAAAAATAAAATAGAGTAGTAAAATATAATTATAGTTGATAAAATAAAAATATATTGCTATTGAATAAAAGCGAAGACTTTAAGTACACGAGAAACAAAATTCAAAACCATAATTAATTCGACGAGAATAGTATGACTCTTGACATATACGTCCACCAAGTCACCAACTCATCAAGACTTTTCAACAAGTGGACTTCATTGAAAAAATAAAATAATAAAATATAATTATAGTTAGTAAAATAAAAACATATTGTTATTGAACAAAAACCAAAAATTAATTATACAGAGAAACAAAATCCAAAACAATCGTTAACAAATATTAAGTAGTTGATAACATTAACAAAGAAAAACTATTATCTCGAAAAATAAATATTATTAACATTAAAAAACACGTCTTATTAGTTATTACTTCCGCTGTACTATTTTTATAGCTTTACGACTCTTCACAAACACCAATAGCTCATCAAGACTCTTCAACACGTGGAGTTCATTCGGGGACTGTACTTGTGAAACAGATTTTGAACACACTTGAGTTTGCGGAGAGCCTCAGTTATGGTGATTCGTTTTTCCGGAGAATGGTTGGTGCAGGAAAGCGCAACTTCCATGACCGTTTTGAGGCAATCATGTTGTATCTTCAGGCTCATGGATCGACCATCCGAGCATGACTCATCCTTTTGGAGCATATCAGGATCCAACACTTGACTCAAATTAGCCGGAAAAGCAGACTGCACCCAACTCTTAAGGCTCAAACCACCCACAAAGCTCTCATCTGTCGGGCTCTTCCCGGTGAAAATCTCCATCAACATAATACCGTAACTGTACACATCTCCTTTGGTGGATGGTTTTGATCCCATTCCATACTCTGCAATCAACGTACAAGTCATTGTAAAGTACAATCATTCATTCATGTGTACAATTAATCCTAGAAGATGAGATTAGTGAACTGACCTGGCGGTATGTAACCCATGGATCCTTTAAGAACATGGGAAGAGCTAAAAGATTTATCTTTGTCAACCAACATGCTCGCAAGCCCAAAATCTCCGATTTTTGCAGTAAAATCTTCATCTAGCAGAACATTGCTTGGCTTTAGATCACAGTGCACCACCGGAGCCACCACGCATTCATGGTGCAGATAACTCAATCCACACGCAACGTCAATTGCCACGTTTAATCTGTCCAGCAAACCCATTTTGTTCCGGATCCAATACTCCAAACTCCCGTTCTTCATGAACTCATACACCAGCGCAAGAAAATCCATATTCTTGTGATCCAAACTGGAGCAGGAAGTAATCAGCTTGAGAAGATTCCGGTGCCTGAGATGGCGCAGCGCAGCACATTCTGCCAAGAAACTAGGCAACGAGCCAGTGGTTTCCATGTCAAGAGCCTTCACAGCGATTTCCTGGGATCTTCCTTCGAGATTGAGACAACCTTTGTAGACAGACCCGAAACTACCACGTCCAATCAGGTTGTTCTCATTGAAGTTACCTGTTGCAGAGCGTAATTGTTCATACGTCACCATTTGATGCCGGCCCTTGAAGGAATCAGGACGGTCCATGATCATGGCATTATTTCTTCTAAAGTAGAAAAATAAAGCGATTGATAGAAGTATTGCTAGTAGTGAAGAGACAACAGCGACTGAGATCACAACTGCTTTGTAGGTGTCATCTTTTGTGCATTTAGAATTATAGCATAGGTTTTGATTGCCTTCAAGATGAACTCTTGTGAGATTTGAGAAAATCCCATTACTCGGAACTTTGCCTTCCAAGTTGTTGAAAGAAAGGTTTAGAAACTGGAGGGCCATCATGTTTTGAAGCTCGAGAGGGATCGAACCGGAAAGCTGATTGAATGAGAGGTCAAGCGTTTCCAAACCTTTTATTTCACCCAAACTATTTGGAATATTTCCTGAGAGAGTATTATTTGAGATGATCAGGTTCTCCAAACTCTTACAGTTCTGGATTGCGTTTGGAATATTGCCTGATAAACGGTTGTTGGAGAGATCAACCGTCACAACTCTTTCTAACAGCCCAATTTCTAGAGGCAAAAAGCCTGTTAATGAGTTGCGGGAAAGATTGAGGATGGTGGTCAAACTTGGGAGATCAAGAACTTCTCCCGGAATACTCCCATTGAGCTTATTCATGGACAAATCCATGGAAATTAACCTTTCGTAATACCTAAAACTTATAGGTATGCTTCCCACCAATTCATTGCTTGACAAATCAAGTTCAGTTAATTTGCGAAGGTTACCCAATGAACTTGGGATATTCGAAGACAATCTATTTTTTCCTAGAACAAGCACCTGCAAGTCCTCCAATTGGCCCATCTCCGGTGGGATTTCACCAGAAATAGAGTTGTAGCTTATATTTATTAAACCTAGGCCTTTTAGTTGACCAATCGAGGGTGGGATTCTGCCCGATATCCTGTTGGAACCCATGTACAACATTCTAAGGTTTTTGGAAAGATTTCCTATGGACTCTGGAATTACCCCATCAAAATGGTTACCGTCTATAGCTAGGAAATCAAGCTTTGTACTGTTTACCAAAGTATTTAAGAAACCTAGACCCTCACCCGGCACACTAACGATATTATTGTAACCGATATTATACATTTCTAGCTCAGGGAGGTTCCCCAATCCTGGTGGTACGGTTCCATGCAATTGGTTATGCGCCATTCGTATGATTCTTATGTTAGTGAGGTTGTGCAGCGAACCCGGAATAGTGCCTGTGAATCGGTTGATGCAAAAGTTGAAAACTAGAAGATTTGGGAGTGTATCCCCAACGTTGTATGGTATATCGCCCCACAAATCGTTAGAAGCCAAAGCTAGAGACTCGAGGGAAGACATGTTATAAATGGATGGAGGAACTGTGCCCGTGAGATTATTGATGGTTAGATCAAGATTCTTTAGATTCCGAAGACGAGACAATTCACTGGGAATTTGGCCACTAAGTTTATTCGTACCCAAGTTTAAAGTGGAAAGTAAAGAAAGGTTGGCGATGGAGTGTGGAATAGAGCCAGAAAGTTGGTTTTTTGCCAAGTTCAGAGTTTGAAGATTAACGAGGAGAGCGAGGTCTTCAGGGATCGAACCAGAAAGTTGGTTTTGCATGAAGTCAACAACCCTTAACTGGATGCATCGACTTATGTTTGCAGGGATGTTGCCTTGGATGCTGTTGGTGCTGATGTTGATGACACGCAGGCGGAAAAGGTTGGTGATGGTATCAGGAAGGTTTCCAACAAACCGGTTATTTTGGAGTTGCAATGATATGAGGAAGGATAGGTTTCCGATGTGGGGGCTAACTGGACCGGTTATCTGAAGCCCGGAGAGGTCAAGACCAACGACTCTCCGGCCACGATCACCACATACCACTCGGGTCCAGTTGCATGGGGATAAGTTTGGATCCCACGTAGCTAAAGCGTCTGGGGGTTGGGTGTTTGTTTGAGATTTGACGGAAAGCAATGCTTGTTTATCTGTGTCGATACTTAAAGTGACCGAAGCTACGTATGGGTTTATTATGACAAAAGAAGAGAAAACAAAGGAGATGACAATATGGATCAAGGAAAGGCGACTCCTTGAATCCATGATGTTTTTGGTGTCACAATAAGCTTGGTGATTGGGTATTGGTTTGTCACTGCATGGTATTTATAGAGAGAGTTGATGTATACGTCTTTACTTATGTCATTTTCAATTTCCATCGACTCATTCAATTTGGACTTGTTCGCAATTGTAACCTGCAACGTTCGCGAGGCTAGCCTAGGTCAACTCTATTTAATTAAACTACTTTATCAATATTTCACCGCCTGGAACTTTATATATATCTTTAATATATAATAAATCACTTATATAATTTTGACAAAAAAATTCTTAATTTTTAAAAGATACAATTTAAAAAAAAAACCAAAAATGACACTTAGGGGTTTGCACCAAACCACACAAACAACATAAAACCGTCCACAGTGCACCGCATAATGCGTTTTGAAACTCCGTGGTACGGTTTGCGGTTTATAATAAAAAAATTACGGTTCAAACCGCAATATATATATATATATATATATATATATATATATATATATATATATATATATATATATATATATATATATATATATATATATATATATATATATATATATATACACACACACACAAAGTTTAACGTATTAAAATTGCACAAACCGCATTCAAACCACATAAACCGCCCGTACCAAACTACACCGCATAATGCGGTTTAGGAACTTTGTGGTGCGGTCTGTGGTTTCCAATAAACTCAAACCGCATATGCGGTGCAGTCTGCGGTTTTGCCTGTAAATCGCACCGCGCACTCCTATATAATGACACTGTAGCCCCATAAAATGTTAGAAGTTGGTTCATTTGGTCCCTAAGTTTATTTTTTTGCGTTACTAGGTCATGAAGTTTATATTTGAATGTTTAAAACGTCCTTTTGGCTAAAACAAAGGGGTGCATATGCGGTGCAGTCTGCGGTTTTGCCTGTAAACCGCACCGCTCACACCTATAATGACACTGTAGCCCCATAAAATGTTAGAAGTTGGTTTATTTGGTCCCTACCTTTATTTTTTTGCGTTACTAGGTCATGAAGTTTATATTTGAATGTTTAAATCGTCATTTTGGCTAAAACGAAGGGGTAAACCGGTTATATATCCCCGTCAGCAAGTGAGTCAGCTTCCATGTCACTCAATATAATCCCACTCAACATAAAATCATATATCATTTTCAATTGCAAGGCTGTTCAAATAAACGAGGCAAACGAAAACCCTGAACCCTGATCGAAGCCGGTTTTCCTCAAATTTCGTAATACTTGATCAAATCATGGCATTGAATAACATCGTTGAGTTACACTTCAAAGGAACCTTCAATCGGCAACCATTTAGGTACGTCGATGGCATGCAGCAGTACCTTGACGACCTTGATTTTTTGGCGATGGAGTTGAAGGAATGTGTCGAGTTCCTTGAACGATTTGATCAAAGGAAATGCAAGAACCTCTATTATTGTTTGCCTGATTATGACGTTCCTCATGCGTTACAGTTAATTTTATCTATAGATTAAAATGCGTATTCCCTATGGAAGCATGCCAACCGGATTTGTTTTCGGGTTTTGGATCTACATTTGGGCCATGTTTCTTCCTCCGCCTCTAATGTTTCCCACCGCTTCCTCTTTACTCACGTTTACTCCACAGACTTCTTTGCTTGATTCCACACGCGTCGCCACAAGCACTGGGTGCAGCAGGTTTCAGTTGTTTTTTGATTCCCAGCTTCCAGATCGCACTGGTAATGGAATTCCTCCAAAATCTGTTCGATTTCAGTTGTTCAAAGGTTTCTTCCCCTTGCTTTGCTCGATCGATTGCTTGATTTCTTGACTTCAGTTTTTTTGCCCTAATTCATTTGAACGGACTTCAATTGTCATTTTCCCCATTCTTTGGATTGGTATACTTTGGTCGATTCACCAGCTACGAAGAAGTACGTCTGATGGCTTCCCTCGTAGTTTTAGTTGATTGATTCATTCCAAGACATCGTTCTTCCTCGATTTCACTTCTTCTTTCCATCAATTGGTGTGAGAAATGGGGTGATTATTTCAAGTTACGTTAGAGGGAAAATTTTACACTTGTAAACACTGTAAAAACCATCTTGCTCTTTGCGATGATATCGTTTCAAAGGTCTGTAACCTTTTCTTCATAAATTTCTTCACAGTAATATGTTTTTTCTAATTGATTTTTCCGATCTATTTTATGTGGTTTCAAGATCATCGTGGATAAAATATTTGTGTGGAAGTTTTGATTTGGATTGTGTTTCATACATTCATAAAATCTTGATTGCTGGACTGATTAATGATCTTTATGTATCGTTTGAATTGGAATTTTGATCGAAGGTGTAAGGTATTGGAAAATATTGTTCCGATTTAACCTATACACCTTCAGTAAGGCTTGCTTAAATTTAGAGTTAATTTACTTGATTTGCCATGCCCTGTGTGTTTCCGTTTCAAAAGGTTTTATGAACTCAATTGGTCTCTATTCTAGACAGCTAATTACTGTTGGATTAGGTGTCTAAGCCATGACTATAATTTAGGAATATACTTGATTGACAGTAGCACAGTCCTTTTGGGTTGCCCTCAAAACCTAGCAGAGGACAAGATAACTTAAAGAGAGAGAGAGAGAGAAAGAAATATTGTTTATTAATATATTATGAGAATAATATATTAATTAGAAATCATAATATTTAATTAATAATTGATCAGAAATTAATTGAATTACTTTTGGGATTAATTGATTAATTAAAGGTACAGGGACTGAATTGTAATTGTTCAATAGTTGAGCAATGGACAATTAGGGCTTGGGGATGGTGGACGAATTTAAGGCTTTCTTAAGCCTTAAGAATTCTTAAATTACCTTATACGGTATAAGGGATTATTTATGGTATGATAAGTAGATTCAGTTATATGATAAAAGCCTTATTATGTCAGCATCTTAAATAAGGCAGTTATACTCCTTATCACTTATCATATGGAAAATATAAATAGAGGCATCCTCCCACCCCTAAAAGCCACGAAATTAAGGAGTATTCTCCTCCTTTCTCTCTTGTTTTCTTGCTTGCTTGGTTCTGGGTATGAGCCATTAGAGGCACGACACTTGTGGTGCTTGCTTTCAAGAGATCTAAGGATCAAAAGGTTAGTTTTTCTTCCTTATTTCTTTTAGTAATTTTTTTTGTTTGGCCTTTAGGATTATTATTACATGTTCAATGATAGAAAACATAGATCCAATCTAGGTTGCATGTGAACTTAGGGTTTTAGTTCATAGATTTGCAGAAAACCTTTCAGTGGTATCAGAGCTTTTGGTTGTTTTCTAATTGAATTGCTGTAATTGTTATCCTTAGATTTAGGGTTTATAGAAACTAAACCCTAAAAGAAGGCCTAATCGAAATTAGGGCTAGGGTTTTCGAAACCCTAGCCTCCACCCCCTTGTCAGCGAAAATGGGCTCTAGGGTTTTGCAGGTTTCTTATTTTTGGTAATTGTGATCAATTAATAAATGGAAACCCTAATCCCATTGCTTGTATTTTTCGATAATTAGGGGATTAGATAGGATTAAATTAATTTGATTAATTTGTGATGCCTATCTAGATTTAATTAATTTAATTAATTGTTTTAATTAAAAGATAAATTAAATCATTTAAAGGTTTAAATTTAATTTTAAATTAAAGAGTTAATTTCAGAAAATTAAAAGATTAAACCAGAAATATTTTAAAAGGTTTAAAATACATCTTATATGTATTATTATTAAATGTTAATATTTTATATATAAGATAAAATTGGTTAGTCTTAACGTTAGTAGGCCTCATTCACAAAACTGTCCTATAAAAAAGGTATAAGGTGACTGCCTATAAAATGGTAGTCTAATGGGTGTCCACTCTCACCCACCGCTCTCTTGGTCAGTCAAGTGTCGTTAGCCGAACAGGTTTGATGGGACCGCTTAATTCTCATTAAAAGTATAATGCTATAATTGAAAGTACTAGAACAATTCTTAAAATCCCAAATCTAGTTACTTTAGGAAAAATGTGAATTAGATGCTAATCCATGAAATTGCACATTACACTTTATGAAACATTGGTGGAGCGTGTGTGGTTAACCGGCACACCAATAGGGGTTCATAAAGAGTGGTAATGGGTTTCTCATGATTTATCATTGTTGATGGAGCGTGTGTGGTTAACCGGCACATCAATTAGAGATGATAAATGACATTGAGGTTACCGAGCACATTTGCATGGTTATTCACATCTAGTTTGTGATCCTCGGCATCCCAGTCACAAACAGTGGAGCACATCCGAGATTAAACATGCCATTGAACAGTTCAATGAATCTCAACAAATCTAGGAATTTCATAAGATGAAATTGATAAGTGTTTTATCTACCTTAATGACCATTATGTTGTGATTACGGCATCCCTCTTCACACCATAGTTGGCGTATTTTGGATCCTAGCCTTGTTAAATAATAAAGTGGGTAATTATTTAAAAGGAATAAAATTAAACTAACAAATTCAAATTTTATAAATGTCTAAAAATAGTGTCAATTCTCATCCTTCTTCTCCTTCACCCATCTCTGAGAGTTTCAGAATGCACCTGTTACATATGGTAAGGCTGACTGGCCTGAACTATGTGGTATGGCCTCACAAATAGAGAATAGTTCTCAGTTTTGCTGGCAAACCATATCTGACTGAGTGTCCGCTCCCTAAAGCATGGCGTCACACAGTAGGCTGTGATGAGCATGACTCCTTGACTATTAAGTCAAGGAAAGTTCGTTGCCTCATGATATTGATCATTGACCCCAAGTTCTGCAGGGATTTAGAATTCCTGGGGTCAGATAATTTAGCACAGCTGGTTGAGGAAAGGTTCCGAGAACCGGCTTAAAAAGGGACGAGCTAAAATCTTCAAAGAGTTTGAAGTATGTAGGAAGTAGCACCAGTTCACATGTTCTCAAGATATAGAGACACATAGGTGAACTCCATAAATTTGGTCACCCTTTAATCGGGAGTTGAGCATTAACTCGACTCGCCGATATATTCATCCAGATGTACAAAAAGGGCAACCATATAAGACATTCATGGAAATTCATTCAATGTTGACTCTGTACGAGTCGTTCATGGAGAAGCATAGTTATTGGTTCAGCTGCTTTGGGATTGAGTCCAGTGATAAGGTACATCAAGAAATGATCCAGATCGTCTGGACCGGTTCATCGATGTCTCAAACTGGGAATCCACAAGGTGGGACACAGTCACGGAAAGATTGGAAAAATGCTCCGAAGCCGAACGATTTGGCAACTCATGGAATATCTTAAAACTCAGAACTCCTGATCCTTAATTCCTTTATACAAAATGTGTTTCTCACATTTGCTCTGTTTGCATGGACTCTATAGGATGCGGGATGTTGTTGCATAGGAGCATGTTCGGATTAGATCGGAAGCTCATGCAGTTTTGGAGTTTAGTTAGATATTATAATTCTGTTATTAGCTCATTAGATGCGTAAGACATTGTATATCATATAGTACATTGTTCAAGGGTATTTTGATTTTATAAAATATTGATTTTCCTTTAATACATATTTGTTTAAATTACCCTTGAAATGTTGTATGAGTATGTTATTTGCATGAATGACAATAACTTGAGTGTTGATACATCCAAAGTGTTTGGATTCATGAATTGTGTCGTATATGATTGTTAAAGTAAATTTTATAAGGATCAATTCAGCCAAAGGTCCAGTTGGACAGGACTTTATCATTTGACTTAGAGTCACATGATGAATTGAGTTCTTAATAAAATCATTTGTGGCAAGACTTGAATCACCCAAAGATCCAGTGGATAGGATTTTGGAATTAGTTGACTTAAAGTCAGGTGATGATTGCATATCTTGAACAAAAATTAACAAAGTCATAAATTTACATAGAGATGTAAAAGACATTAAGATTATGAGCAACAGACACAATAGTTACTGTGTATTGCTCGAATCTTCGAAAAGAACACAATTAGTTATACTTCACGATATTTGTCAATTAGCGTGACGAGTATGGTTTCACTTATCAGAATAAGCGATAGAATTGAAATCTTGAACAGTTCAAGAACTTCAAAGGAAGTATAAGATCAACAAGAATTGGAGTCACAACATAAACTGAAAAAATATTTCACAGTATATCATCTTCCAAGAACATTAATGGTCATAATGTGTCTTAGGGAAGATGATGAAGCATTAGTCGAAATAGTTCAATCCTTGTTGTATGAGATACATCTGCAATTAGTTTCCGATGAATTGAATATTCAACCAGTCAGACCATAGAAACCATATTCCGACGACATTTTAGACTAAGTAGGTCATGTAGACATTGTCTGAAATGTAAAGTTGGGATCATCCCACTTGTACATAGGAAGTCCAGGGTCATGTAGCGTTCGTACGAACCTCATGACTAGCCTGTTCCTGATCAGCAGTGTCGTTTCATTGGCTGTCCCGACTGTAACTATGAATGAAGAGTTCTTTTAGAAAGGACTTATATTCTAAGGAAATAGTGGGAGTAAGAATAATCCTGAATGAGTTCAGGATTAGCTAATTGAAAGAACCTTAGTCGTCACTAGGCCTTGACCAGGAATCAGATTCCTGTTAAACCTGACATAATCCACTCTTGACCAGTAGTATTGATCACCATCATAAGTAGTTATGATCTGGGTGACATACCGATTAGTGGTGAAACACTAAAGTTGGTACGGATAAGCAGTCCGACTACTTGGAAGCATTAGTGAGCCCGGTTGCTACCAAATAAGAGAACCTTAGGGCAAGACAAAGTCTATGTAGCAATTTGATTGACTTTACACCTGGTCTAAAAAACAGTGGGAGTAATTGAGTCGTCAAAAGAAAGTGACATGGATAGAAATATTTATGTGACAATTTGAATGATTTTACACCTGTTGAGTCATAAATGTAGATTGAGTCAAATATGCTGATCGGATTTGTAGCCAGATTTTTAGCCTATAATTTTGCTATCCGTTATGGAATGGGTCTGTCCTTCCATACTTAGTTTTCTTTTAAATAGCATGTTCATACCCTCATTAGGGTTAACCTTTTTGTAATCTTTTTACGGCACTCATACAGAATAGTTCACATCGAATTGTTCTTGAGTTGCATTTTAATCATTAGACATCAGTTCTTCATATTGCCTGTTTTTGATCTTTTTTATTTACGTTATTCCGCATTTCTGAATCTCGATCCAACTCTTGTATTTCAACAATTGGTATCAGAGCAGGAGTTTGTGTTATTCACTGATCTGTTTTGATTATCTTCATCGTTTCAATCGATTTTGGTTATCAAACTTTGATCTTTTACGTTCGATTCCTCTTTTGATTTGAACTTACACTTCTGATTCATTCAAGTAAACAAGTATCAATGGCTTTTGACGACTCACATACTCAATCCTTCAATCTCTCAAGCAGCATTGGATCAACTACAAGGACTCCAATTCTATTTACTCAAGAATATGAGGTCTGGGCGTTGCATTTTGAAGATTATGTTCTTGGCATCGAAGAACATGGAGCAACGATCTGGCAAGCCATTACTGAAGAAACTCATGTCCACACAGACACAAGGAGGGTTATCAAAACCCTAAAAGAATACAACAACTTGCTTGTCACTCACACGAACATTCCTCAAGACGAAAAAGACAAACTAATGTGCAACATTAAAGCTTTTAGAATTATCAGGTTCGCTCTCCAAGCTGATACCCTTCGTCTGGTTAGTTCGTGCGAAACAGCCAAAGAAATCTGGGATAGACTTAAAGAATTATATTCCGGAGATGCTGACCTTGAGCACTCTATTCAGACCACTCTTCTTTCTGATTTCGGATCTTTTGCACAAGGTCCGGAAGAAACTCTAACCCAGACCTTTCATCGATATAATCATCTTCTCAGTCGATTATTGAAATACAACCTGGCTCGGACTGTCATTGAGCAAAAGGTTACCTTTCTTGATGGTCTTCGTTCCGAATGGAAGGCTATCGTATCAACCATAAAAGCACATGAACAGTTCAAAACTTACACTTTGGCTAAAGTTGTGGGAATTCTCAAATCCCATGAAAAAGAAATCATTTCGGAAGCCAAAGCGACTATCGGTCTTGGTTCACTTGCACTGGTTGCTGCCGGAAAGAAATCGGCTGAAATCGATTCTGACTCGGACTTTTCCGACGACGATTTGACCAGAGAAGACAAAGCTTTGATGGTGTCAAATCCCAAGAAGTTCTTCAAGAAAAACTTTTCCAAATTCAAAAACCAAAATCGACAAGGAGGTTTCAATGCTGAAAAGACTGTGGAAGAAAGCCAGAAAAAGAAAAGTGATGAGGAGAAGAAACTCGTTGGCGACTCTGGATACGATTGCCATTATTGCAAAGGCAAGAACCACTTTGTGAAAGACTGTTTGCTCCAAAAACAAGCTGAGAAGAAGGAGCAGGTGAAAGATGAAGCTTATTACGCAAAGAAGATTGCGGAACTGAAAAAGAATGATGTTTCATCTACCAAGGCAGCCTTTGTGGTGAAAGAGGACAGCGAGTTTGGTGCCGTTGAGGTCTGGTCAACAGACTCGGAAGATGAGGAGGTGAGGAATCCGACACATGGTCGGTGTCTGATGGTGAAAGCTGATCATTCCGAAAGCAGAGGTTACTCTACCGATGGGTGTCAAGCCTCAGCAAGTTGCTTTGCTGCGAAGCCTGTCTATGAACAAGTTGAGGAATGTGAGGCTGTGGTCAAAAAGGTACGCTCTATCCTTAAATCTTTAAATATTTGCTCTTCTAGTTATGATGCTGAATTAGATGACCTTAGATTTACTGTCTCCAGTTTGAGTGATAGCTTAAAAAGGACACGTCTAAGGAATTCTAACCTAAATGATCAATTGAGAAGGATATCGAATAAGAATGAGGAGAGACGAATGAGAATCGAGGCGTTGGATAGTGAGTTAGTTAAAGCACGAGATGATATTATTTATGTCAAAAGAGATAATTTAGTTCTTGTCAAACAAAGAAACATTTTTTGTTTAATTGCTAAGCGTCTTTACAATAATATTACTCAGTTGCATCTTGATTGTGACATAGGCAGGGGTTTACACAAAATGATTTTGCCCTTTCTTGAGTTGAAAGAGGATGAAATCGATGCAGAATGCCATAGATGTGAAACCATTGTTTCATCTGATGAGGTTTCGGAAGCTTATCGAATCGGACTTGATAAAATTGAAAGCTACATACAGTCCAAAGAACACAAAAGTATGGTTAAAGAATATTTTCAGAAAATGATCATGAGGAAATTAAAACAGCAACCTTAAAGAATTTTCATTCTCTATGCTCTAAACTAAATTCCGATAATATTCCCATTAATGAGAATATTTCTGATTTTGATGAAAGTGATATGAGTGAAATATCTGTTGAGGATGAAATTGACTGTTCGGAATTCGTATCAAATTCTACTGAAACTAAGAAAAATCTCATTTCTGAAAATTCAGTTGCTTTTGCGAGAAGTGTTAAAAATGAAGGATCACATACTTTAAACGAACAAGCTACTGTTTTTCCAAAGATTCACACTGTACCAAATCAAGTTTTCGTTAAACCAGGCCTAAATACAAAAGATGTAACTGAACTTAAAGTCCTAGTCGATAACGATAATTCCGATGTATGTGACTCTTTCTTTTGGTCGGAACCAATTGACAACTCAGATGAGACTAAAGGCCTTTCCGAAATGACCTCGTGGAAGTCTCGTGGTAACTACATTTCTGGATCATTGAACTGTAAAAATTCTGTCTCTCAAAATGGCTCATGGGATACAGAGAATTTGAAATCTACTTCTTCAAACCCTAAGACGAGTACTTTCAAATCTGACTCTAATCGCTGCTCGACATCTTATGGTCATAAATCTCCTGAAGAGCTCATTACCAAAAGGAAACAAATGAATGCAAGGTACAAAAAGAATCTGAAAGAGAGAAAACAGTTTTGGAGAAACAAACACGACTCACATCTAACTCAAAAAGTCAACCCAATTCCCTTTCGGAATGTTGAGCTTGCACCAAAACCAAAACCAACATCTAAACCCTCTGTTTCAACAACAACAACAAAGAATCCCACTCATGTTTTCGGATCAACGGATTCAAAAGGGAAAGCAAAACTCTATCCAGAAACCACTCAGGTTCCTAAAACCAACAAAATTCACCCAACAGTTACTATCAAAACAAAACTCTCTTCTCAATCGGTTAAAAATCAAAATCCCACCTATCTCTCTCACAATCAGAAAACCCATTATAATCACGTTTCGAACACTTTCACTCCAAAGAAATCTCGTTTTGCTAAAGAACAATGGCACTCCACAAAAATGAAAGTGTTCCGAATAGAAAATGGGAAAAATCAGTCATCTGTGAGAAAATCGTTTTGGGTTGAAAAATCATGCATTTTTCCTACCTCTCGTAAATCCTCACATGGGCCCACATTGGTTTGGGTTCCTAAATCTCTCTAACTTGTGCAGGTTCTACGTGACGAACAGTATGATCCGGAATGGTACATTGACAGCGGCTGTTCACGTCACATGACAGGAAGGAAGGAGGAATTACGAGAATATCGATCACTATCGAATGGAGGAAAAGTCAGTTATGGTAACAATGCAACAGGCAACATCAAAGGCTATGGCATGATCACAAATGGTGAAATTTCGATACGGAAAGTGGCATATGTTGAAGGACTTCAACACAACTTGATCAGTGTTTCACAACTTGTCGTCGGTACTGGTCTTAAAGTCTCATTTGATGAAGATGGCTCCGAACTGGTTGAGAAGGAATCTAAAAAGATTATCTTGAAGTCAAAAAGAAAAGGAGAGATGTTTCCTTTGGACATGAGACCTATCCAAGGAAAACCTGCCATCTGCCTACTCACTAAAGCTACGAACGATGATAGTTGGCTATGGCACAGACGGTTGTCTCACATGAACTTTCGTGACATTAATAAACTGGTACTTGGTGATCTTGTGCGTGGATTACCGCTACTCAAGTACGACAAAGACCGACTCTGTGATGCATGTGAGCTAGGAAAACAAAGTCGGAAGAGCCACTCTACAATCATCAACACAAAGATCATCGAACCATTGTAACTTCTGCATATTGATCTTTGTGGTCCATCCGCCATCGAAAGTGTTGCTCACAACAAATACATTCTAGTTGTGGTAGATGATTTCTCTCGTTTCACATGGGTGTTCTTCCTCAAGCAAAAATCTGAAGCGGCGATCAATATGATTAACTTCATCAAGCAGATAGAAATCCTTCTCCGAAAACAAGTTCGAATGATAAGAAGCGATAACGGGACAGAATTCAAAAATAAAATTCTAGATGATTTTCTTGTCAATAAAGGAATCACGCATAACTTCTCTGCCCCTTACACTCCTCAACAAAATGGAGTTGTAGAAAGACGAAATCGTTCTCTTTGTGAAGCTGCTCGAACCATGCTCTCTTTTGCAAAACTTCCTTTATACTTCTGGGCTGACGCCATCGCAACTGCTTGTTTCACTCAGAACAGATCAAACATCACAAAACGATTCAATCTCACTCCCTATGAAATCATCAACAAAAGAAAACCAAATGTGAAATTCTTTCATGTTTTCGGATCCAAGTGTTTCATTTTTAACTCCAAAGAAAAACGAGTTATATGGGATGAAAAGGCTGATGAAGGAATTTTTCTGGGCTACTCTCTTACCTCAAAAGCCTATCGTGTTCTCAACAAAAGATCTCGAAAAATTGAAGAAACATACTACATCACCTTTGATGATAGATACAATTCCAGAGCAAAGGACATTAGTACCAAGACTGAAGACATCTTTCCCGAATCCAATAAGTTTACAATTCCTCTTATGGATCTGTATGAGGAATTTCTGAATTTGTTCGATGACCAAGAAACCGCAAAAACATCAGAAGCAAATGCAAGAGACAACCAAGGCGATGAATTGTTAAAGCTTATAGAAAATACAGTCAGTGAAAACGTATCTTCACAAGAACACTTAACTGATGTTCCGATTCCGACCATTGCTCCAACTCCCATTTCTGATGCACCCATCCAGGGGGAGAGTCCAACTCCTATTGCAAATGCACCCATCCAGGGGGAGAGTTCATTACCTATTCAAGGGGAGAGTATGACTCCTGAATGGCTGAATCCGAGTCAACCACTATTCCAGTTGAACAAAATCACCCTGATGATAGAAACGATGCAAACTTCCAGGGGGAGAATGAAGTTGAAAACAATGATCTTGACACACAGTCAGAGGTACACTCGGAAGCAGAAGAAATCATTTCGGAAATCAATCCTGAATATGATTCAAATTATCCTCCAATGATAAAGTGGACGAGAGATCATCTAAAATCTCAAATCATCGGAACGACTTCTGCTGGCGTTCTCACTCGAGCTCAAGCTAAAGAAAAGCAAGCAGCATTATTTTCTAAAGTGGAATTTTGCATGTTTCATTCGTTCATCTCCAAGGTTGAACCTAAAACAGTTAAAATAGCACTTGATCATGCTGACTGGGTTCAAGCAATGCAAGATGAGTTAAATGAATTTGAACGCAACAAGGTGTGGCGATTGGTTCCGACTCCAGAAAAAGCATCCGTTCTCGGAATGAAATGGGTCTTTCGAAACAAGTTAGACAAAGAAGGGAATGTCATTCGGAACAAAGCAAGACTGGTTGTCAAAGGTTACTGTCAAGAAGAAGGAATTGATTATGAAGAAACATTTGCACCAGTAGCCAGATTAGAGTCCGTTCGGATTTTTCTTGCTTATGCTGCACACAAAGGTTTTGATGTTTATCAGATGGATGTCAAGTGCGCATTTCTGAATGGAGAATTAGAAGAAACAGTCTATGTCGAACAGCCACCAGGTTTTGTGAGCGGTACACATCCTGACCATTGCTATATATTAGACAAAGCTGTTTACGGCCTAAAACAAGCTCCACGAGCTTGGTATGAGACTTTAACTCGATTTCTCAAGCAATCCAAGTTCAAGCAAGGATCTGTCGACCCAACTTTCTTTCGCAAAAAGGAAGGGAGTCACCTGATGATTGTTCAAATCTATGTCGATGACATCATTTTCGGATCTACTCATCCTAGCCTGATGGCTGAATTCCGAAAACTGATGGAGACTAAATTTGAAATGAGCTCGATGGGTAAAATCAATTTCTTTCTCGGACTTAACATCAGACAAAGCTCAGAAGGCATATTCATCAATCAGGAAGCTTATACCAAATCTCTCTTAGAGAAATTCGGAATGAAGGGAGATTCTAAAGTCAAAGTTCCGATGGCTTTCGGAACAAAACTCACTCATTCACTAGACAAACCTGCAGCAGATATCACTCTTTATCGTCAAATGATAGGTTCACTTCTCTATCTCACTTCGAGCAGACCTGACATTTTGTTTGCTGTTTGTTACTGCGCAAGATTTCAGGCAAATCCTAGAGAGCCACATCACAATGCTGTGAAGAATATATTCCGATATCTCAAAAGAACAACCTCTCTTGGATTATGGTATCCATCAGGATCTGGTTTCTTTGTTCAAGCATTTTCCGATGCTGATCTTGGTGGTTGTGGATTGGATCGCAAAAGCACTTCAGGTGGTTGTCAACTACTCGATGGAAAACTTGTAAGCTGGCAATCAAGAAAACAGACTTGCGTGTCTCTCTCAACAGCTGAAGCTGAATACATTGCTGCTGCTTCATGTACCTCTCAGATAATATGGATTCAAAACCAACTAAGAGATTATGGAGTCAATATGAAACGTATTCCTCTTTACTGTGATTCCGAAAGTGCGATTAGGATCTGTCACAATCCAGTGCAACACTCAAAGACTAAACATATTGCACTCAGATATCATTTTATCAAAGATCATGTTGAGGAAGGCAACATCGAGGTTCATTTCGTACTCTCAAATGATCAACTAGCAGACATCTTCACAAAGGCCCTTCCTGAACTAGCATTCAACAGAATTCTTCAAGGTCTCGGAATGATGGAGGCTGAATCCGTTCCGATATCTAACTGAGATTCCGATTGGTTCCGAATTTCGGAATGCCTCGGAATCAGAATTTAGACAAAGATGATTCGGAATGCATGTATCCTTTCTGAAACTCTGTTTTGTTTTGTTTTCTTTTCTTTTATTTTTTTAAGTTTTACTTATTTCAGCAATAATTATTATTTTTTTTGCTTCACACTCTGTCTATACTTCAAAAATATCAAAAATATTTTGTTTGTTTGTTTGTTCCTTAAACTTTTAATTTTCTTTTAGGATGTGTGTTTTATGTTCGTTTTCCTTTTCTTTGTTTTGTTCCTCCTGTCAAATGTCCTTGAGAATGCAGATAAACAAAATTCAGACAGAAATCCAGACAACAAAAACAAAGACACCTTGTATTAAAGCTGAAGAAACGTAGTTCAGTACACCAAAAAGGAAAAATAAAACTACTTCATACTACAACTTAAAATAGTGCCACATCGGAGGATCACCAAGGTGGAAGGATTGATGGAGTCGCACCTCACACTCATCTACAAAAAGACGACTTTCATCTGCTAGTCCCACCAGGAACTGGTTATGAGGAGTCGTCTGGATGATCACCGCTGGCCACCATCCCCTCTTGTGCCAGACCTCCACGAGGTCGAACTGTTTATACTCCACCAAGATCGTTGGTGGGACAGGCTGCAAGTAGGGATAACTGGTCTGGATTGTAAGGGGCCCTCCACCATCATTGTCCTTCAGCGTTGTCATCTTGATCTCATACCAATGGTTCCAAACCGCCATAACAACTCCTCCATATGTGCCACCTGCGTATTCTCCTTCACGCATTTTTACTTCAACCTTGTCACCACGGTTGTAAGGACGCTGAGCCATCTGATGAACTTCTGAAGGTAATCTCTTGTGAATGTGTGCTGTTTCTGGTAACAATCCTTTCCTTTTATAGGTAAACAGGACACCGATTAGGCTTCCCAATAGTGGATATTAAATTACTTTTTGGAAGTAATGATGCAAATCTGTTGCAATTATTATGCGTCATCAAAGCAGAGACGGCTGATAAGCAGACGATTAGACGTTTAACCACTCTTTTCTCCTGTGCAATTAATGAGTTATCATAATGACTTCTCTGTTAGAGGTATTCCGCAGTATTTTTCTCTCTCTCCACCTGTCTGTCTGCCCAAATCGAATATCTATGATTATTGAAATAAAAACCAATTTCAATATATGATTTCGGAAATTCTAGTCAAAGATCACAACTCATTTTCGCCATGAGACGCTGTGAGACTCAAACCATCTCTCTCAACCCCTCTATCAATTCTCCGCACTTATTCCATTTCCATATAACTATAACCCTTATGAAGGTTGTCAGCATTACCACTGAAAACTGATGGTTATAAAAACTCTGTATTCATGATTTCGGAATTGTTTCTACCACATTTTCGAATGAAATCCAAATATCCAAACACACCAAGGAATTGACGAAAACTTCAGACGAAATCTCAATCTTTTATTTTTGCGTGATCTTTATGAAATTTACTTCACCCAAGTACTTTCTAACCAAAGAGATCCAGTTTTTATTTTTTTTTTGAGATTTAAAAATATTCCCTGAGTCAGACAATACTTTCCTTACCACACTTGTTTTCATGACTACTCTGGTCAAACAAGTCCTTTCTTTTGATTTCGGAAATTTCTCACTTTTTCGGAATTAGAAAGAAAGTTAAACCCACCTAATAAAGCCTAAATCTTAAAAGAAACCTTTCAATGATTCTCATAAATCATTTGATCGTACTTCAACGAGATACCACACAAACACTTCCGAATCTCTCTTGATTCCGAAGGAAGAGATCAATGCCCGGGGTCAATCAGTTTTATGTCATTCCGACATCACACTTTACCAAATTAATTTGATTTTCTTCTTTATCTTTGACACCCTTTTGCACGAAAATCATTATTGATTTCTCTAACTCTGGATGTTTTTATGATAAGGATTAAAGATTGATGACCTGGTATTTTTTTTAATTTTTGATGAGGTCATCAGAACGTGGCAGTTACAACGTCATTTCAAACACCAGCTATTTTCTCGCTTTTCACGCGCCTGTACTGCGACCTTTGGGGGCTACTAATGATGATACAGCGTGATTCTTGGGAAACGGACGTAACTGAAGCGGGATTCCCTATTTTGAATTGGACTCCAAAATTATTTAAAGGGTTTCTTAGGTCACTCTCTTTTCTTTCCGCTCTTCCTCTCTCACGCAAGAACTCTCCATCTTCAAAGCCCTCTTTCTCTCACGAGCTCTCAAGAACTCTCCAATGGCTGGTTCATCTTCTGCAAACGAAAATATTTCCTCCTCTCTCATGCTGAAGATCAAACAAAATCAGAATATCTTCTGCAAACGAAAATATTTCCTCCTCTCTCATGCTGAAGATCAAACAAAATCAGAATATGATTATTGATCTTCAATCTTCGAAGTATAATGAAGCTCTTCAGCCGATGATCGAGTGTCTCAAATTCTCAAGGATCTGCAAAGCCCTAACTGCTTCAGAGGAGGTTCCTATCGTGTATCTCTCCTCTGCGTACTCATCCGCATTCTACAACAAGGCAGATGATGTTGTCACTTTTGAAGTAGGATCCATCAAGACGTGCATTTCCATGTCTCGATTTGGAAAATTGCTAGGGTTTACTGATCAAACTGATGTTGTCGATCCTGATTCCCTTCCGCCTTCTACTCTTCCACGGTTCTTCTACAAACTAGGCTACAAGGGTGATATCACGCAACTCTCCAAGTTCACAAAGAAAGGTCTGCCGCCTCTGTGGAATTTTCTTTTCACAATCCTGTTCAAAAGCTTCTCTGAACGCACGACAGGCGCAGACAGTGCAAGTAAGCTCTTTTACTCTATCTTTTATGGCCTCTATCATGATATCAACCTTGATTACGGGTCTATTCTATGGAGTCAATTTGTTGAGAGCGTGAACTACAAGAATCGTCACTCTGAAATCTCTTGTGCTCGATTTTGGTCTATTGTGGTAAAACGGGCTATTGAGCAAAATCATCTTCATGTCATGACTGATTCTGTCTTAGCGGTTATTCCGACGCTGTCGACCACACAGTTTGCAACCACTAAATCGGAGGATTTCGATTTCATTGGGTCCATTCCGATCACGATGTTGGATCGAGTTCCGAAGGACGTGCAATGCATAGCTGCATATCGACAACTACCTCCATCAGGAGTTCGTGCTGTTGATCAAGATCATCAAGTCGCTTTTGACAGACTTGAGAATCCAAAGAAAATTATCAAACGAAAAGGAAAAACAGCAGCATCTGACACTGAAAAACAGCCCAAACGTCCAAGAAGACTCCGAAAGCTTGTCCAGACTTATGATTCCGAAAACGAACTCTCCGAAACTCATCAAATTCCGACCTCCCCACATGACGTTCCGATTGCCGACAACCTTGAAGATGTTCCACTTACCAAGCCTTCTCCACCTATCGCATCACCGCATCATGATCCCACACCAAAAACAACTCCTCATTCTAGTCCACAATCCACACCTGAACGTTCGCCCCTCCGAACCACAAATACTCAAAAGTCTCCATCTTTATCACCAAAACAAACTACCATTCCTGAATCCCCTCATAACCACCCCCTACCGACATTGATGAAGAGGAAGATATCCTGGTTAATGATGATCAGGATGATCTTTCCGATTTCCTTGAATCTCCATCCAATGTCAAACTAAAGACTCCCAGTTCTTCTGTTCCGATGTCATCTGATCAGCTCTCGGAAATCTCTGCCAAACTGGATTTACTTCTCCAATCCCAGGCGAATCCCTCTGCCTCCGATTGGCAATCCCAGTTGAATGCTCACAAAGACTCGGTGGATACCTTGATCACCGAAAACGTCAATCTCATGGGTAAAATCACCTTCCTCATAGAGAAATCTGAAGTCCAAATGCGAGATTCGACCACTTCTATTGGCAGACTAGAAAAAGATGTTCTTAAATTTACTCAAGATTTCCGTGATGCTCATATTCGGAACAATGAAAATATGCAACAGGTCATCTCCAACTTCAGCACCTCGTTGAAGAAAGAAAAAGAGGCCCTTTCTACCTTACGTTCGGAATTGAAGCAGCAATATTCCGAATGGGTATCCTCTATGGATACAAAGGTTGATCAACTGAGGACAGATTTGGCCTCGGAGAATCATCTGATGGATAAATTAGCCGCCAAAGAAACTAAAATCCAGCTCCTCAAGTCCGATCTCCGTAACAAGTCTGCCATTCTCACATCTGCCTTGTCTCAGAACAAAGCTGTTCGCAGTGGTATATCGGAGATTGACTCCTTTCTTCATCGGATTGTTGAAGACAATGATCCTATTCTCAATCCTCAGGTGCGCAGACATCTGACCCTAAAGCTTTATCCTATCTTCAATCTTCTTGCCGCCTTAAAGGGTGTTTCGGAAGGTGTGGCCTCTCCGAAACAAGGGGGAGACGAAACAAATGAAGAAAGTGCATTTAATCAGGAGACTCCAAAGAAAGACACTCCGATTAAAACAAATGAAAATGCTGAAGGAGGCGTTGGTCCATCAAAAGACAAAGGCAAAAAGATAGTGGAAGAACAAGAATCCGATAAGGACGCTGCCAAATCAACCAGGGAGAGCGAAATTGATGAAATTCTTAACCTTACTCGGAAACTTGATGCTGAGGAAGCTGCCAAAAGAGAGGCTGAGTTACTCCTGCAAATGCAAATGTCTTTGTTTCCTCCCTGGCACTATAAAAGAATGACAATGGAAGCAATTACTGAGCCTGTGGAGAACTGGCTTCAACCAATAGCCTCGTACAACACAAGCAATGATGTAAACTCGCAGTTTGACTTTCCGATGACTGCAAAAGCTCTCCTGTTCTGCGGGTTTGAGGAACTCAAAGACACACGTCTTTCTAGTTCGGAAGTGAATGATCAGTTATTCACCTTCTATTTGAAGAACGCGCGTCCTCAACATTTAACCTGGAGTTTGAAAAAGATTGTTCAACTGACTCCTCGTCTTCCTGAGGTCACTCTTCCTTTCATAAACTCAAGATTTTTGGCTTTCAGAGGAGATGATAAAGAGAAGATGGAATTCTCACTTGCCGATCTACCTTTCATGAATCCATTCGACTGGATATCTTTGTTCAACATCTTGTCGAGAGAACAAAAGTATTATCCTCTTTTTAATCATGTCAAAAGAATGATTGGATTCTATATTCTTGAAGTTGCGAAGTTGGATGTTGAAGTTGCTAGTGTTCTGGACAAAGTTCCTTTGACTGTGAGACGTCCTCCTCCCAAAAATCTGAATAAGCGTAAAATCGGAAAAATTGTCAACTCAAATTGGAGTGTGGCATACAATTCAAAGGAAGGACTCGAGAATATTAAAAGGATATTCTTTCTTTCAGACAAACATCTTCACAGAACTCCAGTGTTGGAACACATTCTTCACATCACCAACAAACTTCAATCCAACTCATCTGATGATAAAACATGCATCAACGACATGTTGAGATGGTACATTGAATTCCGAAAGAGGATCCTGGCAATTATTCCGAAGGTGTTTGACAGACAAGCTGATGAAGTGAAACCTGAAGAATGAAGTCATGTCGCATTTTTGACTCAAAGGGGGAGATTGTTGAGTCATAAATGTAGATTGAGTCAAATATGCTGATCGGATTTGTAGCCAGATTTTTAGCCTATAATTTTGCTATCCGTTATGGAATGGGTCTGTCCTTCCATACTTAGTTTTCTTTTAAATAGCATGTTCATACCCTCATTAGGGTTAACCTTTTTGTAATCTTTTTACGACACTCATACAGAATAGTTCACATCGAATTGTTCTTGAGTTGCATTTTAATCATTAGACATCAGTTCTTCATATTGCCTGTTTTTGATCTTGTTTATTTACGTTATTCCGCATTTCTGAATCTCGATCCAACTCTTGTATTTCAACAACACCTGGTCTAAAAACCAGTGGGATTAGTTGAATCATGAAAAGAAAGAGACATGAATAGAAATGTACTTACAGAACATCTGGTTGAGTGAGACGATACTTAGAGTCAAGAAATTGATTCCGAGAGAAGCACTCTCAATAGAAGATGAAATTCTGCGTGGCACATTGTGAGACGTTAGTGGAGCGCGTGTGGATTACCGACACACTAATAGGAACTCACAAAGAGCATGCAAATACAGTAGGTATATGGCCCCAGGATTCATCCCACGGACACCTCGCAAGAAAGGAAATTCGGATTCTCAAAATGTGCCAATAGGTTTGGATTTTGTGAATAGCCTGAAAGATTCCTATAACTATGTCAGAAAGGTTTCAGATTCTCAAAATGTACCAAAAGGTTTGGATTTCGTGAATAGTCTGAAATAGTCAAAGCCAGTGGGAGTACCATTGTTATCTACTATCACTATATGTGGGTTACATACTGTTTCTAGGAAACGTCTCTTATCATTACAAAGTGTAATGACTTGGTGTTAAGCGACGGATCGCTATGAAAGACTTAAAAGAGATACAACGTACTTAAGTGGTTGTGAACATCTATGAGATAGATCAAAAACTCTGCCAATATGATCTTGATAAGATTCAAGATGTATAGCCGCAGGAAAAGAGTTTCCTATCACTACAAAGTGTGATGACTTGGCATGAGAGAAATAAAGAAGGTGCAACATACTCGCGTAGTTTACAGACGTCTATCGGATAGATGAAATCATCAGTATAGACCTAGCCATCGTAAGCATGATCTTGATAAGATTCAAGATGCATGAGAAAGAGTCTCCGAAAGGAAAAAGTTTTCTCGAAAATCGTGACACAGGTAATCTCTAGATTCTGAAAGGGTTTGGAATGAGATTACATCGGATTCCACGAGATTCTTGGATTGATAAGAAGTGTCATGAACATGTCATGATGACTTAATGCTTAGAGCATAGTAGGTTGGATTCAGGATACAATCTAGCTGAGAGTACTGAATGAATATTTGAACGCACGTAAGAAATCATTGGGAAATGATTACGGTGAATGTTAGTAACAATTTGAAAGGAGTTTCAAATCGGTAAACTGTTTACACCAAGACTTGGTAATGTAGGACTTCATGGTTAAAAGGTTTCGTTGGATTTGTGATGGAGCGCGTGTGGGTTACCGGCACATCACAACACCTCGAAATAGTCTTAGGGTGCAGTCATATGGACTAAAGACCCCGAGAACCATGGGAAGTCATGGTACACATCACCAGAATAGAGTTGTAAGTGAGAATGATAGAACGAAAAATTGAGATATTATCGGAAGAGTGTCCGATTGGATAAAGTGTATCAATGTAACACATTTTGGATACATAGAAAGAGTGAAAGGTCATATAGACATAGATATAAAACATGAATTAAAAGTTTAAAAGAAATCTAGAAACCGATAATAGTTTTATGAAAGATACGACTTGGTGATTACCTCGTGGAGACTTGGTAATAAGCATGAGTAGCTACCAGTCAGATTTTATGTTTCACTTTTCACATGTTTCGCTTCCCGAATAATTTAATTATTCAGAAAGGTCCACAGTCGCTTATACTTTGGGAAGTAAGTATTGAATCAAGATTTTCATGAATTGGTTTGTAGATTGTCTAAGGAGTTAGACATAGCAATATGATTGCTACAACGTTCATGAGTACTTAGAAATGGAGATTTGAGTATTGGATAAACCCGCGCTCAACAGATTGCTTCATGGATTATATCACAAGCAATTTTGAGACGATAATATCTTATGGTCTTGAAGCGGAGACATATGAGTTGAAATTTACAAGTCGGTTGTGCATTGATAATGCGTAAACGCATCGATAACTCGATGCTATAAAATGTACTGTTGTGCGCGATTTTGATGAGTAAAAGACACAAGAATATGAGTCGAAGCTTATTCGTTCCTTGACCCTGATAGGAAACAGATATCTGTAGGCCTCTCGATGATTTTGAAGTTGACTAAAGTGCTGGCCAGCCAGGACTGAATTGATGTATTCAATTAGAAGTTCTATGTCATATGCAAATAGGAAATCGGGAAACAGAGTATCAGATAGAGATTGATATCAATCCATGTCTTATGTCCGGAAATATCTTGTTGGACGGAGGATCATATGATCACTTATCTTAGGACACAGAACTGACTGGGTCAGAGTTCAACAACATGCTTTTGGAAGATACAATTTGCTGGTCAATTTAGAAGCTATATTGAATTATAGTGATAGACTTATCCAAGTGGGAGACTGTTGGATTAGGTGTCTAAGCCATGACTATAATTTAGGAATATACTTGATTGACAGTAGCACAGTCCTTTTGGGTTGCCCTCAAAACCTAGCAGAGGACAAGATAACTTAAAGAGAGAGAGAGAGAGAGAGAGAGAGAAAGAAATATGGTTTATTAATATATTATGAGAATAATATATTAATTAGAAATCATAATATTTAATTAATAATTGATCAGAAATTAATTGGAATTACTTTTGGGATTAATTGGATTAATTAAAGGTACAGGGGCTGAATTGTAATTGTTCAATAGTTGAGCAATGGACAATTAGGTCTTGGGGATGGTGAACGAATTTAAGGCTTTCTTAAGCCTTAAGAATTCGTAAATTACCTTATACGGTATAAGGGATTATTTATGGTATGATAAGTAGATTCAGTTATATGATAAAAGCCTTATTATGTCGATCTTAAATAAGGCAGTTATACTCCTTATCACTTATCATATGGAAACTATAAATAGAGGCATCCTCCCACCCCTAAAAGCCACGAAATTAAGGAGTATTCTCCTCTTTTCTCTCTTGTTTTATTGCTTGCTTGGTTCTGGGTATGAGCCATTAGAGGCACGACACTTGTGGTGCTTGCTTTCAAGAGATCTAAGGATCAAAAGGTTAGTTTTTCTTCCTTATTTCTTTTAGTAATTTTTTGTTTGGCCTTTAGGATTATTATTACATGTTCAATGATAGAAAACATAGATCCAATCTAGGTTGCATGTGAACTTAGGGTTTTAGTTCATAGATTTGCATAAAACCTTTCAATTACATCTCAAGATACAAGATCAATCAGATTGTTTATGAAGAATAGACCGATGATTCTCATATATAAATTGATATGAATTGTTATTCTGTGGTCATAGAAAGAGGGAATTGCATATGAATCAATTTCTGATCACTGTTCATCAGGGCTCTACTCAGTTATACATGTAATTGCCATGTAATATAACCGGTAGGTTAGTTTGTTCCATCATAACTATCAGTAAATTACAATGTCTATGATTGAGAAACTAACTTTAGAAAGCATTGAGACTCATATACACATCAAAGAGATATAATCTTGATCCTTTCCTTGTGTCTTTCAATTCAGGCCTTTCATTGCAAGCATGGAAAGGCGTATCTCTTCAGTAAGGTGTAAGTTTTCCTTACTTATGTGCCGATATAGCTTTATTTCATCAGTTCCCTATAATTTCTTGCTGATAAAACTCTAACTATTAGCTATCAGTAAAGAGATTTCTTTCTCTATGTCAACAGAACTTGCATACATCATGTCTCAAGTATACACTTAATATTTCCATTGTTTTACAAAGTAAATGTGATTGTTGGTGTGAAGGAAGATAGACTGATGATGACTGGGCTGCACACAGTTGCTGACATCTTTTACTGACATCTTTGTGTAAGTGTGATGGATGTTTAAGTAAGAGATAGGGGAATAAATGACAAAGTTTCGTTTTGTGAGCATTGCTATTAATTATATAAAGTTAGATGTGTAATTTGATCTTCATAGCTAATGTATAATCTACTCATTTTATTGCTAGCTTATATATGTGACAATTCATGCATGTGGTATTAACATCGATGTAATTGCTATTTAGGTAAGCTAAGAATGTTGTTAAACACATATAAAAGTAGCTCCAAATTAAAATTCGAAAACTCCAGCTTATTCTATGACTCTTATGTGTTGTTACAACATTAAATGAAGTCATTCAAGTAGTAGAGATGCTAACTTTAGAGAGGTCATACTATAGGATCGAACATAACATGCTCTTGCTTACTTTGACTTCCCATTTTCTTTTACATTTTTGAGGTAAATACAACAAATGATAATGTACTTTGATATTATTATTTATCAAAGCATCCTACTTTAGTTTCTACAAAGTTGTACTTTCAACATTTCCTTTTTGAAGGTATCACACATTGAAAATTTTATGCATTTATAGCACTATATTTTTACTTTTTTTTTTCTTATTAGGACATTGCACTGTAAAAACTATTTCCAATTATAGATGTTCCAGGATTGGTTCATATCTTTATGTTGTCATAAACAACTAAATTATTGTCATTTTATGCATTTACCTTAGAAGTACATTGTCATTTCACTCCATATTATATACTTGTTGATGTTTTTTTGGGCGTATTACGATACTTACTTTCGCAACTATTTGTTTGGGCATATTACGATATTCTTTTTGGGCATATTATGTACATGTTGTGATAAACAACTAAGGTGACCATTAATTAATGAAAGGTTAGCTTTCTTTTATCTTTCAAGATCCGAAATTGTCTTTGTTTTTCTTTCTATGGTATATTATTACTAACTTTTTTAATTTCGGTAAAATCTTAAAACGCAGATGGTTGACTTATTTGAATTCTGATTTCAAGAAAGAAGGATGGCCACAAGAGGAAGATATGCTTCTATGTGAGGCCCAAAAGATATTTGCTAACAGATGGACTGAAATAGCAAAAGTGGTTTCAGGCAGGTAAATAATTTTCTTTTTGATTATCAATTTCTTTTTTGAAAAAAAAAACAACACACAACATGTTTAAAAATCAAAATAGAAATGTACTTTGACTCCTTTTCTAACTTTATCAACTTTAAAAAGATTGGATTTTGTATAGGCTTGCCAAGGGGACCTGGTTGTGGGGCTTTTGATGTGGGTCCACTTGCTCTTAGCAATAGTCACAAGTAATCGGGTGGTAATCCTCAATGTAGAGACCTTATTTTGCAGTTACTTGAGAGTTAAGAAACATATACATAGAATCTGCTTACTGTTATCTCAAGAAACAGCAACATACTTTTTTCTGTTTGTGTATTATAGCATCTTACCTTCTTTTCTTTATGTTACAACATCATATCTTTCATATTTTTCATTATTTTCCTTATTAGGATATTGTACTGTAAAGAATCTAACAATTTATAGCAGTGGAAATTGCTTTGTATGTGGATGACATTGATATAATTGAGTAGATTCTATAAAGTACAATGTTGTAATAAGAAGACACAAAAGTAGGATGTTATAATAAAAAGTCAATGAAAGTACTCTCTTACTCCTTGCATTTAAGCCTTATTTATTTTAGAGAATTGCTATAATAAACAAATTAATGAGTGTAGAATGCTATAATAAACAAACCAAAGAAAGTACGCTGTTTTTTGTTGCATTTAACACTTATTTATTTAGGAAATTTTCAATAACAACCACGAACCAACGCATCCGAACTCATGCTCCAGCACTCCCGAACCCGTGCGGAGCACGGGCTCAAGCTAGTTTCAGATGAAATGGAGTTTGTCGAGTTTATAGAGCTATTATACTATTGTGGAGTTCTATTGCCAATTTACATGGACCATGAAGGCGTTAACATACAGGACCGAATCGATGAAGAAAATGATGATGTCGTTAGTCCTGATGATAATATTTCTGCTACAGGAGAGGTGTCACCCATAAGACAAGATGAAATGGACATAACGGAACCTGATGATGAAGCAGTAATCGTCATCAGTGATGAAGAAGAAAATATGTATATTGATGCTATCAACCAAATACTCGAGTGTCCAACAAGGTATAATCCAGACGTTGAATGGAAGAAGCAGCTACCTGTATTAGGTATGAGGTTCGAGAATCCTAAACAGCTTAAAAGTATGCTATGTAATTATGTTGTAGTTAATGGTTATCAGTTATGTTACAACAAGAATAACAGCAAAAGGTTGTTAGTAAGATGTTGTAATGGTGATTGCACTTTTAGGCTATGGGGTTCATGGATGAGTGAAGAACACTCATTTAAAATTAAATCCCTTAAGATGAACATAATTGTGGAAGAAATTTCAAATTGGGTTCCATTGTCACCTGTGCTTGGATTGGTAGTCATTACACTAATGAGATACTACACAAACAAAAAAATGAGTTTTAGATTCCTAAGGGAAGATGTCAAAAAGGATTTTGGTATAGAGGTTAGTATGAGCCAGTGTAGGAGAGAAAAAAATATGCATTATCTCTAATTGAAGGTACCATTGTGGAACACCTTGCGAAGCTATGGTCATATGGTGAGGAGATTAGGAGATAAAATCCAGGGTCTACTATAAAAATGAATTTCAATAGCATGCCGTATGGTAAGAATTATTTTAGCAAATTTTATGTTTGTTTTGGTGGTATAAAAGAGGGCTGGAGAACTGGACGTAGAAGACTCATAAACTTATATGGATGTTCTTTAAAGGGTTTATGTAGTGGAGAGTTGTTAAGTGTTGTAGGAAGGGATGCAAATAACCAGATATTTCCTATTTCTTGGGCTGTTGTGTGTGTGGAGAATAAGGAAATTGGAAATGGTTCTTGGAAATTCTTGCAGAAGACATGCACCTTGAAACATGGCTTAATGTGTCTTTGTTGTCTGATCAGCATAAGGTATGGTAAACCACCGGTGTGTCTTTCTTTTTATCAAATACATATGACTTATTTGACATGAACTTAATGCTTGTAGGGTATTCTGGAGGTAGGGAATGAGGTGTTACCTGAAGCTGAGCATAGGCAGTGTGCAAGGCACATCTATGCTAACTTCAAGAAGAGATTTATAGGAGCTCATTTTGAGAACTTTTTTTGGAAAGCAAGTAAGTCTACAACAAAACCCCACTTCAATGCAGTAATGAAGGAAATTCAGCAATTGAGCACTGCAGCACATGAGTACCTCTTAGACAAGAATCCAAGGACATGGTCAAGAGCTTTTTTTTTCCAGATTTCGTAGCATGTGTGATGCTGTTGAGAATGGCTTTTCAAAAACATTTAATAGTGTCATCACTGAAGCCAAGAAAAAACATATAATCACCATGCTTGAAGAAATTCGGATGTATATGATGGAAAGGATGCATAGGTTGCACCTTAAAGGGAGTAACCAGCCTGATTACCAAAATTTTCTAGTCATTAGACAAAAAATAAATGACTTGAAAATCCATCAAAGGTACATTGTAGTATATCATTATTTAAATGACACACAATAATCTTATGATGTGTATAACAGGTACTGGAAAGTGTTTCCTTGTGGGCTTATGCAATTTAAAACAAGGAATTTGGGTGAGTCATATGCTGTCAACTTGGAGAAGAAAACTTGCACTTGCAGGTTATGGGAACTTAACAATTATGGTTGTGTGCATTCTTTGGCAACTATTGCATATCTGAATGGACAATAGAGGCTTTTGTTGATCCATTGTACCTTGCAACATTTTACAAAACACTTACAAACATCCTATACTTGGTATGAATGGATCAATAATGTGGCCCAAAACAGTATATTCCACCTTTACCCCCAATTAGAAGAAGAATGCCCTCGAGGCCAACTATAAGGCGGAAGAAGGATGCTTCTAAAATGGCTAACAAGCATACTGTAATACCGTAATTTTAAATTTACATAAAGAGAAATTGACTGAGCAAATTTTTTTTAAGTGTAATATGAATTGAGGAAGCTTGAGTTTCCTGATGAGTTGAGAAGTATTCACAATGTATCCCATGTGTCACACTTCAGAAGAATTTTGTATTACAAATCCATTTGAGTACCTTTAACCGGGGTTCAATTAAATAAGAAATTGAAGTACCTCTCCAAGAGATGCCGGAACAAATTCTGGATAAAAAGGTCAGAAAGTTGCAAAACAAAAAGATTGAGAGATAAAAGTACAATGGAGACATCATAGAGGTACGGATGTCACTTGAAGAGTTGAGGAGGGGATGCGGTCAAAATATCCCTTTTTGTTTCAAGAGATTCCGAGGACGGAATCTTTTGAAGGGGGTAAGAACTTGTAATACCGTAATTTTAAATTTATGGTAGGGTTGTATTAATTATAATAAAAACGAGATTAGATGAGTTATAATACGAGTTAGGATGGATGGAAACCCAATCTAGGAGGAGTTAGACTTTAAAAAGAGTGTTAGAAACAATTTTGGGTCAACCCGGGTCGTGTTATAGTCTTAAACATTCAACGAAGTGGAAACAAACCAAACCCGGGGCGGGTTTTTAAACCCGGGTCGAGTTAGACTGAAACCCGGATCGGGTTATGAGGGCCGGGTCGGGTTCCATCAGGAAAAAGAAAATGATGTAGCGTAAACCCGGGTCGGGCTGTCAAACCAGGGTCGGGCTGCGGGGTTGAGCCCGGGTCGGGCTGTCGGACACGGGTCGGGTTTCGTGCCGACCCCACCCCCTTTATAATCGCGATTTCATGCATTGTTGGGTTATTTTCGAGCCAAAACTTCTCTCTAACCCTAGATACATTCCTCTTTCGTTCTTGGACCGAATTGGAAGGCCAAATCGCGTTGGATTGAAGTGATTTTCGATATTTAGATTATTGAAGGTAAGGTATTCACTTCTATCCCTTTTTAAAGATTTATTTTGGTCATTTGAGTTGGGTTTCGAGTTGTGGTGGAGAACCACTTATGAATGGTTGGAATTTGAACATATGCACTTGTTTGGATGTGTTGAAATGCTTCTATCTCGAGCTTTAACCGTTGTGACCAAGCTTTAAGCTTGATGGGTTGAAAAATAACATATTCACCTTTTGTTGGTATGAATATGGTTATGTAGGTGCTGGTAATCATGGAAGGATCGTTGTATCTTCTAAGATGTTAGTTTGGATCGTATAGAACTTCAAATCAGGTGAGTACTCTTATGTACTTGAGTAGAAATCTACCTTATGGTAGACTGAATATATATATATGTTAAGTTATTATTGTTATAACCCAATTGTAGAGCGAATTGTTATATGTGAATAACAACAACCGAGTTGAGTATACATATTGATTGTATAAACTGAGTAGATGTTAATGTAGTCACATTAAAGAGTTTTGAGTCAATTTATAAAGCCATGAGGGCTAATGAGCTAGAATAGAGTTTGAAGTGGAATAGAATTCGGGGTGGAATAGAATTTGAAGTGGAATGAGTTTATATGTGTTGTTTTAACCCTTGATATATATAATGAGATGTTTTGCAGGATAATAGTTTGTATATATGATGAGATGTGTTACAGGTTAGTAATTACCTGTTGATTCTTTTAGTTTAATTATATTGTCGTTGAGTTGTTCATTGCAGAAAGAGAAAAGTTATATGAGTTTCATAAGGTGTTAATATTGTTTTGGTATAAATGGCTACGTGTGTTAATCACAGTGAGGGACCGAGATAGTCCATCTAAAATGAATTTAGTCACAACGAGAGAATGAGAAAGTTTGTTGAGAATGAGTTCAAAGAGACATCGAGCGTTGAGACTTGGTTAATAATGATTACTCACTAAGCTTTTTATAAGCTTACACTTGAGTTGTATGTTGTTTTGCAGGTATCTGAAGCAGTGATAGGGGAAGGCATGTGATAAAGAAAGACGGACAAGTTTAGAGCCTGTCCTTAGCCGAAGTAGATTTAATTGTAACACTTGGTCATATATTTTTGTAAGGACCTTTTTGTGTAATTATTGTAATGATAACAGCTTGATCCTTGGTTTGAGTGCAAATATACCCAATTAAATGTGTAATTGTTTTAAAATAATTGGGTGTACTTTGTATGAGAAACCGGGTGTTACAAGTTGGTATCAGAGCATGGTTTAAGTGAACTAGGTCTTTGAGTATAGCGTCCTAGACTTGAACCAAGGAGGAGAGAGCCCCTATCACATGCTTGGAAAAGATACCGCTGCAGATGTTAGAGTATGAGTTGAGTATAATTCTTCTATCATATTTATTATGTGTTATATTCTATGTGTGAATACAGGTATTGAGTCAGATGAAGAATGAGTTGAGAAATTGGTCACAGTTGGTTGAACCTATAGAGGATGATGAGACGAGATTTTTGGTTGATATGAGATATCAGCTAACGAGGAGACAAGAACTTTAGTTGATAATGAGATGTCAACTGAATATGAGATGAGATACTAATTGAGGCGAGAGTCCAACTGATGACGAGATGCGATTCCAGCTGATGGCTAGATTCTAGCTGATGGAGAGATTACAGCTGATGATGAAACAAGTTTCTGGCTGATGGTGAAATTCCAGTTGAAGATGAAATGAGATCCCGATTGAGGCGAAATTCCAACCAATGATGAGGAAGAGTATGAGTATAAGTTGAGCATGAGTTAAGAGTTGAGACGTGTGAGTGTAGCCGATTTCACTCGAGAGTTGAGATCCGAAGTATGCAGGTTTCAGCTAATGAGAAAATAAGATTATGTTGCTATGAGGTATGTAAGTAATTTACTTAAAATGTTAGATGTAACGAGTATATGTGTTTAATTGTTGATAATACATGTGTTAGAGAACTGTTAATATAAAGTGTAGTAACCGACATAGAGATACGAATCTCGTGTCCATTTGAGGTAAGATTTACATATTACATAACGAGTGTTTTGCGATTATATATAATTAAGAATATATGTGGTTGATTAACGAGTATTTAACAACCATGGAGAAGTGTGTATAATGAGAATATACACAGTGAAAAACATTTAAATCTTTTGATATTGTATATATATATATGTTGCTTGTTGTTTCACAGATGTGATGAGATTTTGTGCACGAGTATTTTTGTGGTTGAGACCACATATTCTGTGGGGCCATATGATTAGTGCTTATGATTGATCAAAATAAGTGGCTGAGATAGCCAAAAGAGTATGAGTTGAGAAAGATGGTAAGTGTGTGGATGAATGCACATTATATCCGATTATAAGTCGGTATGTTGAGTATTGAGTTTTTGTAATTTGAAATAGTCACATAATGAGATAATTGTGACAGAGATGTCAGAGGACATTTGAGTAACTACATAAAGAGTACCTTGTGGTTATAATTGAGAGAACCTAGAGTGATTCATATAGGTCTTATTGGCCTATAGCTTGAGTAAAAGTGATCGAGACCACATATTTGTGGGGTCACATATCGAGTAAAGTGATTGAGACCACATATTTGTGGGGTCACATATCGAGTAAAGTGGTAGAGACCACATATTTGTGGGGCTAAATAATGAGTAAATGTGATTGAGACCACATATTCTGTGGGGTCATATATAGAGTAGTTGAGATTGAAACCATATATTTCGGTGGAACCACATAAAGAGAATCTTGTGGTTAGAGTAGTGAGGACCTTTGTAACTCAAATGAAAGGAGGAATAATGGTGAGTCTATATGGCTCGAGACCGTAGAGAAGACCTACCAGAGTCAAGAAGAGATGGAATGAAATCATAAGATAGTACGAGGTACTATGAGATAGTGTGAGTAACGATATAGGAGGATGGTATGGGGTACCATAAGTTGAGCTAGAGTGGTACTGCAGTGTTGTGCTTGTGTGTAGACATGCATATAATTTATGGTGATGCAGAGTAATGAGAAATGTGTTATCTTTGCGTATAGATAGATATGAACGTAACGGTAAGCTTGTGTGGCTTGAAACCTTGTGGGTTGAGAAGGGGATGAATCAGAGGTTGAGTAACAATATGGGGATATTGTGAGATGATACAGTGAATAATACTGTTGAGAAGTGTTGTTGTGAGTAAGTATGTTTATCATGCAGTTGTGTTGAGGATGTGTGAGATTCCTTACATGTTGAACGAGATAGAGTTTTATAGATACATAATGAGAATATATGAGTTAAAAGAGAAGGAAAGTAATTGTGGTTGTGATTGATAGGACTCGTTCCTTAGCAATCAAACCAATTACTGCCAATGAAATAAATGCGTGGGTGTGAAGATGACAAAACTATTTATTCGTATGAGACGATAATAGATTTTGTTATAATAATCTTGAATTATTTCTTGAGATTAACGAGATAGTCGGGTGATGAGATATGACCTCACCGTAGAAATTACGGTGTTAGATGTTATTATTCGAGTTGTGTGCAGAGATTACAGCGAGCCATACGTATGAGCTATTGGTGTCATACGGATGAATTAGAGATTTCGGTGATAATAACGTAGAAATGGCGAAAGGAAAAGTCTTTACTGATTGTATGTCAGGAAGGATATATGCGGTTGTGTTGAGAAATTTATTGATGGAGAATAAATTTTTGAGTTTAATATAGAGTTAATGATTATCGATTGAGTGAGAGTGTGATGTGGACTTTACACACAAGAGAAGATATAATGAGTGAGTACATCAATAGAAACAACGTGAGGTATGTTGTTGAACTGATATGAAGAGGAGCCATTCGTGGTTGAGGATTGTATGTTGTATATTGGGAGAAACACCTAATATATGTGCTGAAGTGAAAGCAAGATATATGAGATTTTGACGAATTAGTGTACAGATATAGAGAAGAGACAACTAAAAAGGGGTCATGTGTGACCAAAGTAATCGAGAGTAGAATACTAAATTTTAAAGGAGACACGAGTGAAACTCGATATAATTTTTAAATATTTTATTTATTATGGATTTTATCTTTGGGTTGATGAGTCGTATGAAGTGAGTGAGACATTTGAATGTTTGTGTCTTTTATATTGTATGAGTGTTTTTCCTACTCTAAACAATGAGAATGTGCAAGTCAGAGAAATCAATAACTGGCATGTTGTTATTGGAGGAGTAAATTAAGGGAAAGAATGAGCTTGAAATCGGTAAGACCGTTTTTCTTATTGAGTTAAAGTAAAATCATTTCGAGAAAATTTGAAAACGAGAGTTGAGTTCCAGATGGCCAGATGGGACAAGTTGATGATTTGAGTATCATTTAAAGAATGAAGTGAGATAGATTGGTGTCAACGATGCCATAGCAAAGTGTGGCCTGAAAGAGTGAGAATTCATATGGAAATAGTGATAACCAATATGACTACAGATAAAATCTTATGAAGAAAATAATGGGCGTTAAGATTTTACATAAAGAGAAATTGACTGAGCAAATTTTTTTTAAGTGTAATATGAATTGAGGAAGCTTGAGTTTCCTGATGAGTTGAGAAGTATTCACAATGTATCCCATGTGTCACACTTCAGAAGAATTTTGTATTACAAATCCATTTGAGTACCTTTAACCGGGGTTCAATTAAATAAGAAATTGAAGTACCTCTCCAAGAGATGCCGGAACAAATTCTGGATAAAAAGGTCAGAAAGTTGCAAAACAAAAAGATTGAGAGATAAAAGTACAATGGAGACATCATAGAGGTACGGATGTCACTTGAAGAGTTGAGGAGGGGATGCGGTCAAAATATCCCTTTTTGTTTCAAGAGATTCCGAGGACGGAATCTTTTGAAGGGGGTAAGAACTTGTAATACCGTAATTTTAAATTTATGGTAGGGTTGTATTAATTATAATAAAAACGAGATTAGATGAGTTATAATACGAGTTAGGATGGATGGAAACCCAATCTAGGAGGAGTTAGACTTTAAAAAGAGTGTTAGAAACAATTTTGGGTCAACCCGGGTCGTGTTATAGTCTTAAACATTCAACGAAGTGGAAACAAACCAAACCCGGGGCGGGTTTTTAAACCCGGGTCGAGTTAGACTGAAACCCGGATCGGGTTATGAGGGCCGGGTCGGGTTCCATCAGGAAAAAGAAAATGATGTAGCGTAAACCCGGGTCGGGCTGTCAAACCAGGGTCGGGCTGTGGGGTTGAGCCCGGGTCGGGCTGTCGGACACGGGTCGGGTTTCGTGCCGACCCCACCCCCTTTATAATCGCGATTTCATGCATTGTTGGGTTATTTTCGAGCCAAAACTTCTCTCTAACCCTAGATACATTCCTCTTTCGTTCTTGGACCGAATTGGAAGGCCAAATCGCGTTGGATTGAAGTGATTTTCGATATTTAGATTATTGAAGGTAAGGTATTCACTTCTATCCCTTTTTAAAGATTTATTTTGGTCATTTGAGTTGGGTTTCGAGTTGTGGTGGAGAACCACTTATGAATGGTTGGAATTTGAACATATGCACTTGTTTGGATGTGTTGAAATGCTTCTATCTCGAGCTTTAACCGTTGTGACCAAGCTTTAAGCTTGATGGGTTGAAAAATAACATATTCACCTTTTGTTGGTATGAATATGGTTATGTAGGTGCTGGTAATCATGGAAGGATCGTTGTATCTTCTAAGATGTTAGTTTGGATCGTATAGAACTTCAAATCAGGTGAGTACTCTTATGTACTTGAGTAGAAATCTACCTTATGGTAGACTGAATATATATATATGTTAAGTTATTATTGTTATAACCCAATTGTAGAGCGAATTGTTATATGTGAATAACAACAACCGAGTTGAGTATACATATTGATTGTATAAACTGAGTAGATGTTAATGTAGTCACATTAAAGAGTTTTGAGTCAATTTATAAAGCCATGAGGGCTAATGAGCTAGAATAGAGTTTGAAGTGGAATAGAATTCGGGGTGGAATAGAATTTGAAGTGGAATGAGTTTATATGTGTTGTTTTAACCCTTGATATATATAATGAGATGTTTTGCAGGATAATAGTTTGTATATATGATGAGATGTGTTACAGGTTAGTAATTACCTGTTGATTCTTTTAGTTTAATTATATTGTCGTTGAGTTGTTCATTGCAGAAAGAGAAAAGTTATATGAGTTTCATAAGGTGTTAATATTGTTTTGGTATAAATGGCTACGTGTGTTAATCACAGTGAGGGACCGAGATAGTCCATCTAAAATGAATTTAGTCACAACAAGAGAATGAGAAAGTTTGTTGAGAATGAGTTCAAAGAGACATCGAGCGTTGAGACTTGGTTAATAATGATTACTCACTAAGCTTTTTATAAGCTTACACTTGAGTTGTATGTTGTTTTGCAGGTATCTGAAGCAGTGATAGGGGAAGGCATGTGATAAAGAAAGACGGACAAGTTTAGAGCATGTCCTTAGCCGAAGTAGATTTAATTGTAACACTTGGTCATATATTTTTGTAAGGACCTTTTTGTGTAATTATTGTAATGATAACAGCTTGATCCTTGGTTTGAGTGCAAATATACCCAATTAAATGTGTAATTGTTTTAAAATAATTGGGTGTACTTTGTATGAGAAACTGGGTGTTACACATACTGTCTCAAAAGTTAGAAAAAGAATGTTATATGGTATTTGTAAAATGGCTGGGCACAACAAGTTAACTTGCAAACAGGTTGAAAAAACATACAATTCCACTACTACAAAGGATGGTAAGAAACAAGTGCCACATCAAACAAACGTGCAGGCTACACCATCAGTGCATGAAGGTGTGGAAGTGGATGTTGGACAGTTCACTCAGGAAAGTGTTAGTAGCAGGAAGCGTGTGCCTAAAAGATCTGAAAGATTATTAAAAAAGAAACTGGCAAAAAGCGTTGAAGTGCGGAGTGGTGAAGGGATGACCTTTGGACAGCCCATGAATTTTGATTAGTTTGAAACTAGAAAATGTAGTTTGAATGGACAATTTTATTGATTATAATAAGTAAATTTTGTGATTTTGGAATGTTGTTTGATCTTGCATTTGATAATGAACACCTTTTTCTTCTGATTAAGCCTTTCATCTGTAACATTTGTTTGTTTTTAAAGCATTGTACTTTGATATTTGTTTCGATGACACCATTCTAGTTTAAATGTGGCAGTGTACTCCAGTTTCATCCTTTAAAAAGATGGGAAAATGACACTGTAGCACAACAATGTTACAAGATTTGGTCGATTTGGTCCCTAAAGTTATTTTTTTGCCATATAAGGGAACAAACTGGTAAAAACGTGTTTTAAAATACCATTCAGCCCAAAGTGAAGTGGTCACCCGGTCATCTTGTTCAATTATGGTTCGCAGCATCCTAATAATCAGCCATGTCATCAAATATTGTCATCGTGTTCAATCTACGTGTACAACTTCATTCTCTATTAAACTGAAAACAGTACGAAGGTGGTTCAAAACCCTTATCGAGCTTTTCCCACCAAACCCTTTTTCCCGATCACTTTGTTCTTAATGGAATCAAACTGCAAAGTCGATGTGCACTACCATGGAGTCTTCAACAGGCAACCGTTGAGTTATATAGAGGGCATGCATCACCTGTTTTGAAGACATTGATTTTGCGGGGATGGATTTAGAGGAATGTGTGAAGTTTCTTGAAAGATATACCGGAGAGAAATGCAGGAACTTGTATTTCTGCTTACCTGAGAGCGAGCTAGCAGAAGGACTAAAGATGATTACAGATGAAATGGAATACGTTGAGTTCATCGAGATCGCATACCATTGTGGAACTATTGTGCCTATGTACGTGGATCATACTGGTGCTAATGTCCAAGAGTGGATAGCTGAAGACCACGATGAGGTGATTAGCCCTGAAGATCACCATTCAGGTGTAGCAGAGGAGATTGATAGGCTTGACATCAACACTCCTGTGAACAACACCAGATCAGCATCGGAGATGGCAGATGGCAAAGAAAATCAGATGGGGGAGCATGAGCCAGGACAAGTTGACATTGGTGAGATTGACAGGCAAAGTGATGTTCAAACAAGGTTTAATCCAGATGTTGAGTGGAAAAAACAGAAGCCTGTACTAGGTATGCGCTTTGAAAGCCCTAAACAGTTGAAAGATATGCTTTGTAACTATGCTGTTGCAAATGCATATCAATTGTGTTATAAAAAGAATGATAGTAGGAGGTTATTGGCAAATTGTTGTGATGGGGATTGTTCATTTAGGCTATGGGCTTCATGGATGAGTGACGAGCACTCATTCCAAATAAAGTCTCTAATCCATGAGCACAATTGTGCAAGGAATTTCAAGTTTGGTTCAATTGTCAACTATGCTTGGATTGGTAGTCACTACACTACTGAGATTCTACATAACCAAAAATTGACTGTTAGACAACTAAGGGAAGATGTGAAACAAAAATTTGGGATAGAGGTTAACATGAGTCAATGTAGGAGAGGAAAGAAGCATGCATTGACTCTAATCAAGGGAACCATAGTTGAACACTATACCAAACTTTGGTCATATGGAGAGGAGATTAGAAGATCTAATCCGGGGTCTAATGTCAAAGTAGGGGTAAATTGCATGCCAGATGGAAAAAATTATTTCACTAGGTTTTATGTGTGTTTTCAGGGATTAAAAGAGGGTTGGAAACTGGTTGTAGAAGAGTGATTAACCTTGATGGGTGTTTTTTGAAAGGTTATTGTTCTGGTGAGTTGTTAGGTGCAATTGGAAAGGATGCTAATAATCAAATATTTCCAATTGCTTGGGCAGTAGTTTGTGTGGAAAATAAAGATAACTGGAAATGGTTCATGGAGAACCTTACAGAAGATCTCCATCTTGAAAGTGGTATTGGAATTACTTTAATGTCAGATCAACATAAGGTATGTATGTCAATATTATTTCATTATGTAATTCATTTTAATTTCAACTTAAGGATGCATACCATTTTATAGTCATAATCTTGGCATGTAGGGACTGTTAGAGGCTGTGAAGGAAGTTTTACCATCAGCTGAACATAGGCAATGTGCTAGGCATATTTATGCTAACTTTAAGAAGAGATTTTCTGGTGCTCACTTTGAAAACTTATTTGGAAAGCAAGCAAGGCTACAACAGAACCCCATTTCAAAGCAGTAATGAAAGAAATTGAGCTTTTAAACCCTGCAGCTCATGAACATCTAATGGAAAGGGATCCTAAGACATGGTCAAGGGCATTTTTTAGACTAGACAATATGTGTTATGCTGTAGAGAATGGAATATCAAAAAGCTTCAATAGTGTGATTGTTGAAGCAAGGAAAAAATCAATTATAACAATGCGTGAAGAGATACGTACTTATGTGATGGAAAGGATGCATAAGATGCAAATGAAAGGATGCAATTGGCCTGACTACCAAGTCTGCCCTGCCATTAGACACAAAATAAATGAGTTGAAAATTCAACAAATGTATGTTTCTATGTTCTATTATGCTTAGTGTATAATAAACTTTGTTAACAGAATTTTCCAATTTGCAGATACTGGCAAGTGCTTCCTAGTGGCCTCCTCCAATTTGAAACTAGGAACTTAGGAGAATCTTATGCTGTCAACTTGGAAAAGAAAAGTTGCACATGCAGGCTGTGGCAACTCAATGGATACGGTTGTGTGCATTTAGTTGCAACTATATCCTATATAAATGGGACAATTGAAGCTTTTGTAGACCCACTTTATCTAGCTACATTTTACAAGAATGCTTAAAAGCATCCTTTACTTGCTATGAATGGAAGTGACATGTGGCCATCTACAGATTATACTCCTCCTTTACCCCCAATAAAGAGGAGAATGCCTGGTAGGCCAACAGTTAAAAGAAGAAGAGATGCTTCAGAAAAAGTTGGTAAACACACTGTTTCTAAAGTTGGGAAAATGGTACTATGTGGGATTTGTAAGCAGCCAGGACATAACAAGTCAACTTGTAAGCTAGTTCAAAGGCCCTCCAAAGTTATAGTGAGAAAAGCACCAACCAAGAGGTGTCATGTGCATGATAAAGGTGATGAAGGTGAGGGAGCCAATGCAGTTGATGAAGGTGAGGGAGCCAATGCAGTTGGTCAAGGTGAGGGAGCCAATGCAGCTGATGCTACAAATGAAGTTCAGGAACCAGAATCTGGTAATCAAGTTCATCAAAATGCTACAAATGAAGTTAATGAACCTGTTATTGGATTGATGACACAAGAAAGCACAACCCTTGGGAAACGTATGCCGAAAAGGTCAGAGCGGATAATTAAAAAGAAATTGGCCAAGAGAGTTGAAGGAAAAAATGGTGAAGGCAACACATCTGACCTCCCACTATCTTTGGAGTAGATGTTTAATTTGGATATCATGTTTGTCTTTGAATAAATTTGTGATGTGTCAAAACAATTTTTTCTTTTTATGTGGTAGTTTGTGTGGCACGTACTTGGTTTGGTTATGGGTATTGTAATGTTTGTCTTTGAAGTTGGTTACAATTATGAATGTTCTATTTTTATGTGTTAATTTAGTCTTTGGCTTGTTGGACTTTACCCATTAAGCCATTAAGCCATTAAGCCTTACCCATTAAGCCATTCACATGATCACTCATTTAAATATGTTATACCCATTTTGAAAGTAACCCAATATTGTATTCTATAATTAACCCATGCAACCATTAAGCCAATATTTTATGCATTAACCCAATATGTTATGTAAAACAAACAAAACGATTAAACCATTAAGCAACTACCATTCACATTCAAACATCAACATAATAACAGTTAACCTATACGCCTTAGAAGGATTAACATCCTCAAATCCAACAAAACGAGGATGATATCGTTAAAACATAAACATCATCATTAGTTTACTAAACCTAAACAAACCCCAAAAACGCCTTCATCCCCCATCTAGAAATCCGAAACCCCAACATCACTTCAAAGTTGCGTATCCCACAAATGCCATTGCAACCATACAAACACATATACACCCAGTGTAAACTCGTGTTTGGAATGCCACGAACTCTTGTCGAGAAACCCACATGTCCGACGGCGGTCCGCTATACGGCGGTAAACCACCAGGCGTCAGTAGACCTCCAGCCGCCGGTACACCCCCAACCATCGCTTCAACCACATGCGCCTGTTGACCTCCAGCCGCCGTACCCTAGGACCTTCATTTGATGCAGAAAAATGCGATAATGGCGCCATGGAGCTCGATTCACTCCTAGTTACACTAAATCGCCGGCTAGAACTTTGTAGCGGGGTGTTTAAATCATCCAGATTTATACCCATGTTCGAGAATCCCGAAGATGACGAAGATGACATTGGAAGAAGTTTACTGTTGCGATTAGGGGAACAATGTTTTCATTTTGGATGTAATAACACCCGGGTTATAAAGGCAAAGGGGACCACCTCCATGTGGTCAAACTTAGTCATCAAGTTTTGTCCATGTGGCCTCCACGTCACCTCCACGTCACCTCCACCTACGCTTGTAACCGGATTAAAAGGGAAAGGGTTTAAAGTAACCGGTTTTTAAGTATTTGTTCCCTTATATGGCAAAAAAAACATTAGGGACCAAATAGACCATTCCGTGTAACATTGTTGTGCTACAGTGTCATTTTCCCTAAAAATATATATAGGACAAAAGTGATAATGGTGTACTTTGTAACTTTCATATTCTTTTCGATTAAACCATTGTACTTTGGTATTTCTATAGATTAACGCATTCTACTTTAAATGTTGGAGTGCTCTTTGGTAGCTGTACTTGTCATTGACGAGCCATATGTTTGTTCTTTGGTACCCAAGACAACAAATTCAAGACCCATCTGTTTGTTCTAACAACTAATGATTTCAACTATTAACAACAACCGAAGAACATATATGATAGTTAAAGTTTCATTATATTTCATGATAATCAAAACATCCCACCGGTTAAACCATTCATACAACCCATTCGAACAAAATGCCTGTTATGACTTGACATGCTAACACAACCTAATTAATTTTACTAACCAACAAATTCCACCAACATACGTTAACCATCCCCCTAACGTCGACAAACCCACACTATGGTTAGTTCAAGATCGCATAACCTACTCCCAGTGCCACCAAACAAACGATTCCAGCCCACAAGACCGACTTGACTATCTTCTTCAGTTTCACCTCCTCACCCCGGAGAACCACATTCTTCTCCTGCACGCGGTTGATTCCAGCATCGATGACATGTCGCAGTCGTTGATGTGGTAAAAAATACAAGATTTAACATTACCAGTCCACTAGCTAGTAGTAAGTAAGGATTAAACCGTGGAGTAAATGGACGACAATCTGTGTCAAAACTCGACCAATCTATAGTGTCACTATATAGAGGGTTTCTGTCCATACACATAAAGAACCGAAAAACTCGAAAATGCGAAAAACAAATGTTGCTTCTAAACTTTAAATCCAAACCACAATTAATCGAGTCAATCCAATCTGATTCCGATATCCAACTCGGAAATCAGAAACCAAACAATCCAAAACAAACAATCCAGTGAAAACAATTATCGAACCGAAACTATAATTGAACATAAAATAAATTCAAACCGAACTTGCATTAAAATAAAAACCCGACTCAGAGCCGAATGCTTCTGAAATCACGAATGAGATCCAATCCCACATGGTCAACGACGTTCTACAATCTAGAACCCTTGATTGCACGAAAGATCAAAAATCGAAAATGAAACGAAATAATAATGAAAATTACCAAACTACCAACTATGAATCACTAAGCTACGAATTCTGAGTCAAAGATCGGATCTTCGCTCCTGAATCACGAAACGGGACCCTCTATTTATAGTTGCAAAATTTGCCTTCACGCGTCGCGGCATAGCGTTATACGCAGCGCGGCTTATCTCGAATACCTGTTTCTTCGCACTTTGAATTTCAAATCCTCACCCGGTGTCATAGCTCACCGCGTCGCGTAGCTCCTCTGCGTATGCGGGGCGCGTGTTACTTCGACCTGAAGTAGCCTTCTTGCCAAACTTTGCCAAAACTTGCACTTTTTATCATGTATTTCCTATACTTTGCAACAAGTACCCTTGGCATAAAACGTGAGTAATATCGTATTTTTAGAATTATATTTCATTCAAAACATAGCTCAATAACGACTATAATACTTGATATTACTAGGCGTTATCAAACACCCCACACTTGCGTCTTGCTTGTCCCCAAGCAAGTAAAGTTTTTAACAAATTCTAACAAAGACTCAACATATTTGAACATCTTCAGTTTCAAAGTTTATTGTATTCTAAAAGTTAGATGAAAACGATTTTTGAGAAAATTTACCAAAATATCCTTTGGGATTCACGACTTTCTAAAGAACTCTTGACTACAAATTTTTGGTTCACAAGAGTGCACTTACTCATTCAGATTCTAAAGCCTGTTTGTAAGACCCGTTCCGCCGAGGCGCGGCCCGGATGGATTCGCAGAGCGGCTCGGTAAGGATCTAGATTCGCGAATGATTTTGTACGCACGGCGCGGCTCGGAAGGGTCCGCGGCGCGGCGCGCCGCAGATGTGAAAACCCCTAATTCGGATTTGAATGTCTATATAAAGAGTCCCAGCCCTAGGGTTCGTGTTTTTGGAAGCTTCCTAGAGTAGAGTCGACTGGTTCAGTAGAGGCTCTTCGGTTTCAAGGCTTTGCAGGTTTTGGAGATTAGAAGAAGGAGATCCAACGTTAGTGAAGGCTTGTAACGGATCGTGTGCACCACTCCGTTTTTCAGTAGTAAGGTAAGAAGATCTACTCCTCTGACTTTACTTTTCTTCCCGTTATATAAGTGTTATCCTTTGATAGTAGTCTTAATGACTTGTAACACTTAGGGTTTGGACCATGGACATGTATGGACTTGTATGTCCATAAGAGAGTGACCTTAGGGTAGTTTCTGATCCCAGGAAGGGTGTAGAGAGGAACCCTAATCGATGGCTGTACTGGTTAAGAGCAAAAAGAGGATTTCAGACTATTACGAGTCCGCGACGCGGACAGGCTATGTCGGCGACGCGGGTTCGAATAAAACCCCGTAAGTGTAATGATAGTCCGCGACGCGTAAGAGAAAGGTCGCGCCGCGGCAAGCGGCTGTTTGACCCAAAAGCTTATTTTCGACCAATGTTGGTTACCAAACATTGGGTCTGACCTTTAGACAAGTCCATAGGAGTTTGGTCAGTGTTTGACATGTTGTGTATGTGGGATTTAGGTGTGTGGACGAGCTGAGTTGGATATTAGAGAATATCTACATGGTTACGAATCAGGTGAGTATCCTCACCTTACTATATGATGTTGCATGTTAGGCATCTTGTATGTTATTTACAGTTATATGATTTGCTCTATATCTGTGATTATTTGTTGTTGGGCTCAGTACTGATGCGTGTCCCTTCGTAGATGTTGTATGGCGAGTTGGACTATTGCCTTGTCCCATAGCTGTTGTATGATGGGATGGGCCATAACCGGGAACCCATAGCTGTTGTATGATGGGTAGAACCTTCCCGTGTCCATAGCTATTGTATGATGGACGCCCGTAGCTGTTGTATGGCGGGTAGGGTCGGGTCGTTCTTGAGGATGGGTTGTTTAATATGTGGGCATGTGTGGTAATTTGTGGACTCACTAAGCTTTAAGGTTACCCGTTGATTTTATAACATTTTAGGTATTTCAAATGACAAGGGGAAGGGCAAGGCTTGACGGCAGCGCATCGCATACAAGAGATTTATTTTAATGAACTATGTTATGATTTTCAAATATTTCGCTATTGGTTTAATAAATATGTTGAACAGTTTTATTTTCTTTAAATAAAGATTTTGTTGGAACCTTGGTAATAAATGAAATTTTATAATTGTGGAATTGGGGTGTTACACTGTTAAGGAATTATTCATCACATTCGATGTTGTTTGTGTAGCGAGCTTTCGAAAACACTATCCCAGACCTGACGATCTTAGGTAGTGAGATGCATAAATGCCCTACGGGTCACCCTTTTCAGACCTACCGGCTCAAACAACAAAGTCCACTGATTGATACTTTCCTCCTGAGTCCCAATCATAAGATACTCTAAATCCAGAATTTTCTAACTTCCAAACACTCAACTTATTTTAACTCAAACTAGCATGTTAACAACCGTACGGTATCTCGTGAAAAATGCCATAATGCTATAACATTCAAAATCTATTCGTTTACAAGTTACAATTTTTTTAAAATTTTTTAAAATTGCTAATAATTTGAAAATTATGACTTTTTCTGCAAAAATTCAAAAATCTTTTCGACTGTCCCCACCCCGCACTTTAAACCGTACAACGTCCTTGTTGTACAACAGAAAACTTCAAAACAAAGGAGAAAAGAGTTACGCATTTGAACGGCGAATTGCTTGAACCATAAGTAACAGAGTGAACGAGTGCGTATCTTGGTACATTTTCATGGAGTTGGGGCGCAATAGTGAACATGCCAGTATAACACAAGTGTACGGGTACGGTGACCGCACACTTGCGTTATACAACTCCTTGGTTGATTCCGTTGGTAACTTGTAACACAAACACACTTAAAGAAAACATTAAAAAGAAATAAAGCAACAACAAAAACTAAGAAATGGAACACGGTGGGCCACGGCACGTGTGGTTGATGCACGCGTCGCAGTAATTAGAAACTTTTCTAAATGGGTAGACCCTCGTAATTACAACGTCGCGTAGATATGCCCGCCGCTTCGTGGTAATTAGCTGATCGTTAGGTATTTTGCAAGCATTCATTCAACACAATTCAGATTTTCTTACCTAAGTTTAACCATTTATTAGCACTATTTTTACCATTATTAATCGCTTTTATTGTTTTCCTATCAATTCTCTAGACAAAAAGTCCTAAAATTTTTTCGAAAATCCTAGCTACTTGTTTTGACAAAAAATCCTATTCTTCTTGCTCAACTCTCCACAGTGTCTGAATCAGATGCAGGATCACTCGACACGTACTCTTCCTCCTCCTCCAGCTCTTCTTCAAGATCAACCTCCACTATCGGTGGCTGCGGGCGTGGCAGTGCGCTGTTAATGTCGCCCAACATTTTCCGTGAACAGTCCGCGACCCTGAGTACTTGCTGTTGAATATTAGCAGTATTCCTGATTGCTTCTTGGATATCACCTGCTAACCTCCTATACTCCTCCTGCTGTTTAGAAAACAACCTCTTTATAGACCGCATTTCTCCATATAAGTATTGCAGATCGAAGTCTGCAGGAGCGGTACGGGTCGAAATCCCAGCAGATATGTGATGCCGCTTTCGCTTTTGGTCCATCGAAAGAGGCGGTTTGTTGAGGAAAACCAGGACCGAAAACTTGTCGGATGAAACTGACCTGTGATCGATATAGACAACCTCCCATGAGGTCATCACAGTAGGACTGAATGTGATCGGAGGAACGTCTGTCAGTTGCCTCTCTTCGTAGCTCATCAGAACCCCGTATGCTTTTTCCAGTTGGGTGACAAAATGACCACCCCCAATGCCCTGACTTACAGCGGGCTATCGACCATTCGTTTGAAATAATCAGCAATCATGTAGGGAAGGTTGCAAGTTTCCAATTTCTAGATCATCGACCACATGCTAAAGAGATCATTATATGTAACATGATCCAAGTCTGGTCGGGGACGGAACATAGTCGGTATGAGGCGATGCAGCATCCGATGCGATAGTAGGTACATGTGTGCAGCTGACAATGTGTTTGAGCTGTATCGAGTGGAAGCAATTGACTTCCAGAATTTGGAGGCTGAGAAGGATGCGCCCGACACCCGTGAGCTGGTGCGTAGAATGGGTCAAAACCGTCCTCCTCTGCCTCCTCGTGTGTATATAACCCAAGTCGTGCGCCGAATTCGACGATGTTGCAGTGACACGTCACTCCTCCCAACTCGAAAGTGATAACTGGAGTATCCCTCATATCAATGGGCTCCCGATTAAAATCAAATGTAGTCAGGAACTCTAGAAACGGTTCACGGTAAACCGTTTCATTCATCTGAAACACCCTCGACCAAGCGTTGCACGTGAAGTTCACTTGGTTGTTCTTCAATCCTTCTTGAATCAACCAGGGATCCAAAGTTTCAGTGATCCCTGCTCCTTTAGCGGCCTCCCAGTTGACTGTTTGCGAAGGCAATATTTTCTTTTTCATGAGTACGGTCAACCGATCCTTGAAGCGGCATTTGGTTAAATTCAAAACGTACACAGGGTCTGCAAGCCGGTCAAGATCAGTGGAGCTGTTTTGAGTTGACATGTTCCTGCAAAAATCGAACATTTCTAAGTCAGTTCTGTTCCAAACGTCACACGCAGCGCGACGTATAACATCTCGCGTCGTGTTGTATGATTGTTCAACACCCGCGTCGCGTGCGATGATATGACGCGGCACGACATATGAAGTTCGACACTAAATTCATTAATTATAGCAGTTTAGGTCCTAATCTATGATAACAGTTGTTGGGTTTTCTTCTAACTGTCATTACCTATTGTCTAGGAACATACATTATAGTTTAATCATATCAACATAAGGGAATCAGTGAAGTCCACTTGGTGTTTTCAAGAAATACAATTAAGGGGAGTTGTTGGTACTTACTTGGATCAAATTTTTGTGAGATTTCGGAAATTGAAAGCAATAATCTGAGTTTGTGACTTACAGAGGTAATTGGAGCGATCGTTTATCAGGATTTTTATATGTGTGGGACAGAATTGGATTTGTTGTTATCTGGAATTCAAATTTTGATAAGCTGCGGTGCGGAATGTATCTTGCGGCGACACGAGCTCTTTCGACTGCTTATTAGCTTATCGCGAATTTGAATATGCCACGATGCGGAAATAGTGTTGCCACGTCGCACGTACCAAGGATCACCACTTCTACCTAGCTCTACCCCACACTTTTTCCTTCTTACCATCTTGAGTTAACTTACCCTACTAAATTTCATTTACGAACTCTACATCAATCGGGTTGCCTCCTGACAAGCGCTAAGTTTAACGTCTTCAGCCAGACGTACACTGTTCCTTCAAGGTCATAACTCGGTTGCTCACACAAGAATTCAACTGTTTCAACTTGTAAATCTTGGAATGTGCCTGATATGATATAAGGTTTCAACCGATGTTCATTTACCTTAAATGGAGGTTCTCCTTTGAGGTCTCGAATCTCTACTGTACCATATTCAGTGATGCTTATGATTTCATATGGACCATTCCATTTTCTTCGTAACTTCCCTAGAAACATTTTTAGTCTTGAGTTATACAGCCAAACCTTCTGTTCTATTGCAAAAGTTTTTAACTTAAGCCTTGCATCATGATATCTCTTCATCTTCGACTTGTAAGTGGCTGCATTCTCATATGCTTCATCACGTAATTCCTCTAGCGCCTCAGACAGTTGCAACTTCCGTTCTTTTCCAGCTGAGTCGTAATCAAGGTTTACTTGTTTGATTGCCCACAATGCTTGATTGGTTAATTCGACTGGTAAATGGCATCCCTTCCCGTAGACTAACCTGTAAGGTGTCGTCCCAATTGGTGTTTTGTACACAGTCGTGTATGCCCACAATGCATCCTCCAGACATTGCGACCAGTCCATTCTATCAGTTTTCATTGTCTTTTGAAAAATTTCCTTAATCTGACGATTAGAGACTTCAACTTGACCACTGGTTTGCGGATGGTACGACGTGGCAATACGATGATTGACTCCATAATGTCTCAATAGTTGACCAAAACTTGAAATTTTTGAAGTGTGATCCTCCATCGCTGATGATTACCGACACGTCGCAGTCGTTGATACGGTCAAAAATACTAGATTTATTACCTTACGAGCACACTAGGTAAGTGGAAGTAAGGGTCGATCCGTGGAGTCGGTGGTTGAAGTATGTGTCAAGAATTAACCAAACTATAGTGTCACTCTATAGCTGGTGGCGTTCCATACACTTCACAAAACTCGAATAAACCAAAAATACCAAAAGCATAAACTAGCATTAACGAACTAAACAATTCTAAATCTCGATCCAAACCAATTACACAATCTGATTCCGAAGTATATTTAGAAAATCAGAAGCGCACAATACCACAAAATACTCAAAAGAACAAATAAACTTAAACGGAAAGCGAAACCACAAAATAACTAAAACCAAATGATTGCATTAAACTAAAAACCAAACCGAAAGTCGAATGTTTCTGACTTCGGGAATAATCCAGAACTGACACGTTCCAACGGATTCTACAATCCAGAACCGTTGGAAACGAGCGATTAACAAAACCGGAAAATACAAAAAATAAACTAAACTACGAAAATACCAACTTCTAATCACTGAAATCCGAAAACACGAGTCGAAGGAGCCAAGATTCTACTCTTGGGTCAGGTCCTCGCTCCCGAAACACGAACGGGAAGCCTCTATTTATAGTTGCGAAATCTGACCAATCGCGCCGCGCAAGGGTGAAAACCGCGGCGTAACCTTATTTGTAACCCCGATATTCGCTTTTTGAATGTCAAACTCCTCATCCGATCATTGACTTTCCGCGACGCGCGTGCTCTTCAGTTCACGGCGCGCGTGTCTTTTCGCCTGAAAATGGACTTCATTCCAAACTTCTTCGTTTTGTACGTATTTAACCCCTGTTTTTATCATTTTTAACACACTAGCACTAGACACGAAAAGTGAGTAATATAACAGTTTACGAGATATAATTCACTGAGAATAGGGTTCAACGACGACTAAAATACTTGATATTACTAGGCGTCGTCAATTACTCTCAGTACACCGTGTCGAGTAAGGATGTTCTTCTTAACGAATTTGCATACCATGTAATGGTCATTGGTGCGAGTGGCTTCAGCTTTTATCCATTTGGACACGTAATCCACAGCGACCAAAATGTAGACATAGCCTTGTGATATAGGGAAGGGTCCTATAAAGTCGATCCGCCAGTCATAAAAAATCTCTACTACCAGGATATGATTAAGTGGCATTTGATCTCTTTTCGATATACCGCCAAGTTGTTGACAATTGAGGCATTATTTTGCCATTGTGTACGCATCTTTGAAAATTGTTGGCCAGTATAGCCGTGGTTCTAAAATTTTATATCCAGTTTTCTTAGCACTAAAATGTCCGCCACATACAGATGAATGGCAATGAGTTAAAGCTTCGGGGATTTCACTGTCAGGCACACATCCTCAAATTATTTGATCAGCTCCGACTTTGAAAAGGTCAGGGTCGTCCCAAATGAATCGTCGTGCATATGTTCAAAACTGCTTCTGTCGTTGTTTTGACCAATGTGCAGGCATTGCTTCTGTAGCTAAGAAATTGACATAATTCGGTACCATGGGGTGTTATCCACTCCAAGCAGTTGCTCATCAGGGAAAGTATCTTGTATTCCTGCTTGGAGACCCTGTGCTGGTAACCGTGACAAATGATCAGCTACCATGTTTTCTGTTCCCTTTTTGTCCTTGATTTCTACATCAAATTCCTGAAGTAAAAGAATCCATCGTATCAGTCTTGGTTTGGACTCTTTTTTCACCAATATATATTGCACTACACTGTGATCCGTGTATATCAAAACCTTAGATCCCTAAATGTACGACCTAAACTTATACAATGCAAACACTACAGCAAGTAGTTCTTTTTCCATGGTTGTGTAATTCAGTTGTGCTTCTAAAAAGGTCTTGCTTGCGTAACATATGACTACAGGTTTTTTTATCGATCCTTTGTCCTAATACCGCACCTGCAACATAGTCACTGGCGTCACACATGATCTCAAATGGTTTGGACCAATCAAGTGGTTTCAAGATGGGTACCTCAACTAATTTATTCTTCAGAATGTTGAATACTTTGATACACTCTTCATCGAACACAAACGGTGAATCTTTTAGCAGAAGACCACACAGCGGCATAAAGATGGTGTTAAAATCCTTTATGAACCTTCTGTAAAATCCAGCATGTCCAAGAAATGATCTAACTCCCTATACTGATGTTCCTTTACTGATGTTGGAGGGGGTAATGTGGAGATTACTTTGACCTTAGATCGATCTACCTCAAATCCTCGTTCGGATACCACGTGCCCTAAAACGATGCCTTCTCTGCCCATGTAGTAATTTTTCTCCCAACTTAACACCAAATTAGATTCCACACATCTTGCCAAGACACTTTATAATTGCATCAAAAATGCATCTAAAGATGAACCAATAATAGAAATATCATCCATAAAGATTTCTAATGCATCCCTTATCATATCCGAGAAAATTTCCATCATACATCGCTGAAAAGTTGCAGGTGCATTACGCAACCTAAACGACATTCTTCGAAATGCAAAAGTACCATACGAACATGTGAATGTCGTCTTTGCTTGGTCTTCAGGATGAATCGCAATTTGGTTATATCCTGAATATCCATCTAAGAAGCAATAATATTTTTGACCCACCAATTTCTCCATTATATGATCAATGAAGGAAATAGGTAAGTGATCCTTAGATGTTGCAACGTTGAGCTTCCTGTAATAAATGCATACCTACCGTCCTATTACTGGTCTCGTAGACACTTTATCACCATCCTTTGTGTCCGCAACTGTGATTGCTGATTTCTTGGGTACAGTTTGTGTAGGGCTTACCCATTCACAGTCAAAAATTGGGTAGATGATTCCTGCATCTAACCATTTCAACACAACCTTCTTTACTACCTCGCGTAAGTTTGGATTTAATCTGCATTGAGTATCTCGTGCGGGCTTGGTCCCTTCCTCTGTAATGATGCGGTGCATACATGTTGTTGGACTAATTCCTTTTAAATCTGTGATGGTCCATCCAATTGCCTCTTTGTACTTAGATAGTACTTCCAACAGTGATTTCTCTTGTTCCCCTGTCAAATCTGCTGATAGAATTACTGGCAGACTATCATTTTTCTGGGAAAGGCATACTTCAGATGAGATGGCAATGTCTTAAGTTCTATTGCTGATGGTTCTTGTAGTGAAGGTTTGAGCGATTTGATCATTTCTGATGGTAATTTATCAATTTGCAGACATTCCTCATGTCCTTGTCCTTTCTCCATTTTCTCTACTTCCTCGCCTTCCTGTTCTTCTTCTACTGACTCTGAAAATGCTTCCGATTTTGTTTGCAGAACTTCAGGCATATACTGTTGTACCAACTCTTCTACAATATCAATTTGATAACATTCTTGTTCCTATATTGTGCCTCCATTAGCATTGAAGATATTGACTTTTGACTGTTGATTTCCAAAAGAGATTTCCATTTCTCTGGTGCGACAATCGATGTGATCATTTGCTATTGCAAGGAATGGACATCCAAGAATGATTGTTGGTTGTTCTTCCTTGACAACTTCATGAGTATCAAGCATAAGAAAATCTGATGGGTAATACAAATCTCCTACCTTGATTATGACATCTGATAACATCCCCCGTGGTATCTTAGTAGATTTATCAGCAAGCTGCAGGATAACATCTATGTGTCTTAAGGTACCAAATTCGAATTCATCGAAAAGCTGTCCTGGAAGAATATTTACATTTTCGCCTAGGTATAGCAGAGCCTTCTTGATATGGACATCTCCTAAGTCCACTGATATGAAAGGAGCTCCCGGGTCCTTCATCTTGGGTGGCAAGGTATCCATGATTATCGAACTGACATACTCAGTCAACTCAATATTTTTAGGAAGGTGAGAGGATTTGCTTTTTGTGAATGCACATGTCTTTTAGGAATTTAGCGTAAGCCATAACTTCTTTGATTAATTTGACCAATGGAATGTTGACTTTGATTTAACTGAACAAATCCCACATTTCCTTTGTTTGAGGTCCTCGCTTAGCGTACGGTTTGGCTACTGGCTTTTCCAAAGCTGCACGAAAAGGAGCAGTACCACTGGTTTCTCCTATTTCCCATTTCCTTTCAGGTTCTTTTATTTCACCCTACATCTTCTTTTCTTTCTTTTCCAGTTCTTGTTTCTCTTGGAAAATGTTTCAACATCACTATCATCCTCTTGCTGTGGACCAAGAATCTTGTTGTCCACTTTCTTACCACTCCTTAATGTGATAATTTCATTCACTTGGTCTTCCTTGATTTACGTTTTCTGACTATTATATTGCTCAATGTCCTTTCCTAGCTGAATAAGCTGAGCTCCCAATCACAACAATGATTGAGTGTTTGCATCTTCTGCTTATTTAATTCCAACCACAAAATTATAGATTTCATCTATTTTGTTATTGAATTCTTTATTCTCAGCTTTTGGTTTTGTCATCAGCTGTTGCGGATTCCCTTGTTGCTTCCTGCTGTCTTTTTGATCGTTCTTGTTGAATGGACGTGGCGTATTCCAAAATTGTCCATATCCATATATTTGACTTACCTCTTCCTGCGTCATTTCGCATTCATCACAATAATGACCAATTTCGCCATAGTTATTACAAATGGTCTGACCGTGCAACACATATGCTCCTTTTTTCCTTTCTTAATACTGTGAGCAATTGGTTGAACTTCCTTGAAATAATTCCTATTTCTGCGTGAATCTCCTTTTTCCATTTGTTGTCTATTTCCACACTTGCTATGGATGCCTTTCAATCCTTTGGTGGTTTACTGGTTTTGGATCCTATACTAGGTTGCTCTAAAAATCTCTATGATGTCTCAGATTCTTGCATCATGATCATACCTCCAGACGATGCATTGATCATAGCTTGACTTGTGCTGTCAACGCCATCATAGAAAAACTTAACCAGTTGCCATCGTGGGAATTCATGGTGTGGACATGAGCGCAACAGCTCCTTTAATCTCTCGAAAGCATCATGGAATGCTTCCCCGAGCTTTTGTTGAAAGTCTTGTATGACCCTCCTGATATCAGATGTCTTGCTTGCAAGGTAAAACTCTTGCAAGAACTTCGTCTTTAGCTGCTCCCAGGTTGTAATGCTGTTGGCTGGCAGCGATATGAACCAGTACTTTGCCTTATCTTTAAGTGTAAATGGAAATAACCCAAGCCTAAAGAAATCTCTGTTGGCATTCCTATGTATATTTGCATTGGCAATAGCTAAAAAATCGTAGAGATGGTTATAAGGATCAACCTGCTTATAACCCCTAAATTCAGGTAATACTCCTAACAATTGCGGCCTATTCTCTACCTGAGGTTAAAGCATCATCATACTCCCGAGGTTGGAAGTGTGATGCAACCGACTACCCAATCGATTATGCAAAATAAAGCGGAGGAACGAGATTACCATCATTGTATAACTCATTGTTATAATACCGTTGTCCCTACCACTGGTTTCTGTATTGATGCTGCTGTCGTGGAGGTCCTCGACCTTGATTCCACTAGTTTTTGTTGTTTGGCATCCAACCCTCATCGTCATCTTCGTATCTCATATCTCCCAATTGAGCCTGCTATTGCTGCGGTTGTGATTGTGGTATGGGTTGTTGAGGTTTTTGAGGTTGTGGTGGTTGTGGAATCTGTAGTGGTTGGCGTTGGCGTGGAGTACCATCATGATTCGGTACTCCCTACGTTGGCATAGTTGCTGCAAGGTTCACACGAGGATTAGGGATGCGTTAACTAACTGGTGGAACTACTGGCTGAATGCATGATGGAAGAGACACAAGGGCTGAAACTGTGCCACCACCAGTACTCGTGGAAGCTCCATTAGTATTAACCGGAACTGAGGGCACCATCGACGGTCTCTCTGTTACCTCGCTATGTAGCTCATGGGTAAAATCCTCAACTAAAACATCATTCGAACTCATATTAAATAAACGTTTACGAACGCGATTCTGTCGCGCGGTTCTTTCAATTTCCGAATCAAACAAAAGAGGTGACGTTTGTTCACCTCGACACGTAGGCATGCACAAGGTGCAAACGACCGTAAAAAACAATCAAACTACCAAAAACTATCAAGAAAACAACTGACTGACACAGTATGTCGGGCGCACAACTCCCCGGCAACGACGCCAAAATTTGACACGTCACAGTCGTTGATGCAGTAAAAAATACAAGATTTAATCTTACTAGTCCACTAGCTAGTAGTAAGTAAGGGTCGAACCGTGGGGTCAGTGGACGACAATCTGTGTCAAAACTCAAGCAATCTAAAGTGTCACTCTATAAAAGATTTTTGTCCATACACATAAAGAACCAAAAAACTCGAAAATGCGAAAAACAAATTGGTGCTTCTAAACTTTAAATCCAAACCACAATTAATCGAGTAAATCCAATCTGATTCCGAGATCCAACTCAGAAATCAGAAACCAAACAATCCAATGAAAACAATTATTGAACCGAAACTATAATTGAACATAAAATAAATTCAAACCGAACTTGCATTAAAATAAAACCCTGACTAGAGCCGAATGCTTCTGAAATCAGGAAAGAGATCCAATCCCATGTGGTCAACGACGTGCTATAATCTAGAGCCCTTGATCGCACGAAAGAACAAAAATCGAAAATGAAACGAAATAATAACGAAAATTACCAAACTACCAACTATGAATCACTAAGCTACGAATTCTGAGTCAAAGATGCATGAGTTCCACTCAAAAGTCGGATCTTCGCTCCCGAATCACGAACTGGGACCCTCTATTTATACTTGCAGAATTTGCCTTCATGCGTCGCGACATGGCCTTATACGCGGCGCGACTTATCTCGAATGCCCGTTTGTTCGCACTTTGAATTTCAAATCCTCACCCGATGTCACAGCTCACCGCGTCGCGTAGCTCCTTTAGGTACGCAG